>CM072169.1:624705-792205 GCA_036850595.1 Rhyacichthys aspro
TATTGAGCTTGAAGAAGAATGTTTCACCTGAGGACCCTGAACAAAACGGAATCACTTGGAGACCAGTTAGGGAACTCGTCGTATCGGGCATAATCCTATGTTACGACGAGGTTAAGGCATGGGTGTGCACTCATGACCTTTAGAGTCCCATTCCCATGGAATACTCCAGTCTCAACTTATTGAAGTTGAGCTTTGAAGAAGATTGTTTCACCTGAAGAGCCTGGACAAAATGGATTACTTGAAGATCAGTTAGGGAACTTGTCGTATCGGGCATAATAATCCTATGTTACGACGAGGTTAAGGCATGGGTGTGTACCCATGGCCTTTAGTGCTCTATGGAATACTTCTACACTGGAAATGTTTTGCCACATGGACTCTTTGCCCCACATTGCCCCTGGATCCTTGTCCCATTGCACTGATGCAGTCGCACTGCTCAGTGTGAAGACATGGACTGTTCTTTAATTAATAATTTAATTGCATCAAGATTTTGTGATCATTTTAATGTCATTGTTTCTGAAGATGTGTGAGCCTTCCAATGTATACCATCTGTATTGGAATGATTGTGAAAATAATTTTATTATTGCAGGAGACCTAATTGACTGCTGGTCATCTTTTACTATCCCCTGCGCCAATTAGCGGGGGTAGAGGTTTGGTGATCAGTGCCCATCGCACCATACTTCTGAAGTGTAGAGGCAAGTGCTTTTGCTAGAAACAAAATTCATTCAAATTGGGTGATTGGTGACTAATGAGACGCATGTCTCGGCACTTTAGGAGTCCCTGGGGTTGGGGTCATTTAAATCCATTAATACAGCCCATATTACTGTAATACTGTTTACTGGTAATTGCTAAATGCTATAATGCCATGGAAATTATTGAACTTGAATTTATTGAAGATTTGTGTTGATTAAATGTAATAATTTGAGTATGCATTTATGGTCTGAGTGTGCTTTCATGGTAAAATTCTCTTTAGGCGTTTATGTAAGGTTAAAACCACTTGTAGAGGGTTTAAAGAGGAAGGAACTGTTAGAGAATTTTGGGATCTATTGTAAGGTTGTGATGCCCTGAGCCTTGGGCTCTGTCAACAGATAGACTCAGACACCTGCAGGATAACATGTCTCCAACCTCGAGCCTAATCAGCTGAATAACAACTGAATACCAACTCTTTGTTATTGTACTGTTTGCGTATTGACCTTCTACGAGGTATTATAAACTCTGACCAATGAAAGCATAGCCAGACTTGAATGTTCAATACTACGCTGTGTTGACTGTTCAACTGTCTCCGGGCCTGTATGTGATGGTAATAAACTTCTCCTGCTTAAGACATCCAGACTCTCTTCAGTCCTTTTATGTGGTCCACTACTTCGAAGCTCTAAGGCAGTAACCCAATTCTCCTACACTTACGTTGTCTGTAAACAGGGTTTTTGGCTAAAGCTATGGCGCTTTGATTGTCTTCATAGATGTTACATTCATACAATAGTCCATCAAAACACTGTAACAGCTGTTGTAAGTACAAGCACTCAGGCCATATACTCTGCCTCACAGGTGGACAGAACTACAGTAGGCTGTCTTTTGGTTTTCCATGAGACCAATGGCCCATTTTTGTTAAGGCTAATACAGTTACCTGTTGTACTCTTCCGATCATTTACATCAGCAGCCCAATTTGCATCACTGTAAGCATACATCCATTTTCATCATTAGTGTATTCTCTAAAACACAGTTCTTTGTTTTGAGTGCCTTTCAAATGTCTTAAAGCATGCTTGATAGTAGTCCATTGTTCAGTTGTTGGCTTAGTAAAATACTGAGACAGTTTACTTACTACAAAACTTAAGTCTGGTCTTGTACAAGTTGCCAGATAGATTAAGCTACCAACTGCCTCTCTGTATTTTCTGATATCTCACTGCGTCAGCTTCATCACTGTAGTTTAGGTTTTGTTCACAGGGAGTAGCTCTAGGCTTACAGTTTTGCATGTCAAACCTTTCTAGTATTTTCTCAACATTGTGACATAACACAATCATTGTTTTGCGCAAAATCAATGCCAAGAAAATGTGTTTCCCCAAATCTTTCATCCTAAATGTTGTTATTAGCATTTCTTTCACACATTTTAGTATGTTTTTATTGCTGGTGGCAACAATCAAATCATTAACACAAATTATTATGTAAACCTTATCAGTATCAGTCACTTTAGCATACACACAATGATCAGCTGGGTTTTGGACAAAATGCATTTCACACAAGTAGTCATGCAACATTTTGTTCCAGTTGTGCCCTCATTGTTTTAGTCCATACATGGACTTCTCCAGCTTACACACCAGCCTGTCATTCCCTTCAGGTTTTACCTCATAACCCTCAGGCTGTTCCATGTAGATCTCACATTCATGCATGTAAATAGGCTGTGTTTACATCCATCTGGTGGACAATCAGATTGTCTTGTACTCTGATACTGGTCATGCTGGCAGTAGGTGAAAAAGTCTTGTATTTGTCAGATCCATCATTGTTCTTTTTGACTGCATAGACCTACTTACCCCCACTACTTCTTTGCCTTCGGATAGGGTGGTCAGGGTAAATGTTACATTGTCCTTTAGTGACTGCATTTTCTCGTCTATTGCACTAACCCACTTTTTTGCATTCATTGAGGTTACAGCTTCGTTGTATGTTTGTGGCACATTACACACGAGTCTGTAACAATTGTCAATATTAGTTACAACATCTTCAAAATCACAAATATAATCATCGAAATAACCCGGCCTCTTCCTTTCTCTGACAGGATATCGCCTCTGTTCAGGTTTGTCGTCTTCCACTTTTTCAGTTTGTTCAGATTTCTCGTTTACTTTTTGTTCTTGGTTATCACACTGCGTCTCATTTTCAGGGACTAGTTCTTTCTTTTGACTTTGTGGGCTGATGTGTGGGGTTTTTATGAGTGTTAGGATCCAGTGTCTCTGTATTCATTTTGGAAACAAACTTCACCAGTCTGTGTCTCTGTATTTTCCTGCTGCTTGGGGTAGTGCACCATATAGGCTGGGCTACTCTTATCATATCCGACAAAAAAAAACCTTCTCACACCGTGACTCCTATTTTCCTCTATGATGCTTGTAGGCATAACAAACTTATCCAAACTTCTGCATCCTGGAAATTTTAGACAAGGTAGTAAGGAGTCTATTTGGTGCGGTTGCTACAGTATCTATTTCTCAGTACAGCAGCTGTTTGGACAGCATAAGTCCACAACATCTTAGGTAACCAACTTTCAAAGAGCATACACCTAGCCATGTCAAATAGGGTTCTCCAATTCCGTTCAGCAGTTCTATTTTGGTGTGGAGAGTACGGGGCTGGGGTCTCATGCTTAACCCTTGTAATGTGTTAGAAAGCTGCCCACATCTTTGGTGTCAGCGGGTCAAATTTGACCCGTGATTTAACTCAGCCTGAAAATACTTAAAAACACTAGTTATCATCCAATATTGTTTTTCACCTCATAGCCAACTTAGTATATATTCATATCCATGGAAACAATGTTTTAATTTTTTTTTTTGGCTCCACAGACCTTTTATCTTACAATATACCACTCGTTTTCGATTACAAAAACTGTTTAAATTCACTAATTATATTTCCTATAGTGATAAAATAAGTAATTATATTATCAATGTCTAACTAATATTAGAGTACACCTACCCAAAAAAAATTATTTGATTTTTTTTTTTATTTAAAATGATTAACAATAGTGACATCTGTGGTGTTACCCGTATAGATTTATGGTAGGATAAAGATCAGATAAAGATTTTATAAAGATAAAAGTCAATTCCTTTCTCCTTTATTCTTACTTCATTTTAATCAGAATTGTAAGTGCAAATTGAATTAAACCATAGGGCAGGTGTGTGTGTGTGTGTCTGTGTGAACCATAAACTCATTCATTCATCTTCTACCGCTTATCCCATTCGTGGGGTCGCGGGTGGCTGGAGCCTATCCCAGCAGCTTTGGGCCTTAGGCGGGGTACACCCTGGACAGTGGCCAGTTCGTCGCAGGGCTGACACTTAGAGACGTACACTGACAGACAACCATTCATTCTTACATTCATCCACTAGGGGCACTTTAGAGTCACCAATTCACCTATACATGCATGTCTTTGGACGGTGGGAGGAAGCCGGAGATCCCGGAGAGAACCCACGGTGACACGGGGAGGACATGCAGACTCCTCACAGAAAGACCAGAGTTAGCCAATGATGTTTGAGTTGGCTACAATCGGCCAACAATGTTTTGGGTTGGCCGGGATTCGAACTCATGACCTTCTTGCTGTGCACTCTGCTACCGTGCACCCCTGAACCATAAACTGAACATTCAAAAACAATATGGTCTCAGGGCAGGTGTGTGTAGTTGTGTATGAACCATAAACTAAACATTGAAAACCAATGTGTTGTGTGTGAACCATAAATTGAACTTTGAGAGACAATATTTTGTCCATAAGCTGGCAGTAGCTTCATTACAGGATCTGTACACCCCAGCAAGAAGCAACAACAACTGTTTATATATGTCAAGGTTTATTTTTTATTCAAAATGTATCAATCTGCTGCAAGAAAGTTTGAGTTCACGTGGGGGAGGTGTGGTGAAGGGGGTCTGTGTGTGTGTGTGTGTGTGTGTGTGTGTGTGTGTGTGTGTGTGTGTGTGTGTGTGTGTGTGTGTGTGTGTGTGTGTGGGTGGGTGAGTGTGTGTGTGGTGTGTGTGTGTGGGTGTGTTTGTGTGTTGTGGGGCACATTGAGCCATATTTGATCCATAGAGCAACCCACAGCTTTTAAGTGATGCATACAACAGCCAGTATTCTCTGCCGGGTCATATTTGACCCGTCACACCACAAATGTCACTTTTTTTTTTTGAGACCTTTAGAATTTACTAAAATGGAGAAAATAAATTTTGTTGCATTAAAATAGTTGTGTCTGAGGATTAGATGAAGCCTCGTTCCAGTACAAAAAAGCAAATGGTACTTTTTACATACCTAAACTTGAAAATGGGTCAATTTTGACCCGAACACAATGTAAGGGTTTTAATACCTTCGTCCAAAGCCCCTTTGGAGATGTGACCTATGGCATCTGGCCCTCTGTTCCTAGTTTGAACAAACGTCCCCTGAGTGCAGACTTCACACTGTGGGGTAGGCTTATGTCCCTCATTTTTAATGTCCACCCCATCAACAACATTTCTTAACTTCAGTGTATCTGCGTAATTGCAGTGTCCTAGAATTTCATGCCATGTCTGTAACTCATGACATCTGTTACACTGGTCATCGCAATCATTTTCTAGTGTATGCAGGTAGTAGAGTTTGTTGTGTACGTGTATGGGGAATTTGGTCCCGTCTTTACTGCTACGTAAAGACGGGACCAAATTCCCCACGCACATTCATCTTCTCGCTGAAGATCACAGTGGCTCTGCTGTGGCTCTCTGCACAGAGAGAATATCTTGTGGATATGTTGGGATATAAAGTGCATTCCTCAGCGTTGTCTGGAAACTATGCCCTCTGCTTTCGACCAACCACATCTCTGCGTCCCCTCTCCACTTGGCAGCTCCTTTACATCTGGAGTCATCAGCCAATTCCATGCAGTGCATCCTGGCCTGGAAACTGCCGTCAAACTTCCTGAACTTCTTGATGTCTGTGTTGATGTGTGATGTTGCACGCTCATCCACTATCAGACCTCTCCTCTTTACATCTGGCACCCGCGTCTCAGCGTTGCTTATCCAGAAAACATACTCCTTGTTTCTTCCTAATCAAACTGTGGTATGCCTCTTGGCCCATAACCTGTTAGCAGAGTATATTTTAACACAGTGTAACGTGGCATAAAACACAGCATTCATTTGCTCTTTTTGTGTGAACCCCAAATCCCTCAGGGACACCTCATTTATTCACACAAATGTGATTGGCTGTCCACAACGCTAACAGAAATACACTGGGGCAAAAACGTAACTAAATCAGAACAATTGAGAGCACACATCTTAACAGACTCAAAGGAAAACTTAGCAGAAACCCTAACGACAATGTGGTACACAAAGAGCACCCAAATGGAAAAAATGTAATATTAAGTGAATATTAAGTGATATTTCTGAATTTGAAATAACTGACTTTGAGGAACATCCTTTAGCTGATGATATCACTGGTGATATAATCAAGTTCCCAGTGCTATGTTTCTATTTCAAAACCAAAAAGAGACATTGGTATTGTGACTTTCCGCACTGAACTTCCTCTGAAATGGAACCCTCCAGTCTTATCAAAGACACTTGACCTCCTATTGAGGAGATCTCATTGCCCCCTTTCATTGATATGGTTAAAAGAAAGAAGACACTTCTTGTTGTCTTTTGGAGAGTTTTCTCAAGTATGTGTCCCACTCTGAGCAAGCAATGTTTGAGACGTACTGTTCAGATTTTGTATTATATTGACAAACATGAGTTATTGGAAATTCTTGATTTGCACAACTGTCATAGGCATCTAAAAGCAGGCAACATAGAGCAGATTTGAAGAGAGCTTTCTCTGCAAAAACTTGTTCAAGAGCCAGCCTTTTGTGATAAGTATTTAACTGCATATCTTCAAGAGTGTGACACCTTCCATCTTTACAATTTTCTCAGATTTTCTACAGTACTAATATATACTATTTACAGGAAAAAACATGTCAGTGTCCCTCACAGAGGTTCAGGACAGTTGTTCCCTGTGGTACCTTTGGCCATAATGTTTTGGTTTTAGAGTTACCTTTGCAGTTATAATATTGAAATAGCTGGTCTATCTTTCAAGGGAAAAATTAAGTTGTGGCGATTGTAGTCTTCCAATTATACATAAGTATGGATTTTTTAATTTTACTTAAAGGCAAATGTACAGATTTCCTACAGCTTTATTTAACATGTATTGCATTACTTACTTACTGTTGTACTGTTTGAGGCACATTATACTGTCAGGTCACTGTCTGTTATATTGAATTGTGTTAAAATTTTACAAATGTTTAAATAAATAACATCAATATGTTTGAAGTTTTTAATTGAATCTTAGCAAAAAAATAAATAAAATAAAAGCAACTCACCCAGTCTGGATAATCTGGCTTTACCTCCAAAACGTTATATGTTCTGTATATTGTGTTGTAGACACAACAGGTTCGAAAAAAGTCACATAATGTAATTTCAGATAATATGGCAAGACCACCACTAAATGTTGAAAAAAGGGTTATGTGCATATGTAGCTTAAAATCAAGTGTCATTAGCTCACAAGGCGATCACTGCTGCAGTTCATTATTAGGCCCGAGCCCCACACCGGTGGCGAGGAGCCTATTGGAACTGAAAAGTGCGCGAAGCGCACTAATGAACTAAGTGAATGACGAGCGCAGCTCGTCATTCACCATGGCCCACACCAGCACTGTGTTCGCAACATTCCGAACTCTTGGTTGCCGTCGGCAACGCATATTTGAGATCGTAAACGTGCGCGAAGCGCACATGACTAAATGCGTGAAGCGCACTTACGCTCGTCATTCACTATGGACCTCACGAGCACGTTCGTCGACTTGTGCGCTCTCTCTCTATATATAGATAGGTTGCTATCGGCAACGCATTATTGGATCTGTTAGAGTTCTTCATTATTATTTTTATTCTTTTTTTTCATCCTCTATTTGCCCATTTTTAGGATGCTTCCCGTGAACGAAAACTCACGAAAATTGGCATGGACCGCCGTCCCGGCGAAAAATCGTATATTTTGTGCAAAACAGAAAAAACGAATAAAAAGTGGCGCGACAGCGCCCCCTGGAGTGAGACCCCTATGGGATGTCCTGAGAGTCAAGTTCGTCGTAGACGAATGAAATTGAGTGATTATTTGTTATGTCAGTACGGGCAAAAAATTATATTGTGATGGAGCAACGCGACCAACAGGAAGTCGGCCATCTTGGATTAAACTTTCAAAATAAGATTTTTGTAAAAATCCCACCCCTCGAACTTGAACGAACTCGTCTCAGGGCGTTTAACCCAACGACACCAAACTCGCTCCACATCATCTAGACAAGTGGCCCATTAAAAGTTGTTGAAGGTTTTGTAGAATATTAAACGGTGTTGCCGCGGCAACGCTGCGACTTTTCGTTACGTTTTCGCTGCTCGCCACCAAAAATGAAAGTGTTATAAATCGCACAAATTTTGTCCGATTTGGCTCAAATTTGAATCATTTGCTCAGTCCCGGGCCCTGAACAGATTTAAATGGGAAAATTCAGGATGGGTTCGATAGCGCCCCCTGCAGAGCAAAAAAACCTTAAAAAACATATTTGTATGGGGCAAAAAAAATTTTTTTTATCTTAGACAAACGAAATTTGGTACACGTGTCCCTCACATGACCCTGATCAAAAAAGCCAATGATGGGCATACCCCAGCTCCAATCGTGTATCCATGGTAACGCCACAAAATCTTCCCGTTTTCCAATGGGACGTCCCAAAACTTACTTTGTTGTAGATTTATGAAATTTGGCACATAGTTGCAACATCCCGAGTTGAACAAAAAATTATATTGTGGCCACGCCCCCTGACCAACAGGAAGTCCGCCATCTTGGATTGATCATGTGACCAACCGATTTGCACCCTTCGTACTTTAACGAACTCGTCTGAGGGGGTTTGACCTAACAACTTGAAAATTGGTGAAAATAATCCCGAGAAGTGTCTGATCAAAAGTTGTTGAAGGTTTTGTAGAATATTCAACAGTGTTGCCATGGCGACCCTTCAAATTTGGCTATTTTTGGAGTATTGGCCACAAACTCTGACATAACTTACACATACTTTTACCGATTTGGCTCAAACTTAAAATGTTTGATCGTTTTCTTAAAGGGCCCCGTCAGAATTTTTAGGAAACAACCACGGCACCAGCACCCGGTCACGACCCCACGACCTCGGCACCAGCACCGGGTCGCCACGGCGAGGGCCGATCATCGCCGCTTGCGGCTATATTTATTATTATTATTATTATCTGTCAACTGTTTTGTACACATACTTTGAAAAGATAAATTATACTCAGACATCAAGTCCACACAGATTTTGAACACATCCTGATCACATGGGAGGTCTTTGAATGAACACCAATCAAGGCAGAGAGAGACTTTGTCCAGGGGCACAGTGTGCAAATAGTCTCTGCCTCCACACGTGTGGGACTGTACAAAATGGAGGGACGTCCATGACGTGATCTTGAATTGTGAACTTGACAGACTTGGTGGTTGTTCCAAGTCAATAAAACTTCATAAAGTTCATCCTTGAATGCAAACATAAATTGAGTGCATAAGATTTCATGACACTTTAGCATCAAGCTATTCTTCACTGTAGCCAATAGATGGCAGTGTTGCAAAGTGGAAAGACATAAGATGACGGGTAGCTACAGTTATTATTGTAATAATTACTATAATTATTGATCTAGTAATAATATTGTACATTACTACAAATTGTAAAGGGACCACTTATTAAATGTTCATAAACAGTCTGTCTCAAATAAAGCAACATGGGTATTTGGGCTGTAGGCCCACTGAGCTTAGCTATTCATACCTGTATTGTTTTTAGGAAGCAGAGTTGGATCAGGGACTTATCCAAGAAGTTTGTCAAATAGGTCAACCCAGTCTCCAGTGGTCGCTCAATAAACGAGGACACCTCTGCCACATCCATTTTATTTTTATGACCAGAGAGACTTTTTGCTTTGCATTTTTCACCGCTTGGTCCCGTTTGGGGTTGCGGGTGGCTGGAGCCTATCCCAGCAGCTTTGGGCCTTAGGCGGGGTACACTCCAGTTCGTCGCAGGGCTGACACTTGACAACCATTCACTCTCACATTCATTCACTAGGGATACTTTAGAGTTGCCAATTGACCTATACATGCATGTCTTTGGGCGGTGGGAGGAAGCCGGAGTACCTGGAGAGAACATGCAGACTCCTCACAGAAAGACAGAAAGGAGTTAGCTAATGATGTTTGAGTCAGCCACAAACGTTATGCAGCAGAACAGGCTGGTGGTTCATATTACCGTGGAAAACTATAGGAACAAAACAGTCAAAATAAGCATTCTGTTGTTAAGACAATTTATTAAAAACAGTTAACATCAAAAAATTCAATTACAAGTCTGTTAGCACTGAAGATACATGATGTTAAAATATCTAGCTATGTCCTAAGGCCCATTCTTTGCATTGCTTATTCCGTCATCATTTTAACTGTAGCACCATCTGTAAAAAAAATAGAGATCTACATTAATATACATTTCAATAACCAGCAAAATATAAGCTGTTTGATCACAGTAAAATACACAACACAAGCAAACAACACGCTACTGTTACACAGTGATATTTAAATGAGCTATCAGATTATTTTATATTTCAAAACCCTGCACAGTAAATCTGGCCCCTCTTTATAGAAATGTCTTATGTGTATAGCAGACAAACACACTGTTGCACTAACAAATCATTGGTTGTGGGATACATCAAGTGTGACTGTGTTATAGGTGGGTATACCTTATTAGCAGCTTCCAGTGAAGTGATAAGTGAGCTGAGTTCCTCTCGGTTCATCTCCATGGTAACAGGCTGCAGCACTCCATTTTTTCTAACATCCAGACTCAGGCTGACAAGTGGAGTCTGGAGAGATGACATTTTGTCACTGGACAGTGCTAACTGTGGAAACAGCAACAAAGAGAAGAAAATGGCATAACTTATTTTGTCCACTACCCATTTTTCTCAATTTCTTTTGAAAGGAACAAAACTATAGAAAGCCACTTGGATATGTCACTGTTTTTATAAAAATTAAAAGCGGAAGAAAAAATATAACTACAGACTGGTACTTGCAGTTTCTTGTAATCACTGTATTAGGTGGAGGAATAATAAGCTCACACACTGACACACTGCCTAGATGCTCTATTACTAGTATAATAATAAAGTGATATGCAGTATAGTATATATGCTGCTCAGAAAAGAACAACTTAGATTTTCCAGTTTCAGAAACAGGTTTAGAGTTAGGCCAGTCTGCGCCAGTTCACTCCGAGAGTGGATTCACACCAAAAGCTACACAAGCCAAAGAAGTGACAGAGAACCATTCAGTTCCTATGCACCTCCGTGAGGGAGCAACATGCAACTGCCCATCACCAGATCACAATGTCAAAGAAGAAGACATGGATAAACAAAAAATGCATGAGCAACTCAAAAGTAGCTGCCGTATGTTTAAGAATACATCCTGCCCCCTTTCGAAGACTTGGCTTAGGGCTGGTGATGCGAAAAGAGAGCTAAGATTTTGTTGCATTTGGAGTTATTCCACCCCGAGTCTGTTCGCTCTGAGCCTGTTCGCTCTGAGCCTGTTCACTCTGAGCCTGATACCTCAGTAACGGACTAAACTGGCCATTGTTGAGTAGTTTTTATATTATTGTAAAAACAATTGATTAAAATAAATAAATATGATGTTGAGTTGGGCCCTCTTTTGTTTTTTATGTACATAAATGATCTGCCGCTTGTGTGCCCATAAGTAGATATTCAAATGTATACAGATGACACAGTTCTGTACATGCACGGATCATCAAAAAGAGAAGTAGCTGCCCAACTCCCAAATGCCATGGTCAAAGTTACTGCATGATTAAATCAGTGCTGCCTTCAATTAAATGTGTCTAAGTGGGTATGTTTTTTACCAAATCGTGCAATTCTGCGGCAAATCCAGATATTTTGGTGTCAGGTGAGAAATTACAAAAAGTTAATAAATTAAAATACCATTTATTTTAGACTCCAATCTTTAATTTAACTCTCATGTGAAACAAATTTGTAAAACTGTTAAATTTAATTTGCCTACCGTATTTTCCGGACTATAGAGCGCACCTAAATATAAGCCGCACCCACTAAAATTTAAAAGAAATATATATTTTGTCACATATAAGCCGCACCGGACTATAAGCCGCCGATATCCAGGCTGAGAAATAAGATATTTACATAGAAAGATTTTGTACCATAAGTGTTTATTAATATACCTGAACTGATTGTTTCCGAACAGTGCCTGTAACACGGCAGTAAAAGTGCTGATCAAACAAAACAGAAAAGTCATTGATAGTTTTATTCATCTTCCTCTTGTGCACTAAAACCAAGTTGCTTTATTTTTCTTCTTCCTGCATACTGAAACCACTGAACACCAAACCACTGTCACTTCATTTGTTTTCCATTATGAGGGGGTGAGGGTGTAAAAATATTACCGTATTTTGCTGTTGTGCTTCTTGGGTTGCATGTGCTAAGAATAAAAACTGGTGCTTTCTTGTTTGTACTACCGCTGCCTGTCTCGTTTTTGCACTTCCTCCTAAAGCGCCCCCCTGAGGGCTGAAGAAAAATTCACAGAAAAGCCGCATCTCTGTATAAGCCGCATGGTTCAAAGCGTGGGAAAAAAGTAGCGGCTTATAGTCCGGAAAATACGGTAATTTTAGATTTGTCAGGAAATCTATATCCACCCAAGGAGCTAAAGTGTATATGCAATCAATGATCTTCTCCCAAATGACCACACCACCCTGAAACCACTACAGTCCTTCTACAAACAAACACTTAGTGTTTAAACAAAAAAACTAATCTTTTTCATCATTGTACCATTCTATCTAAATACAGTCTATTAAGCAGGGAAAACTCACTCAAACACATACTCAAACATCTGCCTGACTTATAAAATCTTACATCTTACACAATCTGGCATGATTCCCCATCCTCTCAGTAATTCTAAGGGCCTTATATCCATTTCCAACCGCATCACAAGAGGAGCTACCAGGAGACTTCTACATTCCTTTTAGAAAAACTGTTATTAGTCAGTCAGCCTTCTCTGTCAGGGCTTTTGGGAATGGAACAAATAAATAAATATTTTAGTTTTTCCTAGGACGTCTTCTGTACATCTGGCCAAGGACTACAGATGAAAACTAGCCTCTTGGCTAACTCTGGCTGTATTTTACAGTTGTACTGTTGGTTAATATGCACTGTCCTGGTAATAACTAAAATAAAAATAATTTTAAAAAGTTATTGCACAAATCAGATGTTAGTCTGCTTGTGGATGCAGCTCTGCTGCACTGAAACCCACCTCTTCTGACTCTCACCTTCAGCTGCCAGTCAAAGTCTGTGAGGATAGCAGAGGAGATGGACATGGTTCTGTCCAGCAGAACTTGGCAGATCTCATGGCGTCTGGCTTCAAGCACACTCAGCACAGCCTCAGTGTGGCTGTGTCTGATATCTGACAAACCAGTCAACACCTTTCAAATCCCACAAAGGCGGTTATTGTTTTTAGCAAAAGAAAAAAAAAAGATAATTGTTGATTAAAAATTAGAAAATAAACAAACATAATTATTTTAGTCTTGGTGTCTTACTTCCTCATCAGGGCTGTGGCTCCCTGCTGTCTGGCACAAAAAGCTTGTCAGGTAGTTGTTCAGTTCCAGCCACTCATCCAAGCTCCAGGTGGCACAGTACTCCTCCCTTCGTGGCTGCCCCCTTCCACATATTCCATCTATCACTGCATGGCACAGCTACAGGACACAGAACAATAACCTAACCTCCTCCTTCTTTATGGTCACAAGGTGAAAAGGAAAGGACATGGAAGTTTCATTCAGGAGAAGCGACAGGAGTTTGAACTTTAACGGCCCAAACCTCAACAGCGAAAGTACTGAATGGTGTCATGTTAATGTATCAAAATGCACAAAAACCCTTTTAATCATCTTTGCGCCAACTATAGCCTCATTTCCACTGAAGCAGAACGGTGCAGGTCAGGTTGGTTATGGTGCATTTCCATTACAGGTCGACCGATATGGGGTTTTAAAGGTGTTGCCGATATCTTCAGAAGCTGATCAGCCGATAAGCACAGCCGATGTTTTGGTGCTAATATAGAGGGCCGATTTTCATGAATGAATAAATAAAAAAAGTGATGCCTAAAATGTTAAGAATCATAAAGTTATGTTTGATGTTTATTAAGTATAGAAGAAACATTTTTTAATTAACAATACTAATGCAAAATGCAAATAAGCAACGCAGCATTTACTCATCACAAAAAGTGCTACCATAAAATATTATCTTTTCACTCCTGGGACTGTTAGCCTTTTGAGTATGATTCTGAGTTGAGTACAGGCAGTCTGCCCATTTATCGTCTCTCATAAGTGGCTTCAAACCTCCTTTAGATTCAGGGTTTGAATCCCACTCCTTTCTGTATTTTTGAGTGTAGCAATCTGGCTAGATGTTTAGCTCATATGACAGACAAAGGGAGAATGAGTCGAGTGAAGGACAGCGGCTGTTTGAGTCTCCGGTTTAATGATAGGATACATCCATGCTCTGGACGCAGAGACGTGAACATCTCCTGCTCTGACTGCAGCTGAGATGGACTACTGCGAGCGGACTGGGCCGTCTGTAAGCGCTTTGGGACGGGGGAGGAGCTGCTCACTGAGAAAAGTAAAAACGTCTTAAACAGTCTTAACAGGCTACGTACACATATCTTTTTGTCGGCAGCACAAACCGTAACTGTACCAGTAACGCTACATTCTTCACTATCCACCGCTGGGTACTTACTTTACGACATTCTGTGACTGGGAGCCTGTTCATGAAAACAGCCATGTTTCCAGGAGCGTTAATGCTAGAATGAGTTTCCGCCCCAGACTGTCAGCTGATTTCAGTCACATGAGAGTAAACGATGCATTCACAGACCTTAAGAAATTCTATATTTAGAAATGCCAATAATTTTAGTCGGAACACAGCCAGACCCTCACTGCCTGTAGACAGATGGAAAAGGTAGGCAAAAGTACAAGCTGAATTAAAGAATTAACAAGATACAATTATATTGAAACACACGTTATTGTTCATGTGTCAATAAGATAACGCCTACAGTGTGAAGACATTTGAAATGAAGGACGTACCGTGAACGCTTCATGTCTCGTTTTACATCCTGCTTTGACTCGGCCAAGAGTGCACTGACTGTAGCTCTGCACAGTGATGTCAGCTGCCCATGAGTTTGTCGCACCGATATCATTTTGTTTTTGTGTCACCGTCTCTCCGCTGTGTCAGGATTCTTCTGGACCAGGGTTATGTTCCAAACGATCAGACAGAAGCTATTCATTCATTCGACACACAGTGAGCAATAGCAGGAGGTGAGCAACACCCCTTAGCCGTACTTCCGCTGTAAACTGTATCATACTGTATATATCGGACATGCAAGAAGAAAAAAAGAACAAATGTTGCTTTTGTGGTTTATCTGAGAGATGCCGCGTAGGCTTGGGTTAACGTTTCAACGAAGTAAGTGAAAAACACCGCGGTGAAGTTAATTTGACATTGGACGTTGGATATTCAGCTCCGCACTTTCACCGCGAGGTTCCCTTGTCTGAGTCCGACTACTGTGACATGGTGGCGGGTAGCTCACGCTGGCAGCTCCGCTCTACGCATAGGGACAGTCAATAAATGACTAGGAATGGCGTTTGTAAAAAAATAAAATAAAATCAAGCTTCAAGATAAACAAATCTAGTTACTCCAAACCACTTTAAATAAATAGAACTAGCCGAGTAGTATCAGGCACACTTATGTTTTTTCATCTTTAGATTTTATATGATTTCTTTTATATCAAAAATCTAATCTAAATCTATGTTTTATTCAAAAGCTTCTAGGTTATGTGACCTAGTCACGTCAATCCACGTTATATTCATAGTGCAAGCCTAGTTGTATTATGCACACCCACACGTTTTTCCACTTTGTTGTATATAAAGAAATTAAGGATTTTTTTCAATAGCTTCCAGATTATGTAACCTAGTCACTTCAAACCACTTTATATTCACAGTACTGCCATAGTAGTACTACGCACACCTCTTTTTTCCACTTTGATCTTTTATTGGATTTAGATGATTTTTTTTTATATCTAAAAATTGACAATTTCTTTCAATAGCTCCTGGGTCATGGGACACTCACCTCACACCCCTTAATTCCTTTAACACTAGTCCGGTAGAATGCTGCAACACCTCTTTTTTTAAAATCAGGTTTCATCTCTTTCCTGATTTTATATGAATTTTCATATCTAAAAGTTGAAAATTTCTTTCAATAGCTTTTAGGTCATGTGACTGTGCCACATCAAATCAACAAATTCCATTTCTCGTCTACCGTACTTACACACATATCGCAGAACAGGTTTGGTGGTCTACCTGCATTTCTACCTGACGCACCTTCTACGGTGCCTTTCTGTGCACGTGTTCCCAGAATGGATGTAGACACGTCATCACCCTCTGCTGATGCTCTAAGTTGGGGTCACCAACACGGTGCCCACAAGGGGTGTTCATGGTTAACTGATAATAGATTAATTGTCATTAAGAACTTGACAGATTAAAATTTCATTTACCAATTAATCAGCATGCTGTAAAGTTCATAATTTTTATCTACATAGTACAGCTTCTGAGCCCACTGTTATTACGGAGTAGCACTGAAAACAAGAAATGTATCTGCACAGGTTGATTAAATGCACAGTTTATAGCTATTTATCAGCTATTGCCCTTAATTGGTGCATGTTCTTAATTAATTAGTGCGTGTTTATTCGGGTTGCTTTAACTGCCGTGTGCGCGGGCTAACGTTAGCCACTATAAAGCGCTGATGGAAAAGTGCAAGAGACTAAGGACCACGTCCTATTTAGGATTTTTAGAGAGATTGGAGGGTAATACACTGTGAGGGCGCTCAGGTTTCAACACAAGCCGCAAAGACACGCCACATCATAAAGAGTCCTCACGTAAGGACGCCACCATACGATATACTTCCATCCACCTGAGGGCAGGCTCCAAAAGATGAATTATATTGTAAACTCCAATGGCGACTTTAGTGTAAACAAACCCTTTTGTAGCCTGGTACAAAAGATGGTTCTGGTCTCTAGAGCTGACTTCTTGTTTTACGTGACAACTTTGGGGGGAGTGAATTTTTTTTTTTATTCTTTGGTTTGCCCTTAGTTAAACTTTAGAGTTATGCATAATTAAGGGAGTGGCTACTTTGATTGACAGGGTGTCATTTTGCGTGGGCCATGGCGGCCGCTAGCCTGTACGGTGCTAACCCTAGCTGCTAATGGTTAGCTGTGTCATTTTTTGCTCTTCAGAGAAGTTTTGCATAAAAGTTATTTTTCTGTAGTATTATGTGCCCTTCATTAACAGACCATCCAAGAAGCTTGGCGCCAGTCTTTTTGGTGAGTAACATTCAAGTTGTATGTTTTCTCAAGTCTTTATTAGCAATTTATTTTAGCAGATATGCTAACAGCCCTTAAGGCTATTACCAGAGTTCACAAAGCAGTTAAAACCAGTCTCAAAATGAGATGGAAAAGTCCTATATATTTTGAATTTTCAGGAATATTTCTATGTTTATATTAGATCTTGGGAAGTGCAGTCTCATATAAAAAGATGTGGTGGCGTTGTTTTAATTGTCATCATCAATCATTTTCGAAAATGTAAGTAGTTAAAGTAAAGCCAGAACATTACTGTGATTAGACTAGTTTTATAATATTGACTGGAATTATACTCTTAAGACTACGTTTATTTGTTCTAAACATAATACAATATTTTGTGATTACAAAAAATTTAGGTTAATGATGCAGTACTGCAATGCTTTACTTCCTCATGCAGATTTAAATCTTATTATTGCTATTTAAAGGCAAAAAAAGCTTACGTTTTATATTGCAATACAGTAATCCTATAATTTCAGAAAAGACTGATTTGAATCTATATTATTACATTCTTAAAATAAACCAATTAGTATAATTGGGGCCTTTGTTGAATTGTATTTCACATTGTATTTCACTGACTTTGTGTATTGTTTCCTGAAGGTGGTGATTCAGACAAACCTGACCAGTGTGTGTTGAAGACCAGACTCCGGCCACTTCAACTTTCACCTTCTATTTCATCACAGACATTTTACACAACATAGAATAACAAGCATTTGTTTGTGTACAGAAATGTTATCCTAATGTACTATATATTACAATACATACTTTTTCACCTTACTTTCCACATGTGCTGTCACAGTTTGCAGTCAATTAAAAATGAACAATGCACAGCCTTATTTTTCATTTTATTGCACTTATTTTTCATACGACTTCCTAATTGTGGCCTGAGCATAAAATCCTTTAGTTTATATAGGGTTCTCATTTAAGATCATTTTAAAACACTCTCAGGCAGCAGTTAAAGACAGTAAAATAAATTCAGACAAACATCAGACAAACATCAGAAAAGATAAAGAACATATTTAAACATATTTAATCTGTTCACATTCTGGTTGATACTACCTTCAGCAGTTAATTAGTGGGAGTAAGTTTTATCAAATCAGATTCATATGTTAAATTATGTAGACCATGTCTAGTTTAAAAAGAGTGCAGAGCCATTATGAACAGTAAATATTAGTACTTAGTAAAACACAGATCCTGAGGTATGGCAGACATGATCTTTATTTTCAGGGCGCTGCAGGTGAAGCTGGTCCACATTCTTCTTTGTCAAAGGTTTCACACTAGTCCAGGGGTCGGCAACCCAAAAGCCATATTGGACGAAAAAAACAAACAAACAAAAAAAATCTGTCTGGAGCCGCAAAAAATTAAAAGCCTTATATAAGCCTTACACAAAGGCAACACAGGCTGTAAGTGTATATTAGCTATATTAGCCATATTATCAAAATGACTAAGTAGACTACAAATACATAATGAGCATTCATGATTAAATGTTTATTTTCCCTGCAGCGCAGCAGTAGAATTAGGCTGAAATATTAACACCCATCAAAAAAAAAAGTGTCTAATCTAAAACACTATTTTTTGGATGCTCGGAGAAGACCTTCAACAGCTTGGATGCATGATGCCCTCAGGCTCTATAAAGGATATGCAGATGAGTGAATGGACTAGGATTACACTTAACATTAACATTTACATTTGGACTGCCAAAAGAAATTTCAGCTCTATTAAACATAAACCTTAGCAGCCACATTGCATCAAATGCAGTCTGTCTATCTGAAGTCCTTACAGCAGGTGAGAGATGACATTCGGAGGAGCTTTTTATTAAAGAAAATATAATGGTATTAGAGCCCTTACTTTTGATGAGCTTGTGGTTAAACTACAAGGGATTAGGATTGCAGAAGTTACTGGTCATTTGTACCAAACAATCTTTAGCATCAACATGAGAAATTAACACTCAAATATTAGACAATGTATGGGAGGACATGTGCTCAGATGAAGGACACAAGAAATTGTGGAAAATCCTGCAAAATGAAATACTTGTTGGAAGAACTGCTCAAATTGGGACTCATACATACACTCATATTGGGGACATGTTCAAATATTACACCTCTTTGGTGAAATACTATGTATAGTGATACACCATCCCAGACATTTACAAAAGACTCACATCTGGCAGTCTTAGGGGCCTGAAGGCTTTAATGGAATCCAATAATAGATCAAAGTGAAAAAAGAGGTGTGCATGGTACTTCTAGGCTAGTACTATGAATATAAAGTTGATTGAAGTGACTTTACCTTACCTGAAAGCTTTTGAAAAAAATCATTTTTCATATATAAAAAAACCCATATAAAATCCAATAAAAGATCAAAGTGGAAAAAAGAGGTGTGCATGGTACTACGAGGCTAGTACTATGAATATAAAGTGTATTAAAGTGACTTGGTCACATAACCTGGAAGCTATTGGAAAAAAAATTGATATAAAAGAAATGATTGAAAGATAAACTTGGAAAAAACATTTGTGTGCCTGGTACTCGGCTAGTTCTATTCATTTAAATTGGTTTGGAGTAACTAGATTTGTTTATCTTGAAGCTATTGATTTTTTTTTACAAACGCCATTCCCCGTTCTAATCAATTTTTTACGGCCCCTAAGTGTAAATGCTCCGGACTAAGAGCGGAGCTTCCAGCGTGAGTTCCCCACCACCATGACACAGTGGACAGACACAGACAAGGGAAGTGAAAGTGCACAGCTAAATATACAATGTCCAACGTCAAACTAACTTCACTGCGTTGTGAAAAATTAAAAAAAATGTCACGATTACAAGGATGGTGGTGTTCAACTTAAAATGATTTTTGTTATCGTATTGTAGGCATCCCTTTTAGTAATGGACCCACACTCCTGTAGCCTACACATGCCACTGAATTGACTTCTGGGTGGCAAGAACCAAGAAAAAGATGGCACAAGTTTTATGAATATTTTAATCACTTTACTATTTGTAAAGGAGCTGGATGGCTGGATGGTCTCCCGCTGGAAGTATCACATAACAGTAATAAGCCTTATACCAGTTACAGCAATATTCAGGGGAATGACCTTTACATGTATACGCAAAAACAGGTTCCTCATATCCCTGTATGTATGACAAACTGTAGTTTCTGGAATTAATTGAATTGACTGAATGGGAAAAAACATAGCAAAATTAAGGCTGTTAAATGGTAATAAACAGACGTCTTATTCACCACAACTCCTGTGAGAGAGACAAAAATAGAGCTAAATACTCTGACCTTTGAGCAAGCTGTCACAGAGCAGGATGAGGAGCAACGGGTGGCAAAAAAAGAAAGCTTTTGTTAACACAACATCCTAGTTAGTTAACAGGCAATTATGTAAGCCTGGTAAGCTATATTTATTTTTATTATTTATCTTTTCACCTATACATTGGAACCAACCAGTCCGGTTGATGATATTCATCAATTCATCACAATTTGTGACAGATTGCAAAAAAAACCAAAAAAAAACCCTGTCACCTCCAAATCCAAACAGATGGTCACTGGGAGTGCATCTGGATAACAAGCTGGACTGGTCCATAAATACAGATGCACTTTCTAGGAAAGGTCATTATATGTTTATAATGTAAACGATAAACTACTGCAACTGTTTTATCATGCAGTAAAATGCAGTAATTCTTTTTTTTATGCTGCTGATCATGCATGCCTTAAAAAAAATGCCTTAAAAAAAATACAAATAGAGAGGGCTAGTTCAATTATAGGTATTAGTTTGGACACTGGTTAAAGTAGTGGAACAGCAGACACACAACGGGATGGTCCAGCATAGCATCCATCCTGTTGTGTGTCTGCTGTTCCACTACATTCGGCATTCGGCTTTTGAACAACATCAATTAAAGCAGTGCTCCTCAATTATTTTCTGTTACGCCCCCCCTAGGAAGAAGGAAACATTTCGTGTCTACAAAATTGTTAGAATTTTTGTAGACAAAAAATATTCGCACTTAGGTTTCTTATTTCGAATATTTATAGGTTTATATTCACGATTAAGCATTAAATGCAGTAAAATCTGCAAAAACAAAGCCCCACTATTTGAGAAGAACTGAATTAAAGACATTACATATTAGTTTACAGTGGTCCCTCGTTTATCGCGGGGGTTACGTTCTAAAAATAACCTGCAATAGGCGAAATCTGCGAAGTAGTCAGCTTTATTTTTTACAGTTATTATATATGTTTTAAGGCTGTAAAACCCCTCACCACACACTTTATACACTTTTCTCAGACAGGCATTAACATTTTCTCACATTTCTCTTTTGTTTAAACACTCTCAAAGTTCAAACCTTAGCATCTTCCTCTGCCTTTTGGGTGCGACCGCAGGTGCCTTTGTCGGTGCAGAACGTTTCATCAACACTGTGGGTTTTGTCGGGGAGAAAACTTGCAAAAATACAGCACTTCAGAGTCACACTGCTAGCGACTGAACATTTATGTAAATTTGGCAAGCCGAATCAGGACAAATCAGGACGCAGAACACAATTCATGTTCATACGCTGTAAAATTGCACTAAAAAAATCTGCGAAACAGCAAGGCTGCGAAAAGTGAACCGCGTTATAGCGAGGGACTACTGTATACCTTTATCTGTATTCGTTTTCAGCTTTGCTTTAAACTGAAGCAGGTCAGTGACGTTACCACGGCAACAGGGTTGAATTTCGGGCATGGGTCCAAGAGACTTTTTTGGTCGTCATGACATCATGGATGTGTGTGCCGAATTTCGTGCAGTTCCGACAAACTGAATGTTTGGACATCCCATAGGGATTTTCTTTTTAAACTCTAGGGGGTGCTGTTGCGCCCATTGCCTTTATTTTCACATATCTGGGTTCAGGCTGGGGAGTGAATAAGTTATTAAAATTTGAGCCAAATCGGACAACGTATGTCTTTTTGGATTTGGATAACTTTTGATGGCACACGTCTCTAGAGTATCTTGTGCGAATTTGAGCTCATTCGGGCTAACGCCCAAAGAGGAGTTCGTTAAAATGCGAAGTGTACGATTTTGGCCAAAGTCTTATTTTGAAATTTCAATCCAAGATGGCCGACTCCCTGTTTGTTTGTGGGCGGGGCCATAATAATATTTTAGGTTAGTTCCGACGCGAAGAATCACTGTGCCGAATTTCATTCAATTCCGCCACGGTGAGGGTGCCAAAAGTCCCATAGGGGCAAAAAAAGCCCCTTTAGGGGGCGCTGTCGCGCCATTTTTCATTTTACCACCAAAAAATTACTATTAAAAAAAATTTCATTTATTTTCACCAGAACTGATGACCGTGCCAAATTTCGTGAGCTGACGCTCATGTTTAGGGGTCTGAATTTGAGGTCAAAGAGGTACAACGCGTAATAATAATAATAATAATAATAATAATAATAATAATGGGGTGCACGGTAGCGGAGTGGTTAGCGCTCTCGCTTCACAGCAAGAAGGTCGTGAGTACGAACCCCGGCTGACCCAAAAAACATCGTTGGCCGATTGTAGCCAACCCAAAAACATCATTGGCTAAACTCTGGTCTTTCTGTGAGGAGTCTGCATGTCCTCCCCGTGTCACCGTGGGTTCTCTCCGGGATCTCCGGCTTCCTCCCACCGTCCAAAGACATGCATGTATAGGTGAATTGGTGACTCTAAAGTGCCCCTAGTGGATGAATGTGAGAGTGAATGGTTGTCTGTCAATGTACGTCTAAGTGTCAGCCCTGCGACGAACTGGCCACTGTCCAGGGTGTACCCCGCCTAAGGCCCAAAGCAGCTGGGATAGGCTCCAGCCACCCGCGACCCCACAAAGTGGGATAAGCGGTAGAAGATGAATGAATGAATAATAATAATAATAATTCCAACAATTTCAATAAGGCGTTTTTCCTCTCACCCTCAAAGTGACGTGCACGTTCCGTGGCCTTTCATATGCATGGCAATGGTGGCTTCGCGCTCATCGACTTAGTTTTAATGACTTAGTGTAGTGCGCTTCGCGTACTTCTAGCGATTTCAATAGGCCCTTGCCACTTTGGCTGGCTCGGGCCTAATTAATCAATATGCTGCATACATCACACACTTTATCTATATAGTACAGGTTCAGAGCCTACTGTTATGTCAGACTAGCACTGCACATAATGTAATGTACCTGTACTGGTTTGTTTAAAAGCATAGTTGATGAAAAATCATCTGTTGCCCTTGATTGGTGCGCGTTCTACATTAATTAGTGCATGTTTATGCGGGTCGCTTTAACTGCTGACATTAACCGCTATGACAAGTGCCGAGGGTAAAGTGCAAGAGAGGAGCCGGTCCTGTTGAGGATTTTTAGAGAGTTTGGAGGGTAATACACTGTGCTCAGGTCTCAACACTGGACACAGGTGAGTTCAGACCCATTAGAGTTTAGTCTGTCTTACCTGCATCTGTGGTTTAACTGTTGTGTCCCTCATCTCTGCTGCATCATTGTCTATGTTTACTATAGGCTACTGTGTAGCTGATCTAAACTAAAACAAACATGTAAAGGGAGCAACCTTTTGCAAATAAATTGTTTGGAAACATGGCAGAAATGCCCCTGAAGCAGAAGTAGACACGTAAAAAGAAGAAAGTGCCATTTGCTGAATAAAGATGGAGCGCTACATCAGGAGTGTCTTTTTTATGTATCGTTTAAAATATAGGCTGCAGTGTGTAGCAGATGAAAATAAATTTAACTAAAAGAAACACCTAAAGGCAAGCAAGAAAATGCTGATAAAATGTAGTAGAATTGCCTTTGTGGTGCCAGGTATTGCGTAAAATGAAGGCTCTTGGATCTTTGTGAACAAGGGCAGAGTTAAGGGTTTTAAAATAAAATTAAAACAAAAAATAAACATAAACAGCTTAATAATAATAATAATATTAAAAAAGGCTTTAGTTTGAAAAGAAAAAAGCGACTAATTTGTTCTCAGGGATTCATATTTGACACCTAATAAACAGTTTTTGTGCATTAATTCAAATAAAACGGAAACATCAGGTGATGTCATGCGTGCGGCTAATGGTTGACCGATTATTGATCATTAAAGCGTTTGACTTTGGTTAAATAAATTGCACAAAATGTGCATCCCTAATTAAGATGCAGATTAAATTACCTCTAAAAGCAATTGGATAGACAACCAATCAGACTTCAGGGGGCAGAATAAACTGCCTGATCAGGTCATATTGAGCTTGGTGGTCGCAGTCAGTGGAAGGGGTTCCAGACTCACTTTGATAAGAAAGTGAATGGCTTTGGCTGATCTTTTCTTTATCAGCACCTCCCCAAATTGCCTTAAGTCCTCCTAAATTACATGTTTTCTTGCACAGGAAGCTGTTGTGACAGTGCTCTGGGTCACGGAGTTTGAATGGAGCAGCTGCACTGGGTCAGGTACCGATGTCAACAGCTTTGGGCAACAGACCAGGCCCGAGGCTGGTACTCATCCCCAGGCGCTGTCATTGAAAAATACTTCCCACAAAGAATCAGTGGGAGGCGGAGGACAGTGCTGGCTCGCTGGGGACCGCACCAGGAGGAGTACCACACCATCAGCAAAGGATACAAGGGCAATGTCATTCGCACCACCAAGTACAGCATTCTAACCTTCATCCCCATGAACCTGTTCCAGCAATTCCACAGGTCAGAGATCCAAAATTATCTAATCAATTTTTCCTAATTTGTGCTGTATATTAAAACACTCTCTCTGTCTGTAGAACACTTCAGCATAATCAAAATTGTTTCACATTTTTAAGTTTCACATTATAAATGCGTAATAGTAAAATTTGTAGCTGTGGTTCTCAAACAATTTCTGCCATTCCGTTCTTTAGAGGTGGGCTGACTTTTGAAGCCCCACGTGTCCTTCACTTCCACCACAGAAATAATATGGTAGTAGGGTTGTAAGGACAGTAAATCTTCAATGGCTGACAATCATCATGTTTAGCTGGCATCATAGTGGCAGCCCCAGACCAGGACCACAGCTGACCGACTTGCACCTATCTATCAAATGAATGAACACTTGTGCCTGTTTCACAGTTGCTGTGTTCCTGTGTACTTGATTTCCATCAGTCAAACACCTCAAGCTCAGACTGTACAAACATCTTACTTCACTGCAATGTCAAATCACCAGTGATTTAACTGATATGCGTGCGTGCACGGAGCATAGGTGCGGTACTTGAACTGTTTCTCTGTAACGGCTGAAACAACTTAAGAGTATAAGACATCTTTCGAAACTGTCAGAGTATACTTTTGTGTAAGTTACATGTTCAATCACAATTGAATTGATTGAATTCAATTCAGACGTCTTTCTTGACATGATGTGAAGCAGCGCATGTCGTTACGCAAATGTGCATATATACATTTTGCAGTTCATTATTTAGTTCTGGTAAATATTTCAGTGAAATATATGTTATGGTTTTATTCCAAATCTATAGCTCAAGTGATTTATTCTGCTTCTCTCCGTTTAGAGAAGCGATGAAGTTGAGTGACAAAACAAATGACAAATCTAACAACAAACCTCATGCTATTTTTTCCACATGTAACTGTTGTTTTAGAGGGTTTCATTTAATTCTAATTCTAATTTAATCTTATATAAATAAACACACTTTACACAATTTAAACAACAGAAAATGTTGTCATTGTCCATCACGATGTTTCATTTAAGACATCGTCCAATGTTGATTTGCTCAACATCACACAACCCTACTGCACAGAACTAGCAAGGACTTGTTTAATTCCCTGTGAACTTACCATCACTATGGAGCTGCCCAACAACTGGACCGGCCCACAGGCAATGGTCTCGGTTCTTCTGTTTAGCCATGCGTATTGATTGAATATTGGATTTTGTTATGTTAAAATGGTAAATAGCCTGTCATGTCTCTATTCCCCGCTAGTGAGGCCTGCCCCCCCACTTTTAAGAAACTGTAATGTGACAAAAGCTAAACTTCAGCTTGAATTGATGCCAGACTTCTCAAACTTAAGAACTTAAAAAGTAAGCATTAATGTCACATTTTGGTTTTAAAAGAGTATCTAATGATCATTTTAATATTCTGATTATTAATAACAACAACAATAACAATAATAATTAAAGCCGCAAGCGGAAATAAAGTATGTATTTTCACTTTTCCAGGGTGCGCTGTTGAGCCCCCTTTTTATGGATTTTTAATGGCTCTGCCAAAAAGAAATATTCAAAGGTTTTGAATTTTGGGTAAAGTTTGGAGCACTTTCTGATACTTTGAACATTATCTTTGACGTGACTGGCCTTCAAATGTCTGATGATGTTTGTGATGTTTTGTTTTTGTCGGTATTTCCTTGTGACAAAACAGCAAGACACCTGATAAATCTCCAGACCGGAGAGGAACAAAGAGAGCATTTTGTGCCTTTTGCTTGGCTCTCTCATCGTTAGTTTTAGCCAAAGCACCGATTACACTATTTTTAGCAAGGGTAGGAAAGAGATGGAACTGTTCCTCTGCCCAGCTGTAGACACAACAGTAAAAGTGGCTGATCTTTGTTATGTTGTTAATGAGGATACAAGTACAGAACTAATTATTATTATTATTATTATTATTATTATTATTAGTCAATTTAAAACATGATGGGGAATTCTTATATTGCACCACCTCAAATATTAAAAAATGCAGCTCTGGAATATTAAACATTTATAACATCATTTAATACATGGGTAGCAAGGTTATAACAATGCACATTTAATACAATATATTACATTTATTTTATTTCATCATGCAGACAGGTAATGTGTTTTATGCTTTCATACCAAACAGTGCCACTAGGGGTTTGGTTTTGTCCTTACGGCAAATGCTGGAGCTATTGTCCCTAAAGACTTCCCTCCAATAGATACTCAAGGAAATTATGTGTAGGAGATTTAGGTGGGTGAATAGGAGCACTTTGTGTGTGTGCGTCTGTGTGACTGCTGTCCCGGTGCACGTGGTCACATGGGCATAGGTGTGTGAGTGTGTGCGAGCGTGTACAGAAGTGTACAAAAGTGTGAAAAGGCGCACACTCAACTGTGACACGGATGAGTTACGTTACAATACGCTACACTACTAATTTGACCATACTTACCATACTGTGTCCATTTATGTCTCTGGTCTCATTATACCATTCCACAGCTGTATGTCATTTAACAAACGCACCAAAATGCATCCTGGGTCTCAGTGTGTCTCTTTGCAAAATCCTCCCAGCGCATCTCAAATCTTCGAGCCATAGGGCCCACTCTTACCCTCTCAGTGGCTAAAAGGTTTGATTTTAGAACCCACAACATTACGCGTGATTCAGCCGAATTACAGATGTAGGGCCAGATTTACTAAAGGTTTGCGGGGATTGAACAGACACTAAAAGCGAATAAAATAATATCGCAAATCACAGTATTATCTGTGAGTTAGTTAGTTTATTTTGGTCATCTTCAAAAGAAAAAAAAGCAAGAACAATTTACAAGCAACCATAAAACAAAAATGAATATGTGGTGTAAACAATATAAAAAATAAGCTTGACTGACAACGTGTCGGCGGAATTTTATGCTTATTACGTTTACACTTTTTACATCAGCGATGCTACAAGTAGCAACACTACTAGCTTAACTACATTCCTTTGTAGCGTGGTGGTAGCGCCGCTGTTTTCTGAATCAAATAGCTTTTTCGTAGCAAAGCGCACCTTGCCCCTGTTCCTCTCACAGCCCAGCTCACTTATTTAACGTTTTTGGCTTCTACTCACTATTAAGGAAATTAGGCGTCCTGTAGGGCATCGCCACTCTTTACATGACAACCCAAACTGGCAGCGGCTAATAAACAATCACATCCATGCGCATTTACACACGCTCTGTCCTTGATTTGACTTGACTAGAGCGGCCATCACATGTGACACATTAGCAGGGATTTTTTTTATTGTTCGCTTACTATGAAAGTTCCATAGTTTTAGGGGCAAGAGACTCAACTTAGACATTGTTTACTTATAATATCTTTTAGTAATGTACAGGCAAGGAGATATTCCCTAATAATCAAAAGCATCAAGGACAACCACCCCAATATTTATACCAGTGGTCTCAAACTTAATTCCTGGAGGTCCACTGCTCTACACAGTTTAGCTTCAACCAGCTCCATCTCACGGAGAGGTAGCTGTGAGTTGGAGATGGGTGAAGCTAAACGGTGCAGAGCTGTGGCCCTCCAGGAAATGAGTTTGAGACCATTGATTTAAACTAAACATAACTATTATTTTTAGTTCACTAATGTAAATCATGTGTTCGGAACTCTCTTTGTGTCAAGTTCCTATCTGAACAAAGACTTTTTTCAATCAGTTTTGCCCATGTTTAAACTATGTTTAATGACTGATATCGCTCAATGTGTGGACCACAAAACCTCATCATCTGCGTCATTTTAAGATTTATACATAATCTGAAAGCTGAATACGTAAGCTTTCCAAAAATGTTGTAAACTACTTTTGCCACCATGCTGTAGTTTAGCTTGCTACATTTCTCTGGGGGGTAGCTTTACTGTGGTGAAGCTTCGAGTAATTAGTAGCTTAGCTCACTACATTTTCCAAGTAGCTTGCCCAACACTGTTTTACATTTCATTTATTTTACAATAAACAAACAGTACATTTGATCTGAAGCAAGTTCTGGAAGTCTCTCTCTCTTTTTTTTAAGATTATTTTGGCTATTTCAAATTCTACTAAGTCATTAAATTTCATTAAGTTAGAGTTTATGAATAGCTGGTTTGATGGGTGATAGTAATCTGTTTTATAATTCTTATTGCTTTGTTGCTTAACAACAATTGGTTTTATTGTTGTTTTGTATGTATTTCCCCAGATCTCTCCACACAGTGTGTCATGTATGGCACTATTATAGACTGGTACAATATGTTAAGGGCCTTTGAATCAAGAAAGTATTTTATTTTTAACAGGATAGCAAGTGTTTATAAAATTTTTGACTTTATGTAGGTAATGTGGGATTTCCAACTGAGCTCGTGATCAATAATGACACCTAAGAATCTTCCATCCATCCATTTTCTTCTGCTTCCCGGGGAGGCTGAGGAGTGTGATCCCTCTGTAATTGTAACAGACTCTCCGGTCCGTCTTCTTGAAAAGAGCCTGTCAACCCCACAACATCCAGAGACTTGAGATACTCAGGGTGGATGTCTCATTCACCTTCTTCTAGCCACCACAGTGCCTTGGTGACTTCAGCTTGGGTGATGGACGATTCCACCTCTGAACCCAATTAAGTAGAGAGTAGAGAGTGCAGCCTCTCTCAAGGAGTCTGGTTCCGGAGCCCAAGCTGTGCGTAGAAGTGAGCTCGACTATCTCAAGTCACAAGTTCAGGCTTCTTCTTCACCAGCGAGGTGACGTTCCACAGCCCCAAAGCTATTTTCTATTTTCCTAATAACCTATGCACTGGCCCCTTATGGTCACCCACATTCCTGTTAACTTTTGTCTTTTAAACATTAGGTCTATAAATAACAAAATCTTTATATGCCATGATTTTATTACTTCCAGTGCCCT
Organism: Rhyacichthys aspro; assembly: GCA_036850595.1. NCBI lineage: Eukaryota > Metazoa > Chordata > Actinopteri > Gobiiformes > Rhyacichthyidae > Rhyacichthys > Rhyacichthys aspro. The sequence continues at coordinate 654,367 of CM072169.1, forward strand.
AGACTTTCTCATTTTAACAGAAACCTGGATTACACACGGAGACTGCTCCCCTCTGATAGAAGCAACCTTTCCTGAGTACACTCCAGCAGCCCAGGTTGTCTGGAAAGAGTGGGGGTGGGGTGCTGTTTATTTAGAAAAGGTTTTCAAATCTACCTCTTGTTTTAATAACAGTTTAACTTCTTTTTAGAACCTCTTTTATGTGATGGCTTGTAAATTTAACACAATGAATGTCCCAACTCATTCCACGGGCCAAACATTAGATTTGGTTTTATACAGTGGTTTAATACCAACCAGTTTGGGTAACTTCACATATAAAGATATCTGTGTTTCTGATCACAAAGCAAGTTTATTGATTTTATTTATTTATTTATTTATTTGCACACAATAAAAAATTTCAACAAACAGAATGTACAGTGCCCTCCAGAATTATTGGCACCCTTAGTGAATATGAGCAAAACAGGCTATGAAAAAAATGTCTTTATTGTTTATCCTCTTGGTCTTTCACCCAAAATATTCTCAAAAATTGAACCTTTTCATTGAAGTAACATAACTGAAAGAAACATTAAATTCTTATCATTAAACAAATTTTTTTTTAATCAAAAACATGCGTGCCACAATTATTGGCACCCCTAGAAAATCTTATCATTAAAATCTAACTGAAGTATATTTCCGGTCATGTTTTACATTTTTAAGTTCACCTGTTTGAATAGGAACTCTTAAATGGTCAACCATGACTTCCTGTTTCACTGGGGTATAAATATGAGGTGACACAGGCCAAATTTCCTTAGTCGTTCATCACTATGAGAACGACCCGAGAACACAGTGAAGATGTGCGACGAAAAGTTGTTGAGCTGCACAAATCAGGAAATGGATATAAGAAAATTTCTAAACAGGACGTGTGTGTACATTGACCCCACGCACCGTGAGGAGGATGGTTTGACTGACAAAAGAATCTCCAAGGATTACAGCTGGAGAATTGCAGAGGTTAGTTAAGTCTTGGGGTCAGAAAGTCTCCAAAACTACCATCAGATGCCACCTACATCACCACAAGTTGTTTGGGAGGTTTGCCAGAAAAAAGCCTCTGCTGTCAATCAACAACAAACTAAAGCGCCTACAGTTTGCCACACATTACTGGAGCTTTCAATGGGACCGGGTTATATGGTCAGATGAGACCAAAATAGAGCTTTTTGGCAACAAACATCAAAGGTGGGTTTGGCATAGACAGAAAGATAGCCATACAGAAAAGCATTTCATACCCACTGTGAAGTATGGTGGCAGATCTTTGATGTTGTGGGGCTGTTTTTTTTCCAAAGGCCCTGGACATCTTGTTAGGATACATGGTATCATGGACTCCATCAAATACCATCAGATATTAAATGAAAACCTAACAGCCTGGAAGGGCCGTGGTTGGACCTTCCAGCAGGACAATGATCCAAAGCACACCTCAAAATCTACACAAAAATGGTTCAACGACCACAGAATTAAGGTTTTGCCATGGCCATCACAGTCCCCCGACCTAAACCCCATTGAAAATCTGTGGGTTGAGCTGAACCTCTTCAGCTCAGGGTCCACAAGCGTCAACCTCGGAATCTGAAGGATCTGGAGAGATTCTGTATGGAGAAATGGTCTCAGATCCCTTGCCATGTGTTCACCAACCTCATCACGCATTATAGGAAAAGACTCAGAGCTGTTATCTTGGCAAAGGGAGGCTGCACAAAATATTAAATGATGGGTGTCAATAATTATGGCACGCATGTTTTTGAGAAAAATATTTGTTTAATGATAAGAATTTAATGTTTCTTTCAGTTATGTTACTTCAATGAAAAGGTTCGATTTTTGTGAATATTTTGGGTGAAAGACCAAGAGGATAAACAATAAAGACATTTTTTTCATAGCCTGTTTTAATAATTATATATTATAATTCTGGAGGGCGCTGTATACAAAAATGAACAGTTAAAGTGCAGGGAGAGGAAAAAAAAAATCAAGATTTAATCAAAAACTCTAAAAGTATTTTTTAAATGACAATAGTGATGTGTTGATTTTAAGTAGGTGGGAAAATTCACTCCACAATTTACAGCCTCTATATCTTAAGCAAAACTGGGCTCTGGATGTTTTTGATTTTGGCAAAAGGAAATCTTGATTTTGACGAGTATAGTAGCTATGAACCTCTGAATTAGTTTTAAAATAAAATATGAAGTGCTTGATTAAACCGGATTTTGTGCATAAAAATACAAATCTGATAGACATTTATATCGTAGATATTAAGAATCTTGAGTTTGTAAAATAAATTAACAGATGATGTCAGTGGCGTCGAATGGGTCGCAATTCAAACAAAGCGCTTTTGCAAAATCAAGATTTTATTTAAAGTAGATGGGAAGGTGCTTGCCCAAACTATATTACAATAAGATAGAAAAGGGTAAATTAAACTGTAGTATAGTGTAAGTATACATTTTGTATTAACCTGTCGACTAACTTTTCTTATAATTTCAATTGATTTATTAATTTTTCTAGTTACCCAGTCAATATGATCTCTCCAACTCAAGTTCTACAATGACACCCAAAAACCTAGTGGCTGAGACACGAGTTAATTCAACAGAAGCAATAGTAAGTTTAGAATTTATAGTCACATAAGTTTTTTTCAACTAAAAATCATGTTGTTTGATTTTTTCATATTCAGAGATAATTTGTCATTTGTCATATGCAGATAATCTAGCATTATTGAATATTGTTTCATCCCCTCAGCTTAATGAGATTTTATCGCTCCGTTCACATGTTTTTTTCTTCTCCTTTCTGCCTTAAGGGTTGTTGAAAGGTTTACCTCAGCTTCTTTAATTTCTTTTAAACCAAATTTTCATTTTTAACCAAGGCTGCAAATCAATTATAGACATTTTTGCCTTTTTGTGCCACAGCCCCTGTTTAAACACAAAGGCTAAAGAGAATTTGTAGGCAAAATGAATGTAAATGGAAGGACAATCGTTTATTCAAATGTCATTTCAAAAAATCAAATCTTAGTGTTTTATTTATGGTTTTAGAATATATCACTGCCCCCAAGCCCTGTTATATTAATAACGCCTGTAAAGCATTATGTGAAACATTTTAAATAACGTTTGAATAGTTTTAGTAGTTTCACTCCTGTGTCCCTCTCATTTTTATCTGATGTTTTATTACCACATGCAGCCTTGATGTCATCCCCACCAAATTTCTCAAAGATGTTTTTAGCACGGTTGGGACCAGCATTTTATCCATTATCAACCAATATTCGACAGAAGGCATAGTTCCTTACTGTTTTAAGTACGCTCTGGTCCAACGAGAAGTCCTGGAACTGCCAAGAAGTTCCAGGACTATTGTGAACCAAGAAAAAACCTTATATATGTCCCATGTTCTTTACTAGAGCACAGAAACAGGCAGAATCCATTGATACATATTTCACAGACTTGGAAAAACAAAGCCAAAGACTGTGAATGTGTAGCACTTCACAATTCCCTGGTACATGACAGAATTTTAAGTGGCATAATAAAAGATCAAGTGAGTGGCAGACTGTTAAAAGAAGCAGATCTGAAACTAGAAAAAAACTATTGATATATGCCATGCAAGTGAAATAACCAGTCAATAAAAGCGCCAACTGAAGAAGTGGAAATGAAATAGTTAAGAACAGTCCAAACAAAAGACAATACAGAAAAAAAGAGATGTGGACTTAAACATGGAACAAAAACAAAATGTGCAGATCTCAGGACCAACAGAGAAGGTACGGAAAGAAGGTACACACCAAAACTAAACAAACAACAAAATTAAACTGAAAATTACATGTTTTTAGGGACCGTCTGAGTGGATTATAAATAGATGGACAATGGTGTCCCCAGAAATAGACAGTACAATTAAGATGGAGTGAAAGATTCAAAATAAATAAAATAAACAAATAAAAGAAAAGTTGTGACTTTTAAAGAGTAACTCAACCCTAAAACAACTTTTTTTTAGCTGATGGTGTGTATAAATTGGGCTTTAGTAATACAGTTCATAGTTTCTATTCCTATTTTTGACAAAATTTGAAAAACCCGTCTAATTCCATAAATATGGTGTAAAACACATGTAAACCGCATGAGTGCTGCCCTCCTCAGGTTAAACGCTGCCGACCGTACTTCCTGATCATGATGACGTCATGATGTACGTTAACCACACCTTTGTAGCAGGTAACCACACCTGTGGTACAGCCCTCAGTACAAGCTCACTCTCTGTCAGAACTAGGTCACTGCAGCGACTGAACACGGTCACACAGAGCGACACACGCACGGATGAAAAAAAGAGTAGTGTTTAGAGATAGATTCACTCATTTTTAGATCAGCTGAGACACATATTTTGGGTCACGCTGCCACTGGCTCCTTTCTGTTATTTTACTCTGTTCATGTCGTAAAAAGTTTAGTAGAACAAGCTCATTCTACCGACGCTCATGATGTGTTCAAGTGCTCACACAGCGTCGAGTGATCGATGTGTTGTTCTTAGTTTGTTGATGTCATGTGTTTTTAACTCCTAAAGACGGAGTGTTACCATTGATTTTTATTCACAATGATTCTCAATGATTACTGAGTAAATCAGCCAGGCACATTAGCATTAAACACTACAAACAGGTCAGGTTTTTTTTTTTTTTTTTACAAAGTCTTAATGCTGTTAAATATAAGGCCACATAAATGCAGCATTAGTCTGTGCGGAGCGCTGCAGACACAGTACTTTGGTTCTCTCTCTATAGAATAGTGTTCACTGTATCTACATCAAAATTTATCTCATATCTCATCATAAATTTTCTCTCCGGGATCTCCGGCTTCCTCCCACCATCCAAAGACATGCATGTATAGGTGATTTGGTGCCCCTAGTGGATGAATGTGAGAGTGAATGGTTGTCTGTCAATGTCTGCGTCTAAGTGTCAGCCCTGCGACGAACTGGCCACTGTCCAGGGTGTACCCCGCCTAAGGCCCAAAGCTGCTGGGATAGGCTCCAGCCACCCGCAACCCCACGAGTGGGATAAGCGGTAGAAGATGAATGAATGAATGAATTATTATTATTATTTACAGTTCATCAGTCTATGCTTTGTACATTAGCCTAAATGCCAAAGTTACTCTACCATCACGGCACCCGTTTTCCCTAAAAAGCGTCTTCAGCCCGTGCTTTGGGCTGAGACTGGGCTTTGAATTGTTCTGGCTCAGGCCCAGTGTCCACAGAGAAACCAAGTCCCTCCAGCTCAGGTGAAAGAGGAGAATAAAGAGGACCGCTCCGTCAAATTTCGTCTGTGGTTGGAGTTTAGGGGTTGAGTTACTCTTTAAGTTGGAGACAGGTGCAGATTGCAACAACATGTCAATCAAGACACTGAATGCACTTAGAGTTGGTGGAAAACTCAGAGCAAGTAAAAACAGACTCGTTCCCTTCTTTGGCCACAAGGTGGTAGCATTGGGCAAGAATTCACTGACCTAATAATAATTATAAAGTCCAAAAGCAAAACATTGAGTTTGAAATCACACAGGGAGACGTTACTATTCTCCTGGAAATTAAGACATGCTTAAAGCTAGCCTTAGTGAAAAGAGTGTATGAAGTTACAAAGGAGCATGACATTCTAAAAGACAATTAAGATATGTTTGATGGACTAGGGGACCACACAGTCTCACCTGCAGTGCCACCCCCAGAAAAATCACAGTGGCATTAAGGGACAGGGAAGTCAATGTATGGACAAAATGGCAGTAATAGCAAGGCAAACAGAGCCTACCGAGGGGGTCAATAGTATAGTCACAAGAAAGTGTGTGTATGCACCCTAAAGACATGTTTCAAGCAAAAAAATGTGAACTTACCCATTTCTAACATGGTAGGAAGTTTTTTCCCATATGCCAAATGCCAAGTAGTTCTCAGTGCTAGACGCCAATCAGGGATTTTGGCAGATTAAACTTGATGAGGTAAGCTCAAAGCTCTGTACGTTTAATACCCCCATCAGCAGATAGCACGTCCATAGACTCAAAATGCTGTTGAACAGAGCAAAGGAATACAACTTAAAACTCTACAAAAATGAGTGTATCATCAGGAAATCAAATACATCAGACATACACTCACAGGCAATGGTTTGAAACCACGTAAGGAAAAAGTGAAAGCAGTGATACAGCTACCTCCATCACAAGGACACACAGCAAAGGTTTTTAGGTATGGTTCAGTATCTTGCCAAATTCATGCCAAACCTGTCAGACATCAGTGCACATTTAAGGAAGCTGCTTGAAGGAAATGTGGAGTGCCAGTGGGAGGAACCCTAGAAAAGGAGTTCTGAACACAGCTCATCACCAGTGCTCCAACACTAATATTTTATGACATCAACAAACCACACTGTCAGTTGATGCAAGCTCAGAAGGAATAGGAGCAGTCCTACTACAGGGTAACTTATGGGTCAGGAGCTTATTATTTTCTATGGTTGTAAAAAGTTTCACTAGTACGCATATGGTAAAGACATTCAAAGAAGTGATCATAAGCCGCTTGAGAACATCTTTAAAAAATCATTGCATCAAGCTCCAATGAGATTGCAAAGGATGGTCTTGAGACTACAAAGATACAACTTAAAAGTGACTTACAAACCTGGCAAAGAACTATACATTGCAGACACCTTGAGTTGAGCTTTTCTCAGAGAGCACAGGGAAGATTTGGTAGAGAAAGAGCTGGAAGTGAATATGGTTACAGCTCAGCTACCAATGTCAGAAGAAAAGCTGCACAAGTTTTAAAAAGCTACGGCAGAGGACACTGAAATGCAGTTACTAAAAGACATGACCCTTAAAGGTTGGCCAAATGAAAGATGTGCTTTACCGAAAGATATTTTGCCTTATTGGACATTGTAGCGTACAACCTTTTGACCTCAGGAACATACCGAATTTTCCTGGACCTGCTAAAATAATATGTCTCTATCTTGTGAACATTGAAGGACCTTTCCTGATGAAAGACATTATCTGTGCTTAGCATGGATGGCGCCGCTATAAATTGTGAGCCTCAAAAACTCACTTTGGTGCCTCATCCCTTCATTCCTTTCCAAAAGAACAAACTTGAATAAACATTGAAGGATCAACTTTAACAAGTTTAAGTTGCTCATTAATGAATAAAGACTTTTACCTTTTTGAACAAAAGACTTGATAAAGGTGATGAGCTTTACCTTTCTCCTTTTTATGTTGATAATGTGAATACCTGAACATAAATCCTAAAGAAATGTTGTTTTAATTGTGAATACATATCTATATTCTAAAGGACTATAATTATTGACCATAGAAACATTGTTTTATGTTTGAATGCATTGTGTTATTGGAACCATATGTTGTTGATACATTTGGGTATAAATTAGTGTTTAATTGTTCCACAATATTTGAAGGTGGTAATATGAGGCCTTAGCATGGGATCATCTTTAATTCCCCCTCCTAGTTGGACAAAGAAACTGTTCCTGCCATTGCGTAGACACGCCTCTCTAAGTTCCAAAAAGATTTGAGGGTGTTGGCACCTCAGTTCAGTTCAGTTCAGTCTTAGTCTTTTCAGTTTTGCAGTTTTCAGTTCAGCCGTACATTCTTTATGCCGGACTCTGGTTTAACTGTGACTCAGCTGGCCATAAGGCATAGATATCAGCAGCCCGTCTCACAGGCCTAGGATGCTCCTGACCTCTGACCCACGGCAAGCAGCAGCACAGCCCAAGGCAGAGAGAACCCAGAGCAGATCCACCAATAGCCACCCACAGAGGACCACCACAGCCAGTGCTGGGGACCCAACTCCGAACCATCATCGGCAGTAACGAGAAGTTTGAACCCGTTGATACCACCACCATTCTTGTTGACCCCAAGCCTCTGACCTCTTTCCTCCAGCCTTGGCTCTTCCAGTAAGATCTACACAGTTATACAGAATACATACAGAATGATACAGAATTGGCATAAAGATTAAACTTAACTTAAACTTAACTAAAATTTAGCTTAACTCTTTTAGACTGTTCTAAATTCAGTAACTGCGTAAATTTTTGATTTATTCCTGTAAAGTCATTATTATTATTGTTTAAATCCATGAATCTACTCCTGTTATTTACTGTTGATTCAATCTGCATATTCAAGGGCCATATGTTTGTTAATTCTGGTCAATAAACGTCATCATTTCTTATTAATTTATGCTTAAGTTTGTGTTTTACTTCATAAGCCAGACCCGTAGTCTGGCTTAAGAACTCACGTTCAAATTCATATTAGGCTTTATTATTCTTTTCCTCTTTGAGGTGGTGCCCCAAAACAATTTAACTTTATCACTTAGCCTAATTCTCTCTTTTTTTTCCAAATGTTTGCTACAACATTTAGAGATGAGATCACATACACACCTGGACTACTGTTCAAAGCAGCCAAGCTCATTGTTCCATCTCAGTTGACACAAGAAATGCTTGAGAAAATCCATAATTCACACTCATGGATGTTTAAGTGTAAGGAAAGAGTCAGAGACATTTTGTATTTGTCAAACATCTTTTCACACATCGATCGAATGGCAAAGTCCAATGGACAGGCAGAAAGGACCATACAGACTGTAAAAAATCTGCTGAAGAAATCTGAGTGCAGTAATGGCGACCCCTACATTTCACTTTTGGAGTACTGGAATACACCTCTGTAAAATGTAGGACTATTCCCAGCACAGTTGCGCATGGTACAAAGGCTCAAATGAAAACTACCAACGTCCACTTCCCTGCTCACACCGTGCAGGTCAGATGTTGTAAAAAACAACTAAAGGAGAAGCAGGAGAAGCAAAAAACACTACTTTGATAAACAAACAAGGTCACTGCCCTGATCGTGCTTCGCACACCGGACGGGAGAATTTATTGGAAAACACAGGAGAAAATCTTTATACCAACAAATGGACAGGACACTAACTCAGAAATGGACGTTCAAGAACATTCAGAACAATCAGGCTCACCACTCAATTAATGCAATTGACACACAGATTTTTAGTGATAAATCTGAGGCACTCTCATACAAAACCAGATTTGGTAGAGTTGTAAACTACCTGCTACACAGAGAGAATACAGAGAGGATCCCTTGGATCATGGTTCTCCCTGTGGTTCTCTGGCAGTAATCAGTCCTGGGTGTGGCAAGAGGGGGTCAATTACTTTCTCATATAGGGCCATGTAAGTTCAGAAAAAAAAAGGAAAAAAAAAAGAGAAAGAAATCAGGAAGGGGGCAAATACTGTTGATGTATCTTGCTTGAGAACACACAGTCCACACACAATCAAACAACACTGTATCAGAGAGCCAAATACCGCTGCATCTATGCACGCCCCCATCTTTAAATCAGAACTGGCTTTATATGGGTTTCATTTCATTAGTAAGAGGTGTTTTCATCTTTGAGTGGTTGTTTTAGTTGTGACTGGTGTGTGTTGATTGTGCCTTCTGTCATCTTTTTGCATTATTGGAGCCTAAAAAATGTGAAATGTGTGTCTTTTTGTTTGTTGTAGCTAGAAGGTTTTAAGATTTGGTGAAAGGATTTTGTAAACTGTTTAAAAAGGTATTTGTGTTTAAGCTTTTGACTAAATAGTGACCAGTTTGATAAATGGGTTTAAACAGTTTGTAAAAAAAAAATTGTAAAATGCTATGTCCACATATACAATCAAGCTGGGATTACATACAACCACAAGCCAAATACATTTGAGAATACATGCTAACATTAGAGAGATTAGTCTGAAAGTACTGATTAATTTACTTAATCTGTGCAGAGCGGCGAACCTATACTTCCTGTTCCTGGCTTTGCTAAACTGGGTCCCTGTTGTGGAGGCCTTTCAGAAGGAGATCACTATGATTCCTCTGCTGCTGGTTCTTACTGTTATTTCCATCAAAGATGCCCTTGAAGACTACAGGCGCTACATGTTCGACAAGAAGATCAACAACAACACCGTCACAGTGTACTGCAGGTGAGCACTCAGTCACTTTTGCTCAAATTATATACAGTCAGCAAAAAGTTGCGATTTTATTAATATGTGATCATTTTCTGTAATAAAACTAATAATGACATTGGGGTGCACGGTAGCAGAGATTAGCGTTCCTGCTTCACAGCAAGAAGATCGTGGGTTCGATCCCTGGGCCGGCTGAAACTTGATCTTTCTGTGAGAAGTCTGCATGTCCTCCCCGTGTTCCCACGGGTTCTCTCCAGGGTTAGGTGAATTGGTGACTCTAAAGTGCCACTAGTGGATGACTGTGAGATTGAATGGTTGTCTGTCAGTGTCTGAGACTAAATGTCAGTCCTGCGACTAACTGGCCATTATCCAGGGTGTACCCCGCCTCAGGTCCAAAGCTGCTGGGATAGGCTGGACCCGCGACTCCCAATGGGGACCAAGCAGTACAAGATGAATTAATGAATAATGACAGTTATCATATAAAGAGCTGATTAAGCTGATAAATTACATCTCTCTCACTTGAGATATGTTATTTGAATAGAGATCAACCAACAGCTTAGTGGTTTCATGAATAATAAATACTTTATCATTATTGTCCTGCATATAGATTATAATATACTATATTTTTGTCTTTCTTGCACAGCACTAGGGGTGGGAATCAAAAATTCCACATTGGAACCGGATCTAAATTTTATGATCCATCGAAATTGTATGCGCTTGAGGTTAATGATCCCTCTTCTCAATGCTCCTGCTCCTAGTCCCAGCTGTATATACAGTCCAAGAACTCACAACTGTCCCTTTTGTCCCACCATAGCATGGTGTCCTATGCATTTGTGCATCATGACGTCAAATTGATTTGAGCACAGGAGAGAAGAAAGGAAAACAAATGCGAAGGAAGGCGAGCCTTTAGATCGATTCGATCTAAAGACTCACCTTTATTTTACTAGACAAGACAAAAAGGATGCCATTGCAATAACTTCAGGGTTGTTATTTCAGGAAAGGGTGCAAATATGCACAACATGCTTACACATCTACCTGTGGAACTAAATCGACTAATTTAGTCATCAAATGATTGGCGACGGTCGTACGTGTATAATTCATGATATTAACGATTAACAAATTGATCATGCGCTGTTACACAATCTCCCAAAAGGAGGCAGTAACGAGCCACCACATAGTTGTTATCCAGCCGCAGAGCACAAGAAGCAGCAGTCAGCGACGCAAGCATAGAATGTATAAATAATAGAAGCAATGTCTCCATTTGGTCTAATTTGTCCAAATAGTCACCATTGAATGGCGCATCCAGCTTGGATATTTTGACTCCTCCTACAGAGGATATTACTAAAATGGGTAGAGTTGGCAGCGTCTAAACTGCTCCTGGGTGGGCTTTTCAAATGCGCGGTTCAGAAACATGCCCCTCATCTCAGAGCCCTGTTCTCGGAGCTGAACAAGCTAATGGCTAACAACTTTTTTTTTTTTTTTTTTTGAGTTATGTACATAACAATTCCATTAAGCCAGGAATGCAAACATATACAATATCTAACTAAAATATTAGCGTAAATACAAATAAAGGAAAGAAAAGAAAACAGAGAAAAGTAAAAACTAAGATTAAGCAAAAACAAAACACACGGTAAACAACAAATTAAATAATAAATCAATCTTTTCCATCAAAAATAGCATAAATTCCAAACCTTTCGCAGATACTTATTGTTCTTAGAGCTTTCTTGTTTTTCACTGGGGCAAGAGACTGTAAATACAACTGAAAACACAAAAAATAGGTTTTTCTCCAGAAAATTTACATTTGTGAATATAGAACTTGGCCAGCAGTAGCAACAAATTTATAAAAAAAAAGGTCTTCTCTTTTTAGTTTTTCTTATTTGGGACAAAATCCAAAATAACATTTTCATAAAACAATTCAAAATTCCTTTGTAGCTTATCAGAAATAAATCTTGCTAAATCTTATTACAGTGCCAAAGAAGATAAGGGACAGTTTCGGGTTGCACAGAACAAAAGGAGCAAGTAAAGTCAATGTCTTTCTTAAATTTTTCATATAATGCCTTACAGGATAAATTGTATGTAATATTTTAAAGGAAATTTCCCCTTATTAGTGACCCGAAACAAATTTTACCACAGACCGTATTGACAGGGTTAATAGCAGGGACATCATGCATTTCAGGACTAAAGCCTCTGCACAGATTCTAATGGCTAACAACATGCTGACGGCTGCTGCTAACTACTGTGGATCAGGCCTCTCACTCTGTCGTCTCTCAGCTCGGGGTAAGTCCACAAACTATACAACAAAGTTTAGTTTAACTCCTGCTGTAATCATTATTATCAATATTAAAGCGTTTTTATTTATAATATATCATAGTTTTAAGCATGAGGAAATTTTTATCTTAAACCTTTCTAGCTCTGTTAAAAAATAAACCGTGTTTTTCGAACATATTTCATTATATCCTTCATATTTGTTTAAATATCTGTCCCTGATTTGCAACTTCTGTGCATTAAGGCTTTAGTATTTGAGGGAGGCACATTTTGACAGTAAAATAATAAAGCCTCATTCTTATTTATATATGATGATAATAATAAAACAGCAATGTTTAAGCATATAACACGTGAAGATATTCAAATAGTAAATTTATAATGCCTCCATGATCTTTTAGTTCATATAACGCTAAACCCAGGACCCCTGCAAATGTGCAGCATTTAGAAACACCTGTATTTTCCATTTACACATAAACTATAGATAAAGCAACACTCAGATCCACTTTTAATGTTTTTTTTTTTCTTAGTGTGACATTGATGAGTGTTTAAGTTAAGAAGCATACAAGTATTTTGTTACTCTGTATTTCTACGTTTTACTGGCTAAACATTCATTACTGTTTTTTGTTTTTGTCCGTGTGTGCCCTGTGAGAAAGAGCAGCGCTGGACGACTGTGAACCTCTGTGGAGCAGTTACATGAAGACGAGACCCGTGTCAAACCTGTGACAAAGAAGAACATGGACCAGCTTCACCTGCAGCGTCCTGAAAATAAAGATCATGTCTGCCATACCTCAGGATCTGTGTTTTACTGAGTACTAATATTTACTGTTCATAATGGCTCTGCACTCTTTTTAAACTAGACATGGTCTATATACTTTAACAAATGAATCTGATTTGATAAAAACCTACTCCCACTAATTTACTGCTGAAGTTAGTATCAACCAGAATGTGAACAGATTAAATATGTTTTTCTTTATCTTTTCTGATGTTTGTAACATTTATTAACACAATTTACTTTACTGTCTTAATTGCTGCCTGAGAGTGTTTTAAAATGATCTTAAATGACAACCCTAAATAAACTTAAGGATTTTATGCTCAGGTCACAATTAGGGAGTAGTGTGAAAAATAAGTGCAATAAAATGAAAAATAAGGCTGTGCATTGTTCATTTTTAATTGACTGCAAACTGTGACAGCACATGTGGAAAGTATGGTGGAAAAGTATGTATTGTAATATATAGTAAATTAGAATAGCATTTCTGTAATGCACACAAACAAATGCTTGTTATTCTATGTTGTGTAAAATGTCTGTGATGAAATAGAAGGTGAAAGTTGAAGTGGCAGGAGTCTGGTCTTCAACACACACTGGTCAAGTTTGTCTGAATCACCTCCTTCAGGAAACAATACACAAAGTCAGTAAAATTCAATGCGAAATACAATTCAACAAAGGCCCCAATTATACTGATTGGTTTATTTTAAGAATGTAATATTAATATAGATTCAAATCTATTTTCTCTTTCTCTCTATTTTTCTTGAATTATAGGATTACTGTATTGCAATATAAAACGTAAGCTTTTTTTGCCTTTAAATAGCAATAATAAGATTTAAATCTGCATGAGGAAGTAAAGCATTGCAGTACTGCGTCATTAACCTCAATTTTGTCTTATCACAAAATATTGTATTATGTTTAGAACAAATAAACTTAGTCTTAAGAGCATAATTCCAGCCAATATTATAAAACTAGTCTAATCACAGTAATGTTGTGGCTTTACATTAACTACTTACATTTTTGAAATGATAACCACATTTTAATGTCTTAATAAACAATTAAAAATAACGCCACCACATCTTTTTATATGAGACTGCACTTCCCCAGATCTAACATAAACATAGAAATATTCCTTAAAATTCAAAATATATAGGACTTTTCCATCTCATTTTGAGACTGGTTTTAACTGTTGGATTGGATTTTACAATATAATTCTTGCCCTCTGGTGGATGGAGGTATGTCGCTGTATGGTGGTGTCCTTACGTGAGGACTCTTTATGAGCACATTTCAAAACACGACAGAGGCTAAAGCACACTCACATATGCTGTAATTTAAGCTAAACATATTGTTTTTGATGGAATTCCTAATTTTTTTAGATTGAAGTGAATTCGATTGATATGTTGGAATTCATGAACACAATCAAATATAATTTAATACCACAATCAAATTTAGATTTAAAGAATTTTGCTGTTAAAATACACTGCCAAAATCATCATCCATGTAGTCCTTGTGTGGCACACTTCTAGGTACACATTTGAGTTTCTACTTATGGAAAAACCTGTAGAAACACGAATGTGTACCTGTACTGCACATTTATTACAGTATTACTGTCCTATCCTTTTAACTTTATCATACCTGACTCAGACCATCCCAAGCTTGTTAAACGTCCTATAGAAGTGTTTGGCAGAAACCTTAATGATCCCTCCTCTCGATGCTCCTGCTCCTAGTCCCAGCTGTATATACATTCCAAGAACTCACAAGTGTCCCTTTTGTCCCACCATAGCACGGTGTCCTTGGTCTGACAAAATTAATTGCAGTAATAGTGATGCAATTCCTTTAAATCTGTATATATTTGCATCTCAATTCAGTTACGTTCCTTTAGTTTGGAAGCCACAAAGAATGAAGAACCTTGGAATACATATTAAATCTCCAGTTAATAAAATATTTGATTTAAATGACCCAAACATCCTTAAAATAATAAGAAGATATTAGAAGGTCTGTCTTACCTTTAACTTTATGGGGAAGAGCTGAAGTAATAAAAAATAACTTATTACCAAGACTTTTCTTCTATCAGCTATTCCATTAAAGGTTTCCCATAAATGGTTAAAGGAAATTAATAGCTTATGCTCAAAAACAAGAAACAAATCAACCATAAAAAACTTAACTCAAAAACTCTTTGGTTGGCAGTGGCTGGAGAAAACTGTTGTATTAGAAAATGATAAGTCCATTTCATTTAAGTCACTATGGTGTTTTTGTACTCTATTTACTCTTAAAAAAAAAACAAAAAACGAATGTTCTTAAAAAGTCTGCCCCCCTCCCCCCGTCATCACAATAGTTTGACCCAACCTGAACTCGCGGCTCGTAGGCAGGCCCCTATGTCAAATGTCATAATAAGCGAGTGACAGCTAGCTTTGGACATGTGCCTGAAGCGTAGCGATGCTGCAGGAATCTCAGACCAGGCAGAGTAGGCTAAGCCAGAGCCTCCAGAGTTTGCCAGTATGCAGAGGACTACATTTTGATGGGATTTACGTCCACCACCTGCAACCCACTGCGGCCTCTGTGCTTTTTCTGTGGTGAGATGATAGCTAACAGTGCCATGAAACCAGCTCATCTCCAGCAGCATCTCAATACAAAACACGGGTGTCATGTTGGTAAGGCCGCAAGTTCATTTGGCAAATTAAATTTTATTTAATATTTTGCACACAAAATATTGTTACAAAGGTTATTATAGAAGGACTAAAATATTATGATAAAATCAACGTTTATTTTGAATAACATGGTTCCACCCCAAATCCAGCACCCTGAGATTGTACAAGAAGCGCAACGAAGGAAGATGTGCTTAAGGTACCATCATGGGAGGAGAGGCCTCTGCAAGGAATGTACCACAACCAAATAACTGTAGTGGCTGGGTGGCGGTTTTTACTCTCTGGTTTTACAAAGAATTGGGACAAAAGTGAGTTAATGCTCATTACTGAACGTACAAACACGCAACTTATCTACAGTCTTTTCTGTTTAAAAAGGCCCATCAGTACTTTTCGTATCTTGGTGTGACGATAACTAGAAGGCCGGACAAACCTTAACTTGATCAAGTCAAACAAAGCATTGAATTCTGGAAAACTCTTCCATTATCTTTGGTTTAATCTTTGATTACTGCGATTATAATGACACTGCTTTCACGATTCCTTCATCTTTTTTCACCTTTTTTTTGTCAGTTGCCAGCGACATCCTTTATCTTTATCTCTTTTTATTTTTATATAGGTATTTTAAGAAATTAAATTCTATTATTATACCCTTTATTTGGAATTATACATCTGTTACTTATAAGAAGCACCTATCCAAAACAGAAAGGTGGCTTTTCTCTACCAGATTTTAAAAGGTATACCCATTTTGGCCTGGGGGAGGAAAAGTCCCCCTTTAACATCAGATTATTGTCCTGCATGGCTACGTACAGAATGTAAACTGTGTGTCAGGACCTCATCTCTCATCAACCATCCCAAACGTACATATTAGTCACAGATTTGTTAGCAATACTCATTTGGTAAAAACAAACAAATAGAGTCACATTAAATCTCTATATATCTCTATATATATACTTCAATTTGTAAAAAATATTTATTTGAACAAATATGTGGGCAAAGAGGCATTCATGTGTTAGGAGACTTGTATATTGAGGGAAGGTTCTCCACACTTGCAGTTACAAGATGTGTATGGAACCCCTTCATCTGGGTTTTTTATATACTATTTAAACTATCTATACTAAATCCCACAATGTGGAAATTTACCTACCACACCAAGCTTTAGTGCACACCGCACACCCAAAGCAGTTTTGTGCCCAGGGAGCAGGTTAGGTGCCTTGCTCAACAGCTGTGGTTAAGTGCTGGAATGAGGGTGCTGCTCATTCACCCCCCTCCACCAACATCCCCGTCGGTGGTGGGAATTGACCTTTGAGCCACAAGCGCAACTCACAAGAGCGTAGTTATCACTTATGTAGCTGGTTTGTCCAAAAAGCTAGAAAGGATTTTCTACAAACACAACTTTCCTGTTCACTTCAAACCTGGTAATACTTTCTGTCATAAACTGGTCCACCCCAAAGACAAGACCACCAGCCACAAACAGAGCAATGTGGTGTATGTTGTTAGAGGAGGATGTATCAACACAGAAGGGCCAATCCTGGTGGGCCTGAGTCTGCAGTCCACCTCCATCTCAAAGACAAAAGGGCATTCCTTTGAGGACAGCAATGTCCGAATCTTGGCCAAGGAGGCCAGGTGGTTTGAAAGAGGAGTGAAGGAAGCTATCTTTGTTAAAATGGAAAAGCCCCCTATGAACAGAGGTGGTGGACTCAGATACCACCTCCGCTTCATTTACAACAGTGTTTTGAAGTCCAGTTCAAAACAGTTTCACTCTAATAGGAAGCCAATACACAGAGGAGGCTTATGTTATGCTAATAGGTCACAGAAACCGAACACATCAGCTCCGACACTGCCCATTTAACTCTTAACGACTATGAAACCATTCTAGCCTTGTCCCAATCACAGTAGTTTCAGGCTAAATCCTAAAGGGATATATATCTCAGCTCTCTTGCCGGTTTTACTCGGAATTGTCAAGTACTTTGGATATGAGGGATTTAACGTCTTCACCTCAAACCTATGTCCAGATGCCTTGTCAGAAAACCCTTTCTTGAATATATTCTGGATGACTTAGAACCTCCACAGACAATACACAGGGATATTTAATACGAGGAAACTATAACAATAAGGTATAAAAATTGACCATATGTCATCAAATAAGAGACAGACCAGTGGTTCTCGCAAATGTCTATGCTCCTAACTGGGATGCCGTTGACTTCTTCAGTAATCTTTTTTCTCTTTTACCCGATCTCGATTCACATGATTTATCACTGGCTGGAGATCTATATTGCACTTTGAATCCTGCCTTGGACCGGTCCAGCCCCAAAGTCAACACTCCTAGTAAATCAGCACGCAGTGTTGATGTGTTTCTTAAAGGTCCTATATTATACTATGTTGAACATTATACAGTGTATTTTGGATACATTTAGGTTACCATATCACATTTTGCAACATGAAACACACAATAATTATCTTATACAAGCAGTTTGAATGGGCTCTCATCATGAGTCCAAAGTGAACGGTCTGATTTGGCACTGTCACTTTAAGGCTCAGCTCTCCCGTGTTGGCTCCGGCCACTTCCAGTCTGACGTCACGCTAGACTTTTTCAGCAATGGCTTTGAGAGTAACTGAGCCGTATATCTTAGAGCCAGAGTCTGACTCTGAGTTCGAAGAACATGAGCAAACACAAAGACCTCGAAAGCTTCTACAAGACGTTTCTGCTTGGTAAATGAGAAACTATTTATTGTGTATGTTTCTATGGTGTAGCCCGTAGCATAGCGCGTGTTAACTGCTTCTGTTTATAGGTGCACATGTGGAAATGGCCGTACAATGCCTACTGAAATTGAGAATGTATGCTGCCTGGAGACTCCTAAGGTAGCTGTTGTGCAGTGTATTGAAAGTAAAGTAAAAGTATTGACGGTAAGTAAGCTAACACAGTAGCAGCGAAGCTTCTCTGTGCGTCTGAGCTGCAGAGCACGACACTTGTTGACAGTGCAGGAGAGAGGGGCTGGAGGAGTGTGGAGGAGCACTTCCTGAAGAGGAGTGGTTTATTTCACATATTGACGTCATTGCGTGAAACAGCTCGTTGAAAGGACTGTAGCTCAAACTAAATAAATTACTCAAACATTTGCGAATGAAACAAAACACAACTTTGGGTATGTGTTTGAGGTAGAAACAACGTTAGAACATGGTTAAAAGCTCAGAAAAGTCGATTTAGCATAATATGGGACCTTTAAAGCTTGCTGAGTAGTGGATATTGGAGATTTGAGTACCCAACATCCAAACAATTTTCCTTTTTCTCCCCAGTACACCAAACCTATTCGAGAATTTACTATTTTCTAACCAAAGATTGTTGCCTGTGGTTACCAAAGTAGAATACAATAGCATTGTTATATCAGACCATTTTCCAGCAACTTTAGAGATGAACATATACTCCATATATTTATGGTGGTTGACTACCATACTGCTGACCGACAAAAGATCTGCTGACTTTATTAACTCATAAATAGATCTCTTTATCGATTTGAACGAATCACTTGAAATAAGTAACTGTACACTTCAGGAATCCTTGAAAGCTTTCCTGAGGGTACAGATAATATCGTAATCTGCTGGGGAAAAAGAAAATTAAACGGGCCACAGAGCTTATAGAATGGATCAAAGTAGTAGATACAATGCATGCAGCGTCACCCTCTCATGATCTACACAGAGAAAAGATCTTGTTTCAGACAGAAATCGATTCAATCACTAACAACAAAGCTGTAGACCTTCACTTAAGGCCACTTCTCACCTTCTACAAACATGGTGACCGTGCCAACAAATTGCTCTCATCAACAACAAGAGGATGGTGGCTTATCCCTACCCAATTTTATCTATTTTTGCCAGGCAACTAATATCCACAAATTATTGTCTGCTGATTTGTTGGGTGTTGAGTCTCCGGTTTGGGTCCATCTGGAACCAGTGTCCATTTCACTCCATCTTTGATAGAGCCATCCTTTCTGTAGTGGCAGAAGAGAGGAATTACTTGTGTGAAGGACCTTTTCAAGGAGGTTTACTTTATTTCATTTCACCAGCTGAAAAAGGACTTTAGTGTTCCACAATCTGACTTTTTAAGAAATCTCCAAACACGCAATTCTGTAAAGACAAATTTCTCAGAATACTTGGCTTGATGATTGTTTGGAAAAGAATCTGTTCAATTCAACATCCATTTGTATTAGAAATGGTTTACTACCTTTTAAGTGCTGCACAGATTACACTCTTGCCAGCAAAAAAAAAAAAAGGTGCAGATCCAGCTTGTGTCAGGTGCGGACAGAGCACGGCTGGCCTCACTCAAATGTTTTGGTTTTGCCCCAGGCTTAACACTTTCTGGCAATATTTTAAACTTTCTTATTTATATTTAACAGAAATGTTGGGTCAAATTTGTTAACCGCATTGTCTATTAACTTGGGCTGCAACTAACGATTTTATTGGTAGTTGACTAGTCAGCGATTATTTTTTTTGATTAGTCGACTAGTCAAATGATTTTTTTTTTTGTCTTTATGTTTACATGACCTCAGTCTGCAGTAAATATTACAACTCACCTCATTTGCTCTAACTCACAACTGGATTTCACCTTTCTGTCAGTATGTCCGTTGGTAAATTGAAATAAAGGCCATGATAAATAACTTGAGTATTTATTATACATAACTATACATAACCGTTAACCACAGCACAAAAATAATGCACTTTAAAGTGCAAGATGTCTTGTAAACATAACATACAGTGCAAATTCAACTCAAAATGAAACATTTTCATCTTGCATAGCTTATTTGGTTATTTAGCTGCAAAAATTTACACACAGGAATAACAAAGTGCAAACCTGGAACATTCCTTCTGTTTTGAAATTAAAACATAAGATCTTTTCCAAAATTAAAGTTTAAGAACACTTTAAATTGTGGCACAGAAAAGTAAGCATATTGACATGCTCTGGAGTAAGGCTAGCCCGTTTTTTTTTATGCAATGGTCCCAGCTGCAGAGAAAAGCCGCTCTAAAGTAGTTGAGGTAGCAGGAATGCAGAGCACAGATTTTGCAAGGGATGCAAGAGTGGGATACTTGCTCTGGTTAGCCTTCCACCAGGACAGTGGACTCTCAATCTTTGAAATCTGTGTTTCAGCAAAGTACATCAGCACCTGCAATGAGAGAAACAATACATTATATTACAAAATGTTTTTTAAATACAGATGTCATAAAATTACCTCATTAGTTACAGCTTGAATGCGGACATCTTGATTTGTTTCACTGTCACTGTCTGTTGAATCACATCCAAAAAGAGTATCCAGTGCTGAAACAGTCTTAGTTTTAGGTCCTTCGCCAGAAGAGGAAACAGCATCCTTGTCTGCAGTCTGAGCCATGGCTGTGTCTTCTGTAGTTGCAGTTACACCATTGCAGTTTTGGGCTAGAGTTTGTATATTCTAAACCTTTCTTCCTGTGTAAGGAATTTCATCCGCCAAAAACGTGGATCAAGTGCAGCTGCAATCATTTGTTTGCAAGGAGTGTCATCTGTGACTATGACTTCTTTTGCCCAGCAAGTGTTTGTCTCTTCTTGTGCAGCAGCTTGAAAGGCCTGCACAGGCACTGTTTCAAATGCAGTCTCTGTTGATTTTAAAAGCCCTCTTACTAAAGCTGGCAAGGCAGAGACAGTGACATAACATTCCCCACAAAAACTGTTGTGGATGCGAAAGGCTCCAAAGCTTTTGTAAGTTCTTCAAGCAAAGTCCACTGCTCTGGTCTCAGGTCCAGACATTGTTTGGCTCTGACTGTTACAGATGGATCTGAAAGGGTTGCAGTGAGTGGCCATCGTTGTTCTAAAAGACGAGCTAACATGTAATATGTACTGTTCCACCTAGTTCGGGGGTCGGCAACCCGCGGCTCTAGAGCCGCATGCGGCTTTTTAGCGCCCCTCTAGTGGCTCCCTGGAGCTTTTATAAAAATGTATGAAAATGGAAAAAGATGGGGGGGTGGGGTATATTTTTTGTTTTAATATGGTTTCTGTAGGAGGACAAACATGACACAAACATTCTTAACGTTTTCCAATGCTGTGAAAATCTGTATAATAAATATTAAATTTCAACATTTCTGTCAACAAAGATTTGCGTCATAGCCTGCGACACTCGTTTCAGCGCGGCGCCGTGCCAGTCAGGTGGCTGTTGTAAACAAACCGGCGGGTGTGTCATGGGCCATGGATCCCAAAGGGAAAAAGAGAAAGATAGCTGATGACATTAACGTTGTGATGGAAGTTAAACTTAAAGCACCAAATACCACTTACCGGATGTGACGTAAGGAAAACGAAACTGATTGTAGTTGTCAACAAACCACAGCGTACACCAGCATGGCTAGAGAGACAAGATGCATCGGTGACGGTGAATAACTTCTGTTGTTTTTGTCAAAAATCTGAGGACACGGTGTAATATCGAGTTCGGTGCTTATTTCGATCGTAGTAAGCTACCTAAACCTGCTAATCTTTTGGTTGAAAAAATTGTCGCGCAAAACAAAATCCCTCCCCCGTCGCTACGATTGGTCGGTAAGAGCCGGAGCAGAAATCGGGGGCAAATTGGACAATCCCAGACTGACTTTCTCTGTTTGTAATACAATGAGAAAGTTGTCTGGCTGGACAGGCTACAAATATCGTACAGCAAAGTAGTCACGTGGTGCGTCATTTTCTCCAGGATGCGCTGCAGGGAAAATAAACATTTAATCATGAATGCTCATTATGTATTTGTAGCCTATTTAGTCATTTGATGTCGTGATAGCAGGCTAATATAGCTAATATACACTTACAGCCTGTGTTGCCTTCATATAAGGCTTATATAAGGCTTTTAATTTTTTGCGGCTCCAGACAGAATTTTTTGTTGTTGTTTTGGTCCAATATGGCTCTTTGAACATTTTGGGTTGCCGACCCCTGACCTAGTTGAAACATCTTGCACTAGTTTGTGCTGTGGAGTGCCCATTTGGATTTGTTTGTTTTTTAGTTTTGTAGAAGCCAACGTTTGAAATGTTCCACCAGACACCTAGCTGCTCCCAGTGCTTTGCTGATAGTAGGCTGTTTTAGGGCTCGACTGACTACTAACTGTAGTGTGTGGCCAACACACCGAACAGATGCCCAGCCGTGCCTGTCTTGCAAAATGTTTGCTGCCATTACTATATTAGATCCATTGTCATGTACAAGTGCAACTATTTGGTTTACAGGTATTTCAAATGTTTCCACTGCCTGTTTAATCCAGGTTGCTATGTTTTGACCTGTATTGTGCTCCTGAAGAGGCATGATTGTAAGGCAATAACTTTGGAGATTTCAGTCATCAGAAATAAAATGGCATGTGACCCCAAAATATGCCTCTGTGGCATGCATCAGCTGTTAGTGCTATTTTGCTTTTGCTATTTTTAAGAGTCTCTTTAACATTATTAGCTACAGCCTTATATTTCTCTTCCATCAGTTTTGTGAAATGAGTCCTTGAGGGTAGTTGGTAACCTGGATAGAATGTGCTTGTCATTTCTTTGAAGCCTTCGTCTTCTACCATTGATATAGGCCGCATGCCTTTGATAAACATCTTCAAAATGCTTTGGGATAGCATAGCGGACGTGTCTGGCTTGCATGAGCCTTTCCTTGTGATGAACTCGTCCACACGTCTTTGCTTGACGCTGTATTTGAAAGACAACAAGAACACACAAAAATATATATAATATCAATAAATTTGCCTATTTTTTAATGTACATGTAATAGGCTACTTGAAGAATTGTATACCCCTTAAAATAAATGCTAATTCACCCTGGCTTCAAGTGCAAAAATGTATTTACCTTTGTGGTTGAGAATGAGTCGGAGACACCGCTCCTGGGTGTTTACGTTTGAGGTGCTCTTGCATTGCCGTCGTGCTACCATGATATGCCAACTCCGATTTGCACATCTTACATGTCACCGTCTTTGTTAGTTTACTTTGAACGAAATGTTCCCATACTTTGGAAGACTTTGGTCTTGTGTGTGTCTCTCCTATCTCCGCTTCTTCATGTCTTTCCAAGTCTTTCTGTTGTTTCGCCATTTTTCATGTTGCATGTGTGCACCGCCGCCTTCTTCTCTTCTCAAACAAGGCAGCCGCAAACAATAGATTCATTATACTGCCCCCAGCACTTCCTGTGGCATAATGCGGTACAAGGAAATACAGCGCCTGGTTCAGTGGTCCTAAAGATCACTAATTGCGGGACTGTCTATGAAAAATATTAAACTAAAGCGACGCATTTTTATAGTCGACGTCGTCGATTATGTCGACTAATCGTTGCAGCCCCACTGGGGACTCCTGTGACGACCGATCAGGCCACATCAGTAGCATTTTCCACACTAAAAGCAAGGCGGTTACTACTATTATTCTATAATATATAATAATACTCAAGGTGGGCGGGTACCCATTTAAAACTTGAGCATTTGAAACATACTGTCCTCACTCTCATCCCCTAATTTAGAAAGACCTCAAAGTAAACAAAAATAATAAAAAAAAACCCAAACTCTTTTATGATCTGGTAAATGATAGCCATTATTACATATCATAGGCTACAGAAGTTAAATTTCCCTAAAATAAATTGTTATATATATATCTTTATGCAGTGTGCCATTGCACAATGTCCCCATATAAGTGTGTGTAGAAATGGTGGATGTAGGAGAGTACTAGGTCTGAGCCCTAAAGGTCACATGTTCAAGTCCTACATGGGTCAGTTTGCTCCATTGCACTTCTACGTTGCTTCTTAAAAACTCTGTCTGCATCAGAAGGATATTTGATGTCTATATAATACTTGTTTTTGGCAACATCATATATATACAATGAACAAAAATATATAAGCAACACTCCCATTTTTCATGAGCTGCACTCAAAGATCTAAGACTTTTTCTATGTACACAAAAGGTCTATTTCTCTCAAATATTGTTCACCAATCTGTCTAAATCAGTGTTAGTGAGCACTTCTCCTTTCCCAAGATAATCCATCCACCTCACAGGTGAGATAACAGATAGCTTTATTTGTCTCACAGGGGAAAAAAGATTTCACAAGGAGAAATTACATTTAGATGAGAGAGCATCTGGGCTGCAGCATCTGAGTGCGCCGCCACAAAACTCCATTCTTCTTGAAAGTTGCAGTTACAGTTGCAAGTAAGACAGAGGGGCAGCCGATTGGACTCTTTGCTGCCACCTTGCAGACTTTCCCTCAGATTAGAGAGTGACTCTGACAACTTGTTCAGTTTCTTATTGAAGCCCACAGTCTGGCGTACCAGTTCATTGGACTGACCCGAGATGTAATCCAACCGTTTGTATCCCTCATTCGACCAAGCCAAGATGTCACGAAAAAGTTCCTCGATCAATGTCACTTTCCTCAGTATTCCCGAGAGTCGGTCACACTCCGCTCCAAGGTGGTCTTTAATTTCCTGGGGCAGCCGATTGGACTCATTGCTGGCTGCCGCCTTGTAGACTTTCCAATAGACCAGAGCAACTCCCAGGCCAATCATTAGATGCCCTGCTATCATAAATCCCATTAAATAGACATCCTCGATGTCCTCAACGGACAGAACCGACAGGCACATGACCTGCCACTTTTGCCATGCGTCCATCGTGTAGCCGGCCGCAAAGGTCCCATCTGGACATGTGGGCTCCCCCGGGGCCCCACTTCTGGGTGAAAAAATCTTGTCAATCGCACTGAGGGACCAGCTAATCAATTCCATGGTTTAGCTTTAGTATTTAGTTTTAGTAAAACGCAGCAGGCAGAGAATCCAGAGGAGTTCAGCTCACACAGGACAAGCAAGATAAGCACAGCAGCAGAGCAGTAGGAAAACACGTCCGCCCTCTTCGGAGGCAAGGAAGAATATCAAAATGCTGATTATACAGCATGATTATTGCACAGGTGTGCCTTAGGCTGCCCACAATAAAAGACCACTCTAAAATGTACAGTTTTACTGTATTGGTGGGATCCGGTAACCTGACTCCGCCAGATAGAACTGCTCCACAGAACATAGTCTATTTCGCAGTACCATCTGGAAAGGCTCCCATTGAAAGCGTTTGCAAAAGGGAGGCGCCTTCTGTCAAAAACTTGGTGTTGATTGGATGAAGCACCGACTAGTATCCGCTTAGCATGAGGTTTCTTTAGCCAATCATAGCAACAATATGACGTGCCCCTCTTTGGGCTTCTTTCAAAGAATGCTCTCTACTTCTGATAAAACTGTTTCGATAACAGCGTCAACGCTAACGTCTTTCGGCGTAGCCATGTTGATAACAAAGAATTGAAGAGAGCACTAGTTGCTTTCTTCAAATTAAAAACCCGCCTCTACCTGTTAGTGCTGCAACATCATTGGTCAAAAGAGTCCGGTGAGTCCACGGTTCGCGACTCAAGCGGTTTGGTTGGCACGATACAAGATGGATTTACAAGAGTTTTGGAAACTCCCAAATCTCGCGAGAATCCAGCTGCAGCGCAAGGTTAGGGATCCGGGGGTGTCCGAAAACCAATCAGTATCTGGTGTTACCACCATTACGCAGTGCAACTCATCTCCTTCGCATAGAGTTGATCAGGTTGTTGATTGTGGCCTATGGAATGTTGGTCCACTCGTCTTCAATGGTTGTGCGAAGTTACTGGATACTTGCAGGAACTGAAACACGCTGTCATATACTCTGATCCAGAGCATCCCAAACATGCTCAATGGGTGACATGTCAGGTGAGTATGCTTGCCATGTAAGAACTGGTATGTTTTCAGCTTTCAGGAATTGTGTACAGATCCTTGCAACATGGGGCCATGCATTATCATGCTGCAACATGAGGTGATGGTTGTGGATGAATGGCACAACAATGGGCCTCAGGAGCTCGTCACGTTAGAGTGGCCTTTTATTGTGGCCAGCCTAAGGCACACCTGTGCAATAATAATGCTGTCTAATCAGCGTCTTGATACGCCACACATTTGAGGTGGATGGATTATCTTGGCAAAGGAGAAGTGCTTACTAAGAAAAAGTCCTCCTTTTCCAAGCATGTGACTTTGCAAGTATATGATTGGCCAAGGTTTCCGTTCTTCAATAGAAGTTCTCATCTGTTAAAATCAGTACGTAATTTCTAAATCAATCATTGATTTCTCTTGCCTCTGAAGAGGGCGGACGTGTTTTCCTACTGCTCTGCTGCTGTGCTTATCTTGCTGTCCTGTGTGAGCTGAACTCCTCTGGATCCTCTGCCTGCTGCATTTTACTAAAACTAAAGCTAAACCATGGAATTGATTAACTGGTCCCTCAGTGCGATTGACAAGATTTTTTCACCCAGAAGTGGGGCCCCGGGGGAGCCCACATGTCCGGATGGGACCTTTGCGGCCGGCTACACGATGGATGCATGGCATAAGTGGCAAGTCATGTGCCTGTCGGTTCTGTCCATTGAGGACATCGAGGATGTCTGTTTAATTGGATTTATAATAGCAGGGCATCTAATGATTGGCCTTGGAGTTGCTGGTCTATTGGAAAGTCTGCAAGGTGGCAGCCAGCAAAGAGTCCAATCGGCTGCCCCAGGAAATTAAAGACCACCTTGGAGCAGAGAGTGACCGGCTCTCAGGAATACTGAGGAAAGTGACAATGACCGAGTAACTCTGTCGTGACATCTTGGCTTGGTCGAATGAGGGTTACAAACGGTTGGATTACATCTCGGGTCAGTCCAATGAACTGGTACGCCAGACTGTGGGCTTGAATAAGAAACTGAACAAGTTGTCGCTCTCTAATCTGAGGGGGCATGTTTTATTTATTGTAAAGCACTTTATATTGAATTTAAAAAAAAAAGAGAATTAGACTATTAGAAAAACAAAACAAAAACCTTTACTTATAGATAGTGTTTTTTAGCGCCTTTATGATTAATTTGACGTTAAATTTTATGTTTTATGTGTGATATTTTAAATCTTGCAAATCCTCGAGAAAGTTGTTGAGCCATTTTAAACAAGCAGGAGCAGGAGAGCTTGCGGTAAACCAGTAGCTACTGTACTCCTGGTGGTTCTGTGTTAACCGAGAGTCTATGCACATACAGTGGAGACAGGTGCCACACTCCAGGAAGAGATGGAACATCAGATGGAATATGAAGGATGTGGATTATAAACCAGACTGTACTCTGTTTTTCATGCAAGAGGCATGACCCTCCTGAAGTAAGACAGGTTTTAGCAACAACTATAATCCGCAGATTAAGCTGGATTGTGCCAGGCTTTATCACGGTGAGTTTCTGCTTTTAATGTCACGCTGTCTCAAGATGTAGGTCTCCTATATTTTACTTCAAAGCATTAGTAATATCATGAATATGTTAATGCACAGTCCTGGAACCGTATCTGAGGTTTTTTAAACAGATTTTCTCCTGGCTTTTTTCCTATGGAGCTTTGCATGGTTGCAAATAACATGAATTTATGATTCGTTGTAAAGGATTTTTCTTGATCAAAATGGCAAAAAAAAACTTTACACAAGAAATATCTGAAATATAATGGAAAATACTATTTTTCCAGAGCATGTGACAATAATTTCACATTCTCATTCTTTGAATTTAATGATAATAATAATTCATCAGTCTGTGGGCATGCACCCGCCCACTGCCACTGTGTATTCACTTGCAATGGCCTTTAAAGACCGATCACACGTTGTGCGTGAGTTGTGCTTTGAGACCAGCTCACCCGCCTGCGCCAAGCAACGCCTCATTTTTAGACCACCACGTGGCACTGGCAGAGACGGAGGCACAAGATAGCTGCACCATGCACAAGATTGCATATATACAACCGTCTTGATCTCTGCCACGCCTGCGCTGCTGCAAGATACGGCCCTATGTCTTCAAAACTACAATTTTACATGGTATTCACTTGCACGTGTTATACAGCCAAATCAGCAGACTCCAGTCTGAATCAATGCACAGTTAACTGGATTTTAGCTCAATATGTACAGCGCAGCGCGCTTTAGCACAGTGGACTGAGGTGAGTCCCAACAAGGGGGACTTTTTTCTCGAATGCAAAATGATTCGTCCAATATAGCCAGTAATCCAGAGATGGAAACAAAGGCGAGACAGTTTGTCAGCCAATAGAAAAACAGTTAGTCATACCAAGGCGACACAGTCAGTTAGGCGAAAGCAAGGCACAGTACAGCAAAGGCAAAACAGCAGCGTCTGAAGCAAAAAAAAAGCAGGAATTAGTAGTATTTACAAGATTAATTTAAAGCTCATGCACCAGCAGACAGACATTATTCGTACCACTGTAGGAGCAGAATGTAGCTCCGGTGAAGGGGGCGGCAAAGGCTAGCTGCAGTGGCTACCTACAAAAACGAAAGGGATTACAGCCACTGTAGCGTACACCATAACTCAACCAAGGGGGGAAAACCTACCGTGATCATGTAGCCAACGTTGTTACGATTGACGGCGCATGTGACTGTACAGCAATACTAAAAAATAGAACACCAAATTACGGATATATCACGTCTTGCGAGAGGAGTAAGGAAACCTCTCGTACCTACGCAAACCGGAAGGCGGAACCCAGAAACGGGTGGCCAGGGACAAGCAACGTGCGTGATGTCAAAGGGAGGGTAACAGGAGGGAGAGTGCCTATAAAGAGTGCCACCTAGCACAATTGGCTAAGAACTAATAATCATTAATGCTGCAAATATGAGGCTGCAGTCCTACTGTCACATTCATAACTGATGACAACTTGCCATTCAGTGTGGTTTTAGATCAAATCATAATAAAAAGTATTGATAAAAATAAAATTTCCATTCTTGTGCTTTTAGGTCTTAGTGCTACTTTCAGTACAGTAGACTACAGCATTCTGTGAGGTCCTTTTCTGTGGCCTTTTCTTTTAACTCTGAGCGCATCAGCATCCATTTTGGAGTTCCTCAAGGGCTTATTCTTGGCCCTCTTCTTTTTAATCTCTATATGCAACCACTTGTGCACAATTAAAAAATGCAGTGTTTCACATCATTCATATGCTAATGATACCAAGTGAACATTTCTGTTTCCCACCAATCTCAGTCCTCTGTGCATATCTGCCATCAAAATCTGAATGACCCGCAGCGAAATAATGATAAAATAGAAATTCTTACAGTCGTGAGTATGTCAGAAATCTAGGTGTCACTATAGACCCTGATTTTAACTTTCAAAAACATATTTTAAATATATCAAAAACAGCTTTTTATCACCTCAGAACTTTATGGTGGACTGTCACGAATGAAGCTCCAGCTCACCCAAAAGACGGCTGCTAGAATGTACACAAGAACAAGAACATACGGTTTGAACATACTACTAATTTTATCTTCATTGGTTGCCTGTTGCCTGAGAATTTAAAGTTTTATTAATTGTTTTTAAATGTTTACATGGCTTGCCTCCTGCTTATATTTCTGACATAATTACAGTAAAATACCCCAGATCTTTTATCTGTTCCCCCAAATACTGTCCAGATCTGCTCAGGGGGCTTTTAGTCACTACCACCAGTACTTTGGAACTCTCTTCCACCTGCTCTGAAATGTGCCTCTACTGTGTCTCCTTTTACAACCAATGTTAATGTTACTTTTATCTTGATTTTATGATTCAATGCTTTTATTCGTTTTTAGTCCTCAATTTAAAGTTAATTTTACCTCTCATTCTGTTTTTACTTCATCATTGTCTTTAATGTATTTTCCTGCGCTTAAGCACACTGAATCCATGCTTGTCATATGAAATGTGCTATATAAATAAAATGATTATTATTACTCTAATGTGCTCAGAATCAGGGGGTGCTCATCGGAGTTTTGAGCTTTGCTGCCATTTTCCCTTGCGCCTCAATAAAAGTCAATAAACATAGTATTTCCAAACAAATCAGTAAATATTAACCAAACCCTGGTAAATAATAGAAAAAGAAAATAAATTTAAAAACTAAATTAAAAGTTTGTTATTACATGTTATGCAACATGTGAATACTTGACTCATGTAGATTTAAGTTAAGTTTAAGTTAAGAAATCAGCAAATTTATAGTTTAATGAACCTTTAGAGTATTCACTTTCAATGCAGATGCAGTTATGGAGCAGACAAAAATAAACAACACCTTTAAGAAAGCAAATCCATATTCTTTTGTTAAGTAAGGTATTTTCACCACCATGCACAAAATATAGGGCAGACATCACAGAAAAATCCAGTGTAGGGTAGAAGACACCTTTAGGGCCTTATAATGGCTATGCCACCACAAGCTCTGTGCACATTACTGTTAGAGCTTAATAGTCTTTTTGCAAACTTGCCCTTGTTATCCTTTGTGACATCACACATTGTAGACCACTTTATACAATCAGTCAGCACTGGCAGTAAAAGTTGAACCTTGAATTTGTTTACCACAGGTGTGGTGTTTCAAGGTGTGGCAAAGATACTGTCACAAAGTGAACAGCTATCCCTCCCGTTCAATGCCCAGCCTGATCTTATTAGTTAAGTAAGACTGAGTGATGATTGTAGTTCATCAGACAGAAAGGATTTTTATTTATACCTACATTAGACTCACTGGATTGTAACTGGAGAACTGATCATACAGGACTCATGCATATACTGGAGCATGAACGACAGCTTCACTTGATTAACAAGCATGTGAAGAAAAGGAGAACGGTGGTTTCTTCTTGTTGTACAGATGACCAGCTGACTAGCCTCCTGAGGACTTATCAAACCAACACAATACGCACCACTAAGTACACCCTGCTGACGTTTGTGCCCAAGAATCTGTTTGAGCAGCTGCATCGCTTTGCCAACATCTACTTTATTTTTCTGGCTGTGCTCAACTTTGTACCTGTTGTGGAGGCCTTTGAGCCAGAGATAGCTCTAGTCCCAATAATGCTTGTCTTGTCAGTGACAGCCCTGAAAGACATCTGGGAGGACTACCGCAGATTTAAATCAGATCATGCGAACAACAGTCTTTTCTGCAGCGTTTACAGCAGGTAGCACTCACTGGAGTTTGATGGAAGATGTACAAGAGAATTTCTTTTAAAATAGCACAAATTGTTTGGATATTTGCATTATGTTTCAGTGGTCAGATTTTAAAGTTAAGACATGTAACAAAATGCACAATTTAATACACAAAAGGCAAGTAAATTTTGATACAGCAGCTTAGTACTTATTTCTTTTGTGCTTTAAAAGTCAATCCTATATAAGTCGATCATATATATATATATATATATATATATATATATATATATATATATATATATATTAAAATCCTGCAGATTATGCCTAAAAAGTTGAACAGGCTCCATTCTGAAGAAATATATATATAAATATATATAATATATATATGTAAATGTAAATGTTTGTGAAGAAACCAGGCCCAATTTTTCATTTTTCCTTTTATTTCATTACTACAAAAAGTTACGTTTTTTTCTGTCTTTGAACGAGGTCTCACCTCCAAAATGTGTAACTTTGGGTTCATCTGTTGCACCATGCTGGTTATCAACTTACTCTCTCAACTCTGGTTTAAACTCTTTTAAAACACTTTTTCTGCTGAGAAACAGGAAGTAACAAGTTTTAAGATTGTAATTTAAATTGGCTCACACTAAGGAAAAGGCCAACTTAAAAACTGATGCCTTCTACATTTTTCATGATATTTTACATTATAACATGTAAAATTGTAGAAAAAATGCATAAAAATGCAAACAGATTAATCAAAACCAAATCACCTTAGGTCCACATGTAGTTTGCTTCGAGCGTGGCTTCTGTCTCCCTTCTTAACAGACCTCTCACAGAAGACAGCCCTCTGTCCGTACATCCAGAATAGCCTACTCTGTCACGATTAGTAAAAGGACCCAGAAGCAGAACCCAGACAGGACTGAGACAAAACGTTGTTTTAAGCGTGAGTGAAATTTGTTTGTTGGCTGATTTAGGATGGCAGACAGGCAGGTGGGAAGGCAGGCAGAACCTGGACACAGGAGAAGGTTACAGCAAAAATCCACAGATCAAAATGCAAACAATCAGAAGCCAAAAGCTGCTAATAACTGTGCTAGTAGTACAACAAACTGGCAAGGAATGGAAGAAAAACTTCTTATATTGCTGTTGATTCTTGATTGTGAATTGACTTGAGGTGTTACTCTCTGTTTCAAAACAAACTCAAGGATGTATTAGTTGTGTAGTTGTAATAATTGCTCAGAACAGCAGCAGTGTGGCTTGTGGTGTCAAAACTGTTTGTTGGGCAAATTTGTATTTTACAAATGATAGATTTTAGTTTATCAACTCAAAAAGTCATTATAGCCTGCAAAGCGGTAATAAATAGTGTTTCTCTTAGACCACTTAAACAATCGGTCAATGTATAAAATGTTTGTTTTCATTCTATTCTATTTCTATACCACTGTGCAATGCCTAGCCAATGCTGCTCATTTACTACAAATACAACACCTGCGCAAGAGTAACACTTAAATGAAAGATTTACATTAAATTAGTAGGTAAATAAGCAAAAACTTGAAGTGCTACCATTTCTTGCTGTGCTTGCATTAAATAATAATACTAGATGTGTGTTTTTGTGGGCCTTGAGAAAATCACTACTGGCTCTCATGGACATGAGAGTCATTATTTTTAGCAGCTTTAACATCATTAACACATCATTAGGGGTTGACATTTTTGACATTTTGGTTTTGTGTGTGTTTCTAACCTCTAGTAAGCAGAGAGACTACAAGGACTGCTGCTGGAAAGATGTGCGAGTGGGAGACTTTGTGCGTCTGTCATGTAATGATATCATCCCTGCAGACATGCTGCTGCTGTACTCCTCTGACCCCCATGGGGTCTGTTACATTGAGACTGCCAACTTGGATGGTGAGACAAACCTGAAACAACGACATGTGTCAAACATGCAGCTCGAGGTATGCACATTCCATTTACTATTTGTTTATAAAGCAAGTAACTGAACACTTTAAAAGACTGACACAGGATCTGACATTGGGTAATTATACTGAACTGTGTTGTGTTGTGTGCTGAGCAGTGAGGGGTTTACTTACTTTACTAAAATAATGTCAAGCAGTGTTCAAAAAGGCTGTATTGAATGTTTTAGACAAAAATGGTGAGTACAGGCTAAAAAGGACAAAAAAAATATAATTAAAAAAAAGACCTTGGCTTCTATAGTACAGTTGATTTGAAATGTCTGCGAAGTCTGTTCTCTCAAATCACTTGATTGATTGATGTGATTTGCATTTAACTATTAAAACAACCAAAACATTTGCCTATGTCTTGTTTTCGCAGTAATTACCGTATTTTCACTATAAGGCGCACCTAAAAGCCTTCAATTTTCTCAAAAGCCGACAGTGCGCCTTATAATCCGATGCGCCTTATATATGGATCGATGGATGGATGGATTGCTTTGCACTATTTCGAGAGTTACTATATTGTGATTGCACTAACGTTTGATTTACCGTAACAGTATCAGACTGTTTCTTTTACGTGTTTACTGAATCGAGGAAAAGTTCCCCTCCACTACGTGATAAAAAAGTTGCACTACCTGTTATACCTTGCTGTTGTTAAAAGATAAACTGTGTCGCGAAAATACTACGTCACTGACATTACCTCGGGGAAAACAATAAAACAGCTGTTTATTCATTTTGGGAGTGAACGGAGTTGTCAGAACGCTGGTTTGTATTCTATTAATAAAGTTTGACTGCTGACTTATCTGACTGTTTTGTTGACATTCCCTTTAGCGCAGCTCCATCTAGTGGATGCATAACGCAACCCCAGCCACTACTGTAGCTTCTATTCTATGCGCCTTATAATCCGATGCGCCTTATAGTGCGGAAAATACGGTAAATGCTGTAACAGCTATAGACCTTGTGTGACACTTTTATAGCATTCCACGTCTAATGCATTTTCATGGCTTATTTACTTTCATTTTCTATAAAGCCATTTATATTTGCATTTTTAAATAAACAGAAATGTATAGAGTAAAATTACATTGTGTCACATGTCACGTTTAGTTAATGTGCAAAAAGTGGCACAGAATCATTTAATGATGAGAACAAAAATATTGTATGATGTCAGATGTTCTGCTCTGCTATATCATATTTGGAAATATTGAGTGTCAAATTCAAGTTTGCAGTTTTGTGAATAATAATATTTTAAGAGCTACAAATTTGATCAGAACTTATATTTATATTTATCAAAAGCAGTTTAAAAAAACATTTAAAACAGTATAAAACAGTGGACGAAGTTATCAGTGCCTGATGAGGAAACTCATGTTAAAATAAAGCCTGGCTCCTTCTCTTGCCTTTCCCAAAACAGCCAGCACAAGCCAACTTTCCAAATAATAAATGTAGATATATATTTAGGGTTTCTTTAAATGAAAAAGGGGAAATTACCCTTCTTTTAAAGACCATACCTGACTGAGTTGAACTAGCTGACTTAAAAGTATAACATATTTATTGAGCAATAAAAACTCCATGTGAGCAGCTGCATGTGTCTCATTTATTAGGCATACATGGGCCTATCCATTTTCAAATCCATTTTTAATTTTTTTCAGGGAGGAGAGTTTGTTCCTGAGAATTTCCATTGGCGAATTGAATGTGAGAACCCCAACAATGAACTCTGCAGGTTCAGGGGATACATGTAAGTTATTGTTGGCTTTATTTATGTTTATATCAGTTATCTAAACAAGCACTGTGGTTTTGTTGAGAATGTTGGATTATAAATCAATGAAACAAAAAAAATGACATACATACGAAAAAGGAAAAAGAAGGGGAATAACAACAAAAACCTAAATGTAGAAAGCCCCACCCCTACACCAAACACCCAAGACGTCAACAAGGGCAGGACAAGGGGCCTCATTTATAAGGCTTTCTCAAAATAAGGCTGAAACTTGCGTCCCCACCTTTGATGCCAAAGATGGGTTCTACAGTAGTGGGCAAGATTATTAGAACACTAGGCTTGTTTAAGAGATTTCATATATTTTTGTTAAAGGTCCCATATTATACTATTTTGAACATTATACAGTGTATTTTGGATACATTTCGGTTACCATATCACGTTTTGCAACATGAAACACACAATAATTATCTTATACAAACGGTTTGAATGAGCTCTCATCATGAGTCCAAAGTGAACGGTCTGATTTGGCGCTGTCACTTTAAGGCTCAGCTCTCCCGTGTTGGCTCCGCCCACTTCCTGCCTGACGTCACGCTAGAACTACGTGCTGCCGCTGGAAACAGACTGAAGTAAACATGGTACATCGTAGTAATAACTTTTTCAGCAATGGCTTTGAGAGTAGCTGAGCCGTATATCTTCGACCCAGAGTCTGACTCTGAGTTTGAAGAACATGAGCAAACACAAAAACCTCGAAGGCTTCTACAAGACGTTTCTGCTTGGTAAATGAGAAACTATTTATTGTGTATGTTTCTATGGTGTAGCCCGTAGCATAGCGCGTGTTAACTGCTTCTGTTTATAGGTGCACATGTGGAAATGGCCGTACAATGCCTACTGAAGTTGAGAATGTATGCTGCCTGGAGACTCCTAAGGTAGCTGTTGTGCAGTATATTGAAAGAACTATAACAAAGTAGCCTAGCAATATGTAGAGCTATGCAGTAATACATGTGTGCATGTTGCTGACTGTAAGTAAGCTAACAGTAGGAGCGATGCTTCTCTGTGCGTCTGAGCTGCAGAGCATGGCACTTGTTGACCGTGCAGGAGAGAGGGGCTGGAGGAGTGTGGAGGAGCACTTCCTGGAGAGGAGTGGTTTATTTCACATATTGACGTCATTGTGTGAAACAGCTCGTTGAAAGGACGGTAGCTCAAACTAAATAAATTACCCAAACATGCGCGAATGAAACAAAACACAACTTGTGTTTGAGGTAGAAACAACGTTAGAACATGGTTAAAAGCTCAGAAAAGTCGATTTAGCATAATATGGGACCTTTAAATTGTCCATTCAAATATCCAAATGAATGAAAGTTATCATTATGCTCTATAAAAATATAGAATAGAACCATCAGACAGGAGAGTTAGGTCATTTTCCTGACAAAAAACAAGCTAGGCCTATTACACTCACAGTGTCACACAATCATATTCCTTCAAAGAAAAAGCCGTGAGATGAAATTTGTGTTGAAGTTCTCAGGAAATATATTGACATTATGCCACCAACTATCTGCATATTTCTTGAATATCATGAAATGAAATCATGTTTTAGAGGCAAAAAAGGTAAATATTTTCAGATCAGTATAAAAGTCTAACGAGACATGAAACTGTGCGCAGCCCTACACCAGCTCTGACCCTGCCGTATACACATTCTGGAGATTTGACACAAAGGCAACCCACACAGCGCATTGATGAACTGAATCAGGTTTGAAAAATGACTGTTTGATGTGTGTTAGATCATTTAAGCAACAGCATTGTTTTAAATAGAAAGGACAGTGTTTCTTTTTCCTAATTTGGCTCAATATTTGTCAAAATAAAGTGGGTCATAGCATACCTTTTTTGGTAAAACCAATTCATGAGTGGCTCACGTTTAGGCAAAATTCATTCACGACCCACATTTGCATTGCTCTTCTTTGTTGAATCGAGGCAACCCATACGGCACGTTGATGAACTGAAGCAGGTTTGAAAAATGATCATCAGCCCCTGTGTGTCACGGCTCTCCCTCCATCTAATGCTTTCATCTGTTACATGTCACAATACCAGCACTTGAAATTCTTCCAGTGATATCTTCTAGGGATATCTCAAGTATTTGAGATATAGTTGAGGTATAATATTTATTAATAAACATTTGTTTGAAATAAGTTTGAATGTCAATATGTTTAAATTATAAGAGGGAGATTTCCAGTTTCATTTTAGTGTAAAGAGGAGCATTTATTGTTAAACACATACACATAGTTGTGTAATGCGTGGACTGGCTTGTGGCTCCCGGTCACTTCTGGGTTTTTTGGTAAAACCCACTCCTCAGCGGCTCATGTTTTGGCAAAATTTCAAATCGCAAATTGCATTGTCCTTCTTTGGTTGAATTGAGGCATGGAGAGAATGTGACATGAGGCGGATTTACGTGCGCACATTTCTGCTTCAGTTGGGATTTATAAAGCAGAAATTGCATGCAGGTGTGCATATGCATGGTTTTATAAATTTGGATATCTGCTGGTGCCATATTTGGCCACTGGACGTACACACTCGTTTAGAAGAGATCCTACGTAATCTTCTTACTGTTACTCTTTTCTTTGGAGGACCAAGGGGTAGGACTATGATTATAGGCTAACCCTAACATCCATGGATATACGTCATGATCATACAGCGTATGAAAATTGCGTGTATTTTGAGTTGAGTCTTGCCTTTAACAGTATCAGCTGTTGTTTCCCCAGTTGGAGGGGTGTACAGCCCTACCCCTCAGCCCTTCCCCCAAACCAAATGAGTATTGGGACACCCCTTTGATGGCTTAATCCTCCAACAACACCATTATGTGTCATAATGCATGTGCTCCAGAGCCATAATTAACTCCTTAACACCTTGTCAGAACCTCATTATCGTCCTTGTTATTGTAATCTTCCAAGGAATCACACGCAATGTAATGATTTTATTTGTGATACTCATAATTAAAATATAAGTATTTTTAAGAGGGTCTATATTAATTTGATATTAAAATGAAAAAAAGGGTCAGAGAAGGAAGGGTTAGAGCTGGTGTAGTTTCTACTTTTATAGATTTCAACTTTGCCATGGAATGTGGCGCACACAATTTTTCCCTTGCTTTGAGCGGACGCAAGCTTTATAAACAAGGCCCCAGGTCTCCTCTTTATAGAGAGGACGTTTATCCACTGATGGCTGCTAATGTCTGAAAATTATGTTTGTAGATAAGACCTTTCATGAATGGATTAAGGGACATGACACTGCCCACTGGCAAGTATGTCATGACTGTTGTAGTCACGAGGCTAGGCAGTTAAAGTGCTTAGGTGAATTTAGGGGTGACGAGGCATTTTTAGAGAAAATAGGTGCCGTGATTGTAGAGTAACTTTGGCATTACGGTTCATTTAGGCTAATGAACAAAGCATGGACTGATGAACTGGAACAAAATAATAATAATAATGATAATAATAATAATTTTTTGAACACTATTCTACAGAGAGACAACCAAAGTACTGTGTCTGCAGCGCTCCGCTCAGATTACGCTGCATTTATCTGGCCTTGTATTTAACAGCATTAACAAAAGACAAAAGAAGGTAACGTCAAACCTGACTTGTTTGTAGCGTTTAATGCTAACATGCCCAGCTGATTTACTCAGTAATCATTAAGACATGAATAAAAATCAACGGTAATGCTCCGTCTTTAGGAGTTAAAAACACATGACCACAACAAACTAAGAACAACTCATCGATTACTCTGCAACAACGCTGTGTGAAAGCAGTTGAACACGTCATAAGCTACGGTAGACTGAGTTTGTTCTTCTAAACTTTTTACGACATGAACAGAGCAAAATAACAGACAAACAGGAGCCAGTGGCAGCGTGACCCAAAATATGTGTCTATGTTGATCTAAAAATTAGTGAGTCTATCTCTAAACACTGCTCATGTTTAGTTTTTTTCATCTGTGCGTGTGTCACTCTGTGTGACCGTGTTCAGTCGCTGCAGTGACCTAGTTCTGACAGAGACCACCTCTGGAGGGCGTGAGCTTGTACTGAGGGACTCTGACTGGAGGGCAGCAGGTTTTACATGTGTTACACCATATTTATGGAATTAGACGACTTTTTCAAATTTTGTCAAAAATAGGACTATAAACTATGAACTGTATTACTAAAGCCCCATTTATACACATCATCAGCTTAAAAAAAGTTTTTGGGGTTTAGTTACACTTTAATGGATACAGTAGGTGGCAATGGTAGAGAGGCACCAAGAAAGGCAACAGGAGATAGACTGCTGTGTAGACAAAGCTCGATAGCAAACCAGTCAGAATGGTCATTTACTATGATCAGACTAATTATTGCAAAAAGGCAGATACACAAAAACACACAAATTGCAGGTTAGTTGCCCAATAGTGGATGGATAATAATAATAATAATGGATAATAATTGCCCAATAATGGATTTTTGAAGATGGACTTTGACACCGAAGGTCCCCCATTTGGGGGACTTTAATTAGCATTTTACATATCATGAAATAATTCACTTATCACAAATAGTAAATATAGTGATGCTACATACATTGAACGAAACAGCAGGCCGAGAGCTACAAGCCGATATCAACCATTTCTACCATGCCCAAAAACACCTCAAATTAAAAAATAAATTAATAACCACATAGCGAAATCAGAACAACATCTTTGTGTCAACCCTCTCATACATTTATGGCTCTAACAAATTTCATTTTACACACACGCCATTCCCCTCAAATGAAAGCAGACATGCTAGAGGTGACCAGGCTATGCTAAAAACACACGTCATTGAGACAGAAGCCACAGAACAACAACAGTGTACATAGTGATGGAGCTTACCTTCGCCGTTTTCATTGTCAAAAGTTTATTATTCAGATAAAACCGAGCTGTTTTCTCATACAGCAACTTCTCTGCGCCATTGCGTTCCACAAAGGGCTTTTGGGATCCTGAGGGGGAAGGGTGCGCTCACGCTATGGAAGTGCGTAACTTCAGATGTGGCACACTTCTCCTGGTTCTGATTGACTCAGATCATTGTCAATCTAACTTTAGGCAGTTTAGTGTCATTCTATTGGCTGTCAGGATTCAAATGGAGTGCCTTTTGTCCAAATCGACATGGGGGAAGGGGAGCTCTTGCAATGCACACGCACCCTACCACCATCTTTAAAGGTCCTATATTTTACTATTTTGAACATTATACAGTGTATTTTGGATACATTTAGGTTACCATATCACGTTTTGCAACATAAAACACGCAATAATTATCTTATACAAGCGGTTTGGATGAGCTCTCATCATGAGCCCAAAGTGAACGGTCTGATTTGGCGCTGTCACTTTAAGGCTCAGCTCTCCCGTGTTGGCTCCGCCCACTCATGACGTCACGCTAGAGCTGCGCTGGAAACAGACTGAAGTAAACACGGTACATCGTAGTAATAACTTTTTCAGCAATGGCTTTGAGAGTAACTGAGCCGCATATCTTCAACCCAGAGTCTGACTCTGAGTTCGAAATACATGAGCAAACACAAAAACCTCGAAGGCTTCTACAAGACGTTGAGAAACTATTTATTGTGTATGTTTCTATGGTGTAGCCCGTAGCATATTGCGTGTTAACTGCTTCTGTTTATAGGTGCACATGTGGAAATGGCCGTACAATGCCTTCTGAAGTTGAGAATGTATGCTGCCTGGAGACTTCTAAGGTAGCTGTTGTGCAGTGTATTGAAAGAACTATAATAAAGTAGCCTAGCAATATGTAGAGCTATGCAGTAATACTTGTTAGTAATACATGTTGCTGACGGTAAGTAAGCTAATACAGTAGCAGCGATGCTTCTCTGTGCGTCTGAGTTGCAGAGCACGGCACTTGTTGACAGTGCAGGAGGGAGGGGCTGGAGGAGTGTGGAGGAGCACTTCCTGGAGTGGTTTACTTCACATATTGACGTCATTGCGTGAAACAGCTCGTTGAAAGGACTGTAGCTAAAACTAAATAAATTACTCAATCATGCGCGAATGAAACAAAACACAACTTTGGGTATGTGTTTGAGGTAGAAACAACGTTAGAATATGGTTAAAAGCTCAGAAAGGTCGATTTAGCATAATATGAGACCTTTAAATGGGGCACCGTAAACACAGTGGCAAAATGGAGGTTTATATCGATAGGAAATGCCCAAAAGTATTTAGATGTATTGAACACCATTAGTGATATAAAAAAGAGATTTATCGTCTATACATTAGGAAATTGGAATGGCACAGCTGTGCCATAATGGTCTTTTTGGACGCTTTGCCTGACTTTCTGTACCAGATTATCTCTGTTACTGTACTCCTTCACAGTGTCAGAGCCAAACTGCTCAGAGATAATGTTCATATGTTGTAGTATGATTTTATAGAGGTTTAGAGCAACTTCAGCATCATTCCAAAGGCATACTTAATGCGGGGGGGGGGGGGGGGGGGGTTAATGCGAAACTGATTTTTTCCATTTTTGCTGTGTTCCATCTTGATTTATTCTTCACCAGAAACACATATGCTGAAATTTACACTTATCAATTCCCACAAATATTCCCTTTATTTTGACACCAAAATTATACAAATACACCTTACTTATACTAATTTCTTTGTGTATATGCGATTTTCGAGAAAAAGCTTAAAAATAGCCTTAGGTACCAACAGGCTGGTCGCTCACCCTGCCATAGATAAGAGATAACTGAATCCATGGCTCCTGTTCCCTTCTAGGGTTGCCACAGCGAATCATCTGCCTCCATCTAGCACTATCTCCTGTATCCTCTTCTCTCAAACCAACTTCCTTCATGTCCTCCTTCACTACATCCATACACCTACTCTTTGGTCTTCTTCTCAGCCTCCTGCCTGGCAGCTCTAACCTCAGCATTCTTT
The DNA here is from genome assembly GCA_036850595.1 of Rhyacichthys aspro. NCBI lineage: Eukaryota > Metazoa > Chordata > Actinopteri > Gobiiformes > Rhyacichthyidae > Rhyacichthys > Rhyacichthys aspro. Next base: position 696,388 of record CM072169.1, read on the forward strand.
GACCGATATATTTACCGTCTCTCCTCTGAACATGTCCAAAACATCTCAATCGGGCCTCTCTACTAAATTGTGTTGACCATATTTTCAGACCACCAATCTGGGGCATTTTCTTTTTCTTTTTTTTTTTTTTAACCGCAAATTCACTGGAAGATGTTGGTTGTTTCTGGTTCTGAGTGACAACTGTTGCTACCCTGTTCAAAGTTTCTTTCACTAACTATATCTAAAGTTATACAAAACTGGGTTTGACTACATTTTTGTTGCTGTCTACAGGCTCTGGATTACAGACAATTGCAATACTGCTTCAGCCACTGTTTGGGTCAGGTACCATTGCCGAACACACAGAATGTTAAAACAGCTAACAGCGGTTAGCCAGAGTAATAACTAAAGTGCAAACTCTAAACTGGTGGATTGACTAACAACATCCCCTCTACTCTTGACCATCTCATATGGACTGCCCGACATTGACATTGGAACTCCACAGCTGGCTAGAGTAGTTCTCATGTCAATTAACACTGCTAGCTCTGCTGTGCTGTATCACCCTATGGTACAAAAACCTCTGAATAAAAGGATACAGTCTGTACTTGAGCCAGTGGGAGATTGAGATCGAGACACCATGGGGCCCAAAAAAGAAAATATAATCATTGAATACGAATTTTGAGCTTTATGTAAGAAGAAATAGCAACCACCTCAAAACAGCATTGGACTATTATGGACTTGATGACAGAAGAAAAAAGTGACATCCTAATTCAGTGTTTTTCTGGAAAACACTGAATCAGGGTGAAAACAGTGTGTTGTAGAACAAAGGAACATATGCATTTAACTTACCTTTTGATACAATGCTTACTATACCTTTTGCTTTACACATAGAGTTTTGCAAATGACTCATGAGTAATTTTGATTACTCCCTCCTAAACAAGGCTGGTAGAGTTGTTGTACTGGCTTCTAACTATTGTCAACATATCTCCACTTTCTCCAGTGAATAACCCCTTAGGCTTTCCTTGGTCAACATCAAGAGAAGCCATTTCCTCTCACTCATAACTCTCCGGAGTCTGCACACTGTGTGAGTAGCCAGTAGTCTGTCTCATCTGGGGAGACAGTATCAAAGTGAGCTAGGCTAGAGCTCACACGGACAGTAAAATACTGTGATAACACATGTCTGAGTAGTAAACATAGTGCCAGCTAATTCCACTCAAAACCTAAATGATGTAATAGGAAACATAAATCCAAACTCTTTTTTCCTCAATGGAGTAAACAAAAAGACTTCATAAATATTGTTAAGCAGTGTAAAAGCAAAAAATCTACAGGTTTTTATTACATTGGCATGACTATAATTAAAAACATAAAAAAGCACAGCCAATTAAGGCTGGGGTCCATAACTTTTCCAAATCCGGAAAATTGTGAGAAATGTTTAAAATGACTAAAACTGACCATCTGACTTGTTACTATGGTGTAAAGTTGTTAAACTGTTATAATTATTATTTTCCATAAGTTCCTCCCCTTGGTTCTACAGCAATTTGAAGTTTACACAGGCGCTGACCAAAAGACCTGATGCTCTATTCTGATAAGTAGATAGAAGATGAAGGAATGAATGCAGTTAGGTGTGCATATACACATAAATGCAAGAAAATAATGTCAGTGCAGGGGTCGGCAACTTTGACTGGCTAGATGGCAGGCCACTGCGTGCCACCCCTAAATGGAACTACCTATGGAAGTACCTGTACAAGAAAGTTTGTATACATGTAAGATAAAAAAAAGAAATAAAAATGAAATGAAAAATAATACAGAAAACAAATTAACTATCAACAGCCAGACTTGATAAAGCTGTGATAACTCAATGTGTCTGCAGCCCATTGAAGTCAAGCGTTTATTCAATCCATACTCTCTCCATCTCTCTCTCTCTATGTATGATGAGGAAACACCCACCTCCTTGAACAATCTTTTAAGACATGGAGTAAACAAAGCCATGTGAGAAACACAACGTCTTTCACCTCTGTTTGACGGAGTACAAGGATAAAAGTCCATGGGTTGGGACAGGATCACAGATGGGGCACAGCTAAGGTCCAATCACCACTGGGACGTCTAACAGCGGGCTGAACAACTGTTAACGGTATCTACTCCCCCAGAGGAGAGTGGGACAGAGGGATTTGTGAATAGCAATGAACTAAGCAAAAATGTGGACGATAATTTAATAAGAATGTAGTCAGACATAGCCAGAGGACAGAAGCTCAGTGTGTCATACTTCCTGCAGCGTCTAGGCCAAGCCTTTGGCTTTGCTTATCTATATGTCCTGACTATAAGCCCTATCAAAAAGGAAAGTCTTATTTTTAATGTAGAGACCATGTGTGCCTCGTAAGCTGGGAGCTGATTCCATAAAACAGAAGCTTGGTAACTCAAGGCTCTACCTCTCATTGTATGTTTAACCCTACATTTTGAGAACAAAGGCACTATGAGGTCTCTCAGATTGGACAGTGGCTTGTGACTGAGGGCCTAATAAGTAAGCAGAAGGATTTGAAACTGAATTGTGAATTCAATTGGGAGCCAGTGAAGGGAGGCTAACACTGGGGTTATGTGCTCTCATCTGTTGATTCCTGTTAGTATTCTAGCTGCTGCATTTTTGAAAACTTATCAAGGAGATATTTGAGCATCCTGCCAGCAGAAAATTGGCGTAGTCTATTCTCGATGCAGAGATTCATTTTTCAGCACTTTTATAGAAGATATTCTTAATCTTGGCTTTGCACAATTGAATAAATTATGTTTTATAAGCTTGATTTATGTGTGCTTTAAATGACAGATCTTGGTCAAACTGTTTACCCAGGGCAGGGGAGGGCCCTCAAAGAGCCTGTAATAAAAATGGGTTTTATTTTGTATTTTCAAAGAATTTATATAATAAATGTTGTAATACTATGTACCCTGATTGAATAAAGTGATTGCGAGACAGAATTTTGCACTAACACTAACGATAACAGATATCCGAGGGCCCTAGCACCCCAATGAAAATGTTCAAAATGGTTTAGTCCACATACGTGCCTGGTTGATTTAACCAAGCAACAGACGTTCTCAGTGACTGACAGCCCGAGGAGCAGGAGGTATCTGGCAGCGGCAGATGGGATTTTTTTTAACTGGGGGGGACCAAGCTGTCAGCACATGATTTCAACACAGTTAGATATTTTGTGTAATTTGGGTTTTAAATAGTGCAGAAGTTGTTACTTTGCACAATTTGGGATAATGGTTTGCACTAAAAAGCCATTGGGGAATTTTTATTTTTATATCATGGATAAACAACAATGAACAAAGGTAAACAAAGGCCTACCTGATCAACACCGGCTAGGAGGACAGTATTAACATTTTAAACTTAATTTCAGTTAACCCTCTATAGAATAATACCATTTAAAAGTGTAAATTACAAGTTTGTTACAATTAATTGATTAGAAATAGCTCTTTCAAATGATGTGTGACTCATTAATAACTAAACATCCATGTTTTTGTCTCTAAATGCCCCTAAATAAATAACAGATACCTGTGTTTGTTTAGATATTAATAGCCATTTAAATCAGCTTATTCTGGAGCTGCAGTCGTGACAAAAATAACTAGGGACATGTTTCAATAGCTGGAGTTATATATTAGAAAATTATCTTTGTCAGCCACAAATAGGCCTGTCTCAACAAACTTTATATTCTGTATGTTCTAAATATGCTTTGCTTTTTTTCAATGATTCACATGGGCCCTTTTTGGCCTTTTTCACAAAGATGGAATGGTAAGTGGTAAATTGTGTTCTAAAACCCATTTCGCTTTTTCATTTTCGTTTTACGGATCACAATTGAATGAAGCTGCATCATGCTTAACAAGCAGCTGTCTTTTCTTCTATTAAATGGTAAGACGTTCCAGAAGAAGCGCTATGTCAGGCGATGTCCTTAAGTGGAGCTCTGTGGAGGATGCAGACAGACTGCTGCACCATGCATTATCACTCACCGCATCAGGAAGCTCAAGAACTGAGATGAGCTGAGTGCCGCTAAACTGTTAGCGCGTGCGTCACATAATGACTGTGGTTATGCATACAGATGAGGACTTTCCATTATTTTTCACAATACTCAGGAGACTGGTACACCGGGTGACCTTGTTCCCACACTAACTTTTGTGGCAAGATTCTTAGTTGAACTGTCCTGCCTCTGAACCCTCTTTATGTGTCTTCAAACATTGTCAATTTGCTGTCGATTATTCGTGGCCATAGACCCACACCACTTTAACCAGGAGGTATTAAGTTGAAGTAAAATGAATAAACTGCCTGATGAGGCAAATATGACAGCCCACCTTCTCAGAGCTACGTAGCACAAAAACAAGCAACAGCGGTAATACATCTGGTAATACATGTTTGTCAAAGTCAGACACAGATAGGAATACATAGCATATTATAAACATTTTCTCTTTTTTTTGTAGCGATTGGTTAAGCTTTGACTGTATCTTATCTTTCGGATTCACAGTTTTATAATGTAATCAATCAATTTTCAAAATCAGATGGCTGGCCAGAAATTATTGGCTGCTGGGCGATGGTTGCAGACCCCTGGTGTAGTGAGAACGTGGGTACAGAATAATGGTGACAATCACTATTGTGTCTCAGCCTGCGTCTGCCCCAACCCGATTCTGAATCAGTGGCAGCCCAGGCTGCCACTTCTTTGGCCAATGTACATTGCTGAAACCTTGAACCCTGAACTTTTGTTTTACCAATGTTTGTCGACTTTAGTAGAGACAGAGGGGGACAGATCGGATCACTATGAATCAGGGAGGTCATGTCCCCTGCGTCATTAGTGCCATCTGCGTGGGCCTGGGCTCAGCCTCTAGTCAGAAAAAGATGCCTTGCTTCAAGAAAGTAAAATCTGTGTATCAAAAGAGAAAAGAAAGAAAGGAGAGGGGAGGTGTAATGAGGGAAAGCAGCAACTGACAAATTTCTTTGAAAATACAGGTAAGCTGAGCTCCACTCCAAAACTGAGCTAGCATAGTTTAAATTGTTAGCTAATACCAATAGCAAAGGAAAATGGGGAGGCACAGCTATTACTGCATAGACTGTTGCTCTAATCCAGTCATAGTGTTATCGCGGGTTGTTTACATTGTTTTTGCGGAATCAATTAATAAAACGCACTGGGCTGTTCATTACAAATGCATAGCTTAGAATAGACTTAGGCCAATGATATGTTTGATTTCAAAGACAGAATATTTCCTTGTCTACGCAAGTCTTCATTAGGGTCTATCTCTAGGATATGTATCATATAATGATGGACAAATTATTTTCCATCAGTAAGTAAAAAAATATAGGCTACAGCTTGCAGTAGCACAGTAACATTGTATTACATCAAGTTTCGTCGCTTGAAATAAAATAAATGTAATAAACTTGTCAAAAATGATTTAAGATCAACCATGTCCCAGGACTGACTGAACAGTCTAGCACTACTCTCTATTGAAAGCAAGCAACAGTGGGCATTTACTTAAATTTTATATGATTTTTAACAATAGCTATCCTTTTTGCAAATGATAACAAAGATCAGAATTAAAAATTGAGTTTATTTGTCATGTAAATTATGTTCATGAAACACTTTATAGGATGAAAATATAAAGGGCAAATCAGTGTTATATACCAGTCAGTGCAGGCTATAAACCAACAGGGTAATAAAGTTAAAATAGTGATAAATGAACTGGACTGTAAAAACTTACAGGGATGAATTTGACATTTTTTATTGCTTAAGGTTACTTATACAGAACATGTTATAGGGGCCCACCAAGATGGTTTGTACCTAGGGCCCAGAATTTCATGCTACACCCCTGGACACAGGGCTTGCTTATAAATTAAAAGACTATTTTCCCAGGCCCTCCGAGATTCCTCAGAGTTGGAGTGAAACCATTGCCTTCCTAATTTTACGTGTGACTTGTTCGAGGAGCCATTTTTATGTATTAAACCAGGGTGATACTGTACTATTCCTAATGACTCTCTGTTTTAGCGGTCCTCACTTTTTTTTTTATCTACGCTAAGCTGACTACACTTATACTCTTCCATTGTGCGGAGCCGCGACTCTAACTCCCTGCCCCTAGAGGTTCAAATAAAATTCACCTAATACATGTCTCTCTCTAGCTGAATGAGGCAAAGCTGTAGCTGAACATGTGGCACAATGAGCAAGTTAGTGGAGAACTAGAAGCAGAGTGCGAAGCCATTGTAAGCTATTAGCTGCTACAAGCTAACAAACTAAACTAAAAACAAAATGTTTGAAAAACATTGTCAGTCTCAAATAAGCCATTGTTTTTATGTTTTTCAGTTGGCTAAACAATTTTCTTTTGTATGTGGTTAGTAAAAGTTCATTATTATGATAAAACAGAGTTATAGTTGTAAAAAGAATTTCACCCCATTTTTGATAAAAGCTAAAGTTACTTAATAAGTTTCCATTGTGATTCAGTCTGAACATTGATGAGCCAACTTCTTGGAAAAGAAATCACAACAAAATAATTGAGACTTATCAAAATAAGTTATCTTATTGAGGTAGCTTGCTTCCCTAGGTCTGTGCCTTATGTGGACACTGTTATTTATGATCCATAGGGAGCACTCCAGTGGTGTTCGAGTTGGCCTCGATAACAGCAACCTCCTGCTGAGGAGCTGCACCATCCGCAACACTGAGACAGTGGTGGGCATTGTGGTCTATGCTGGTGAGATTTTTATTTATTTATTTATTTCAAATTTGTCTTGATAGTGTCCAACAGTTTTGATTTTGTTGAACTTAATGTTCAGGAACTGCAGTCATTTCATTTTCATACCTTGAATGTTACACATTTAAAAATGTTCCATGTTTATGTTGTTATGTCCTGTAATTTTTAACTCAACCTAAGGACATTAATAGTGTGACATAGAGTTGTACCGCAACCTTACTGTGTTGTAGCGGATTGAGTGCCTTGATGATCCAAGGAGCTATGTTTTTGGGGGCTACTTCCCCCTGGGAGGGTCTCTCAAGGCAAATAGGGCCTAATAAATGGGTCAGACCAAGAGCAGTTAACAAACCTTCTTATGGTGAAAGTTAGAACAAGGACTGTGACGTTGCCCACCCTGGAGCCAGGCCTGGGGTTGGGGCTCGAATGCAAGCACCTTATGGCTTGTGGGACTCCATAGATGGGTACTTGTAGGCCAAGCGGACTGCAGCCTAGGTGGTTGTGGAAAAAACTCGTGTCTGGAAGGAGTTTGGTTAGGCCATGGAAAAGGACAATTGGTCGACCTCGAAGCAGCGGCTGTGGCTGGAATGAGAATCAGCTTCTCCAAGTCTGAGGCCATGGTTCTAAGCTGGAAAAGGGTAGCTTGTCCCCTTCAAGTTGGTGGAGAGTTTCTGCCTCAAGTGGAGGAGTTAAAGTATCTCAGGGTCTTGTTAATGAGTGAGGGAAGGATGGAACATGAGATTGTTGTTGTAAAGAAGAGCAGAGCCAAAAAGACAAAGCTCTCAATTTACCGGACAATTTATGTTCCTACTCTCATGTATGGTCATAAACTCTGGGTCACGACTGAAAGGACAAGATCCCGGATGCAAGCAGCTAAATTTCCTTTCTCTGCAGAGTAGCTGGGTGCTCCTTGAGAGGTAGGGGGAGGAGTTTGGAGTAGTGCCATTGTTCCTCCATAAGGATAAGAGCCAGCTGAGGTGGCCTTCTGGGGGCCTTCCTGGGGAGGTGTAAATTGACAAACTGTGAAAGTGGAAGAAGCTAAAAACACAAAGGTAGTTGTCCAAAATCCAAGACTTTTAAAATAATCCTTTCGTTCCTGGTGGATCTAGAAGAAAAGTCAGGAAATAGACAGTGGATTCAATTAAGTGGATTACAAAACAATTCATCGAGTGACTGCATTTTTGAGTAAGCCTTAAACTTTCTGTCTTGTTTAAATCAGGTCATGAAACAAAAGCAATGATGAACAATAGTGGGCCGAGATATAAGCGCAGCCATTTGGAACGAAGTCTCAACACTGATGTGATGTGGTGTGTTCTGCTGCTCTTCATTATGTGTCTAACTGCCTCTATAGGTTTGTATTAGCACAAACTCATGCGCCAGAACAAAAATCAAGCCAAAATGAAATGCTATGGTAATGCTATTTAGAAAAGTATTTTAAGTATTATGTTTGTCATATTTTTGTATTTCTATTTATATAATAGGCTAGTCACACATGCTACAATCAGATAATTTGTATTGTTTTTACTGACTCCAAAAAAGTGTTTTAAAGGATTCAAAGAAGTTTTTTTTTTTGTTTTGTTTTTTTTTACATGATTTTAACAGAAGACATGCTGTCTCTGCATAAGAACAGGTTGTTTTTAAGTTTAGTAAAACGAATCTCTGTGTATTTAGGACATGGTTTATGGCTGAAGCAGCTCAAAGACCCGGTCTTTCAAGTGGATGGGGAGGCATCCCCAGCACTGGCAGGCTTCTATGTCTTTTGGACTATGATCATAGTGCTGCAGGTAAAATCTTTACCAACTTTATTTATTGGCCCTCACCAAAAGCTTTTTTTGAGTTGTTACTATAGTTTGTATTATTCCTTGCCCTAGCCCTTGGCTAAAAAATCAAAAGGTCTTTAATTTTGGCATGTGACCACCTGACTTCAGGGCCTTAAGCATTTAATCATGTACCTTACAAAACGCTACATTCTCTCTGCTTTAAAAAAAAAAAAAAATTGGCCTTTGTTTTTGACTTCCTTAAAGAAAAAATTAACTGTTATAACCGTCACATACATTAACCATTTATTTATTTATTTACATTGCTTCATTCAAACTAATGATGATAAATGTCATGTGGCTTTCCCAACAGGTTCTTATTCCCATCTCCCTGTATGTTTCTATTGAAATTGTCAAACTGGGACAGATTTACTTCATCCACAATGACTTGGAGCTGTACAATGGGCATGTGGACACCAGGATTCAATGCCGTGCTCTGAACATCACAGAGGATCTCGGGCAAGTTCAGTATGTGTTCTCAGATAAAACTGGAACTCTGACTGAGAACAAGATGGTATTCCGTCGCTGCAGCATCTATGGAGTGGAGTATCCTCATAAGGAGAATGGTGAGCTGACAAAATGAGCTGAGAATGAGAACAACGGCCATATGCAGTACAGGTGTTATTTGTTGTATTGTGCTGACCCTGGGAAAGATACAATTATCCTGCAGATTACTACATTTAATTACCACTACAATTTTTTTACAATTGCTAAGACACATTTTCTGAAATTTAAAACACATTTCTCTACACACAAAACACAGTTTGTAAAATTGAAACTAAATTAACAACCAATCAGATCAGGGCAAATCTACAGTTGAAGTTTTTTGGATTTTATTCATATTCACACAATTAAAGGTTTTTCCTTACTGTAGTCATATAGCAGCACACAACCCATTTTACAGATACAAATCTGTCTACTCACCTTTTTTTTTTTTTTTTTTTTTTTTACAAAAAAAATCTATTCACAAATGCACAGCTTCAAATACTGTAAGTAATACTGCAAGTTTTTTCCTCTAAAAGACATGTCATCTAATCTTACAGTATATAGAAAAATGAAGAAATTCCTGCAAATTTATTCCAAAGACAGCATTTTAATGACAATGTTTTGATCCTAAATGAATCTTCTTCAGGCCAAACTTTCTCACACGTCACTCCCATATATAGGTTTTTGTTGAAACTTTGTCATTAAGATGCAGTTTTTGGAGCAAGTGTGCAGGCATTTCTGAATTTTTCTATATGATACAGACATTGGCTGAACACCTGGGAAAGTGTGTATAATTCCAAACTGTTATCTAAATCTTACTATACAAATCATGACACAAGTATGACATCGTTTTGGGTCTTTTGAAGTCCACAGTCTTATCCTCAAATAAGCAAGAACATTTAGCTCACTTGTGTCCCAGAACAGTCTGTATTTGGCTTCATTTCATAAGCAACCAGTGTTTTAAGCTTTGAATGTTTGTGTGTATTTTTAAATTGTGTCTTACATCTGCTGTTCTAACATCTGTCATTATTTTTTACCTCATAGGTGACTAAGAATGTCACAATTGTGAAAATGATTGTAGTGTTTTGCAAAGAGTGAAAGGGTGTAAGATGTTGATCTAACTATTATTACCTATTATATTTGAGGAAAAACAAAAATTTAAAAAAAAAAAAAAACCCAAATTGCCCTGGTCTATTATTGATGGGAGGTACCAGCAAGGTTACACTAACATTATTTTGTTCACATAAAAACTGGAGTTACGCCTACTCGGTCTAGGGAAATTTGTCACAACATAACCCTAACTTACCAAGGGAAGTGGTCAATTTTAAATTGCTCTCTGTTGTGAGAAGATAGTGAAGTGAGACATAGAAAACGGACTCCAGCTCCACTTTGACTCTGAAAACTTCTAGATCCAAGATTTAACATGGCAACAGAAAAAAATGAGATGATGGCTCTGCTTAGTTACTTAGTTCTATTATCTTTGTTTGTATCTTCTCAAGTACGTTTCCCTCTGTGCTATAATGTTGCTAATATTCTTGTTCCAGTATTGCCCAGATGCACAGCATTAATGCTTAATTTTTGCATCTATTTTATCTCCTTGTGATTAAGGTCAGAGGCTAGAGGTGTACAGTGCAGAGAAGAATGATTCGTGTGTCTGTTCTGTTGTTCCGAAGTCCGGCTGCAGCCGCAAATCTCTAAGCTGCCGCTCTCTGAGCTGTAACCGCAGCTCTGTGTCTTTGAACACACTCACTGCTGAGTCAGAGGAGGAAGAGGAGGAAGAGCAGCTGTCCTGTCTCAGCCATCACCGCATCAGTGCCTTCTACAGCCACATGGTCAGACACTCTCATAGACGCATGTTCTCTCACATAACAAATTCTTTTGCTGAGAGTTGTGTGTAAAAGTTCTATCAATTTTTTAATTTCTAATAACACATTGACATGGAAAAATAAATGCGGGTTTGAAACCAAAATATCTTTTCAAATTTTAGACTTCTGTAGTAGTTGAATGAGCCACTTTTGAATGTGTTCCATTGTAGACCCAGCAAACTCAAAACTGAAACTCAAATCCAAGTGCACAAAGTTGACATGTGTAAACATTTCCCTTAGGGCCTGCAAGCCCGATGATGCGCCGCTCAGTACAGGGGCTCTATCATACTGTATGTTTCCACTAAGTTTATATGTCTGACGCTTCTCTCTCAAAAGTTTTTTTTTTTTTTTTTTTGTATAATTAAAGTTTTTATTGAACGTAGATCTCGGTGCATGATATAATCACTTAAATATATGAACATTTGTCATCTTTGCATTGATATAATTTATGGGAAAAAAAAATCAATAATAAACAAGCAAGGAGCTTATCACATATAATAGACAACTCTAAAACAAGCAAATATGAGGCCCACAGTGACCGCCAGTCATATGTCCTTATCAGTAATATTGGTGTCAGGATGGTAGAATGCAGGTATCCTACTGCCTGGAGGTTAAAGTAATATAACTCCAAAAATCCCAGACAGGCACGTTGTTCCTATTTAATTTCTGAAGTAGACATTCATAAGAAGCTGTTTTAACCATCATATTTACCCATTAATTTACCTTAGGGGTTTTTCAGTGCCTAAGAATAACTGTAGCTGCCACTGAATGTCCAACCATGACTACAGAAAATTTCTCTTCCAATATACACTGCCTGACCCAAAAAAAAAAAAGGTTGCCACCAAGATTTAACTGAGCAAATAGGCAAAAACCTCCCATTGAATAATTACTGCGTGGATTAACATGCTTCAGCTGGAAACAAACTTGATGCCAGCTAAAGCCAGCTGATGCAGAGAGTATTTTCTCATTTCTTTAACAACTATGTCGGAAGAATCATCCTGTGGTTGTTGAAAAGATGTTAATCTGTCTCATTGGGCTCAAATTGTGAAAGAGTGGTTCAGGGAGCATGACACATCATTTTCACACATGGATTGGCCACAACAAAGTCCAGACCTTGACCCCATTGAGAATCTTTTGGATGTGCAGGAGAAGACTTAGCGAAGTGGTTGACTCTCACATCATAAATACAAGATCTTGGCGAAAAATTAATGCACCTCTGGACGGGAATAAATGTTGTGACATGCAAAATTAATCCGGTCCAGAAGCATGTTCATCCATGCAGCAATTATTCAATGGGAGGCTTTTGCCTATTTGCTCAGTTAAATCTAGGTGGCAACTTTTTTTTTGGTCAGGCAGTGTAATTATCTGTCCCTTATCACCAAGTAAACACAACCTTGAGGAGAGAGGCAGGGTTCTCTCCAACCAATTACTCAAAACCTGTACAGTAGCCGTTTAGAAAGACCTAATAACTGGACATTCCCAGAAACAGTGAATTAGTGTTCCTGTGTCTTTCTGACACACAAAGGGTTACTCTTAAAGGTGTCCAATAATATCTTTGTACAGTTTTGTACTATGTAAATTTACCTTTAACTTCCCTTATATATTTTCCTGTATTTGACAAAATTTTCATCCATTCATCATCTCCAAACACAGAACCAATATCCCTTGCCCAAAGAAGCTTTAAATTCTTACAGTCACTGCTGAGGGCATAGCTAATTGTCCTATAGAAAACTGAAGCTGGATGGTGGTGAGGAGGAAGAGTAAAGTAGTCCGAAATGTGTTTTCCCTCCAGTTGCTGGATATTTGACACAACACAGTCCCTTATCTGCAGATACTTTCAAAAGTGTTCTTTCCCCTTCAGGTTATATTTCTTCAAAAGATAGTCATATGATATAAAGAGCCCATGCTCATAGACTGTCCAGCACTCATAAACCATTGGTATGCCAGCTCTTCCTATACACAGGTTTTTTCCCAAGACAAATTACAGGGTTCAGCCAGATAGAGGAGTATGACCATATGCCAATTTGACAAACTTTAATCTGAGATCTGTTTTGAGTGTAACATAACCAGATTTGCTATCCTATCTGAACAGTGGGAAAGGCACTCAATAAGTGTATACCGAGAAGACAGGCTCTGTTCAATAATTGCCCAATCTAAATCATCATTTCGATTCCAGTGTTTAGCCAGTTTGGCCATTTCAAAAGAAATGTAGCATAATCTAGGGTCAGGTAGACCCAAACCTCCCTTGTCCCTAGGGGCACACAATTTAACAAGTCTAAGCCAAGTTTTTTTTCCTTCCCACAGAAACTCTTTGATTATTGTGTTGTATTGATTAAATATAGAAGTGGGTACATTAACTGGTAGCATCATAAGTACAGAGTTAAACTGTGGCGCCACAATCATTTTACTTATGTTTACTTTCCCTCACAGTGTTAGCCGGATTTTTCCCCATTTGTCCAAATTAATTCTTGTTTTTTGTAAAATTGGTTCAAAGTTCAACGCGGGCATTTCCTCATCCTCTCAGCTTATCTTAATTATTAAATATTTAATTCCCTTAGCAATCGATTTAAAACCAAATTTTGTCATTATATTTACACTATGTAGCCCTAAATCAGCATAGCCTCAGACTTTGTCCAGTTAATTCTAAATCCTGACATTTGAGAGTAGGATTATATTGTATCCATTAAATATGGTATCAAATGACTGGGGTCATCCATCAAAACCAGTATGTTGTCTGCATAAAGCACTTGTGTTGTTTGCCACCGCCCTCTACCCCCCTTATACCTACGTTTGCCCTTATGGCAGCAGCCATTTCTCCCTATTGAGACAAATCAAATGCAACAATCTTCTCATATTGTCAGTTGAGGATCTGTTTTTCATAAATCCCACTTAATTAGAGTGTATGATAACTGGTAATATTTTCTCTAAACATGTTGCCAGGATCTTGGTTAAGATCTTCAATAATAGGTCAATAATTAGAGGGTTCCAACGGGTGCCTTTTTTTTTAGGTATTACTGATATTAAAGCTTCGCTAAAGGTAGAAGGAAGGGATTGTAAAATATATGCCTCATTGTACACCTCTTGTAACACTGGTGCAAGGATATATATGAACTGTTTCCAATATTTAATAGGGAAACCATCAAACCCAGGTGACTTCCCATTTTTTCATGCTGGATATACACTTTCTCTATAACTTGGCTACTTAATAAATCCACCTGATCAGCAGATATAAGTTAGTGAAAAAATTGTGTGTTCAGGGGAAGGGGGCCACAGTGTAAAGGGCCTCATAATATCGTTGTAGAACCATATTAATTTCTGTATGCTGTCACGTTTCTATCCCCCTTTCTGATTTCTGATATAAGATTACAGGAGTTGTGTTGTTTCAGCTGTCCGGCCAATTTGCCCGTCTTTTCCCCTTCCTCATAAAAGGATCTCAATAAACCTGGTCCGAAAAACATTCCACCTATACACAATACTTTCTCTGCAGCTTTATTACCCTTGGACAACATTTTGAGAGAAATGGCCACCACTTCGTGGGGCTCAGTCGAGGAGAAAACTGTGCGAGAAAGCGAACACACCAAGGGCTGAATGTTGGAAAAAGTTTAAATTTTACGAAAGCACACACAGTAGACTTCTCATTCCATTGTTTACCTGGAAATGTAGTATTTCTAATATTTTGAATGTCACTTGCAAAATATAGTCCTCACTTAATTTACTATGTTTACTTGTTTTTTCTTTGCTTTTTAGGCAAAGGAGGTTGTTCCAGATTCTGAGCTAGTGAAAAAGCTGAACTGGTTATGCTCTCCTGACCTGAGAGTGGCTGACAGTTCTCCTGCGGCTCCATCCAGCCTGGAGCTTGCCTTTATTACAGATTTCTTCCTGGCATTGGCCATCTGCAACAGTGTAGTTGTGTCCTCACCCAGCCACCCTCCAAATGTGGTGAGTCTGTCTCCTCAGCATACAGTATATTTGGGAGCCAACATGAAAGGCGCACAAAATTAAAAACACAGATTGCGTTGTTTTAGATTTTGTATGGCTCGATTTTTATCGCTAGGACAGAGGACTCCTGTGAAGCCGTCCGTTTCATAATGTGAATGTTACAGTGAATCAAATCATACCATAAACTGTGCATTTGAAGTTTCTGCTGTTTGTATCCTATCCTATATTAATAGTAACCTAACATGTTGACCTTACGCCAGTCTGATTATTCCATTTCTCAGTTTAAACTGTAAAATGAGCCACAGGAGGTGTGTCCTCTGTTTTCATGACAACAGTACCGTATTTTCCGGACTATAAGCCGCTACTTTTTTCCCACACTTTGAACCATGCGGCTTATACAGAGATGCGGCTTTTCTATGAATTTTTCTTCAGCCCTCAGGGGGGCGCTCTAGCAGGAAGTGCAAAAACGAGACAGGCAGAGGTAGTCAGTACAAACAAGAAAGCGCCAGTGTTTATTCTTAGCACATGCAACTCAAGACGCACAACAGCAAAATACGGTAATATTTTTACACCATCACCCCTTCATAATGGAAAACAAATGAAGTGACAGTGGTTTGGTGTTGAGTAGTTTCAATGCTCAGGAGGAAGATGAATAGTGACTTGTGGTTTCAGTGCACGGGAGAATGAAGCGACTAATAGTGGCGCAGTTGTGCTTTAACAGTGCGCAGGAAGAAAAAGTGACAGTGGTTTGGTGTTCAGTGGTTTCAGTACGCAGGAGGAAGAAAAATAAAGCAACTTGGTTTTAGTGCACAGGAGGAAGATGAATAAAACCATCAATGACTTTTCTGTTTTGTTTGATCAGCGCTTTTACTGCTGTGTTACAGGCACTGTTCGGTATATGAATAAACACTTATGGTACAAAATCTTTCTATGTAAATATCTTATTTCTCAGCCTGGATATCGGCGGCTTATAGTCCGGTGCGGCTTATATGTGACAAAATATATATTTCTTTAAAATTTTAGTGGGTGCGGCTTATATTTAGGTGCGCTCTATAGTCCGGAAAATACGGTAATCACAGCATCAGGGAAAGTGAAACCAAAAGTTATGGAACCAAGAGAATACTGTGTAACAATTTGGGTGTTCCTAGTGTGGAACTTAGAGCGAACTTTCAGCTGTGAAAATACTCAAATAGTTTTCGAGTGGTGGTGCAACAAACGTATGTACGCTTAAATTTAGTGCACATATCCCTCATAGCCCCCTGAACATAAAAGCATATTGAGACCCACCCCTACCCGCAACCTTATTGCCATACACTGATTGTTCTGAACTGGGACAAAACATGTCCTTAAACTAAAAACTATGTAACGTCTAAATATTTAAATATTTTCTACTCTTTAAGAAACACACAATTATCACATTCAATTCAATGAATTGTACTTGTTATCACAGTAATGGACCTTTTTGTTTTGCCATTTCACTAAAAGGGCATGTCCTAGGATATGAAATCGGAAATAAACACTAAACAGTATATCATATCAAAGCAGACTTGTTTTTTATAAGCTTCCGCAGTTGTATCCCTACATATCGCCAACACTGTCAGACAATTAAAGTAATAAAAGTAATAAAATCTCAAAATATTACTGGTTGCAGGAAATTTGAAGGACCCCTTCAAGCATTCAGTTTTTGCTTAGTCAAGTCAGACAGGGCTAATCAAGTTATGTATTGAGTTTTATTGTTAGAAATGACACAGTGTCACAACCAGAATAAGTTAACATCATCTTCAAATTTCTGAGAAAACTATTAAAAATGTTAAGGTAATTTAATTCTCTTAAAAGAGCTCCTCCTAGCATTTAGCAACTAGCTTAACCTTAATTGTCAACTCTGTCTCTTCTGTCTGACAGAGTTGACACGTGTCTGAGCTGACTTTCAATGGGATTTCAATGGGATCTATTCACTTCAAAGCCAGAGAAAAAAGAAGAGGGGAAAAAGGAAAGAAAGAGTTTCTAAAAAACAAGAAAGTGATTGATGGAGACTGAAAGAAAGGAAAAAAACATTTTAGTTATTTGTTTAGCAAAAATGTGTGCTTAAAAAGAAACGCGAGTGTTGCTCTCCTCCATCAGTTCTCAGGTCAGTGTTAACTCACTCAGACAAAGATTTTGAAAGAAATAATTATCATTTTTAATATTTTTTTTTAAATACTTTAAAGGTCCCATATTATGCTAAATCGACTTTTCTGAGCTTTTAACCATGTTCTAACGTTGTTTCTACCTCAAACACATACCCAAAGTTGTGTTTTGTTTCATTCGCGCATGTTTGAGTAATTTATTTCGTTTGAGCTACAGTCCTTTCAACGAGCTGTTTCACGCTGTTTCACGCTCCTCTCTCCTGCACTGTCAACTCAGACACAGAGAGGCATCGCTGCTAGTTCTTTCTATACACTGCACAACGATGTACCGTGTTTACTTCAGTCTGTTTCCAGCGCAGCTCGCGCAGCTCTAGCGTGACATCATGAAGTCGGCAGAGCCAACACGGGAGAGCTGAGCCTTAAAGTGACAGCGCCAAATCAGACCGTTCACTTTGGACTCATCCAAACCGCTTGTATAAGATCATTATTGTGTGTTTCATGTTGCAAAACGTGATATGGTAACCTAAATGTATCCAAAATACACTGTATAATGTTAAAAATAGTATAATATAGGACAGTGGTGGGAAAACTAAGGCCCGGGGGTCACATGCGGCCCGTTTAGCTGTGTAATGTGGCCCGCCAAGCATTTACAAAGTATTTATAATTTAATATAAGACAGCATATATTTGGCCATTTTCCTTAAATGCCTTGTGCTTTTGCTAAAGTTACCATCATATCTACATACAGAAAACTTCCATTCACACAAGTTTTAAATATGGAGTGAACAGAGATATTTGACAGAGATTATTGACTGAAGTCCAGTCAGTAGCCACATGTCTTATTTACCAAGAAACTGTGCAAGAAATGGTACAGGTTTTCTAATGTAATTAATACTAGTTTATAGTTTAGTGGTCCGGCCTGTCTGTCAGATTTTAAAACCCAGTGTGGCCCTTGAGCCAAAAAGTTTGCCCACCCCTGATATAGGACCTTTAAAGTGTGACTTAAATTGAGCAGTTTAATTGAAAAACATGAAGAAACTAACTTAAACTAAACTAAATATGTACATATTTAAAGTATTTTTGTTGTTTCTATCAGCCTTGGGTCACATACGTTTTATTGAGTTGTTAGGAGGTTATATCAAAGCAGATCCTAAAAGGTTCTCATATGGGAGACATGTATGTGTAGTTTAATTTATTTGGGTTTACTGATTTTATTTTACAAAACTGGGTTGCTATTTTGTCCCACTTCTCAAGAATCAGTGCATTAAATCTGAAATAGATGAATGGGAGAATTTAGTTTTTTGTCGTATATTGATGTTATTGAAACTTGGCACCACATCCAGCTCAGGACCCTGAGCAAAAAAACTTTTGGGACCATGTCCCATGACCAACAGTGCCCCTTGTTGTAATGGGGATTTTTGACCTAGAAAAATAAAATTTAACACACCGACCCTTTTTGTTAAGATGAACAAAACAAAACAGGATCAGTACAGCAACAGAATTTTGGCTTTATTTTATTTTATTATTATTTTTTGGCCATAGACAAATTTAACACACCTATGCTTTTTGTTCTAATGATCAAAACAGCCAAGACCTGCATAGCGCCACCTACTGGTAAATTTTTTATTTATTTTTGCCCTTCAAAAATGTTTTATTTAGGTTTTAATAGTTAAATAACAAAATCATATGGTCAGACAAATACAGTGTGCGAATGGGTAACATACCATCAAAGTTTACATAAATGATATGCGCACTTTTTAGCCACACCAAACCCTCCCTTACTCTTACCCCACCAGTCCTCCATCAAACATCCTCCCATTTTACCCCCACCCATTATTCCATGTTAACAGAATGAAATCAAAGAGCCATCTTTGTAAGGTCAGAGTTTTCCATGTGCAACTCATTAAAATGTATGAATTCTCTAATTCATACAGGTTTCCAGGTTATGTTGACAGAGTTTGAAGTCCCTCAGATAAAAAAAAAAGTGAAATTATGAAGGTTAAAACTTGACCATAGCTAGCCTTAAATATTGGGCAAAGTTTAGTGACTTTTTGGCCATGTTCAGGGGTCAAATTTGCGCTCAAAAAGCAGAAAAAAGCGGAATTATAACAGACGCTAACAGATACAATAGGTCTAATAATGGACGCTAAAAGATACAATAGCCTGTAGCCACCTCATGCCTCAATATAGCTGCAAATGGTGATGATTGGTACACGCCTCCCTCATGGCCCCCTAAACGTAAAAACCTATGATGACCCATTTCTGATCTTATATGTCATGGGGGAGCCAAGAATGAAATGCTAACTTCACGCACAAACACACAATTTTGTACTCCTTATGCTTTAAGGAACTTGAGCTGAAATTTGCTCCACATCGTCTTCCAAAGCAGAACATCAAAAGCTTCCCAAAATTTTTTTTGCAAGCCTTATGGTAGTCCTGTGGCACCACTGCGAATTTTGTGTTGGTTCTAGTATGTGCCAACATACCTTAACTCTCTCAAACAGTGAGGCCGTTTACATGCACACTAAAAATCTGATCACTATCAGATTTCTGGAGTTATCAGATTATTCAAGTAATTATGTAAACAGCATAACCTGATTTCCATTATCTCGTAACAGCAGTTATCTTATTATGAGAAATCGAATTAACACCTAGATTTCTCCCCAATAGTCCGATATCTTCGTGCATGTATACCTGTTAATCTGATTTATTTCATTCTTTTACATCTGCGCATGTGTAAAACAAAAAAAGGCAGGAAACGGAAGTTGCTTTTTTTTTAGTCACAAAGTTAGCGGAAAACAAAACACAACAAACATGATGTATAAACAAAGGAAAGCAGCACCGTGAAGCCTTTTTTGCAGATCTATAAACTCCCACATTAGGACGCTAACACTAAGACCGCAGGCATCGCCATGTTCACCATGACAAGACCAAATGTTTTGTCACTACATATATACGTACCCTGTAAGAAATCCAATAATGGGCTGAAACATGTAAACCAGGGTTTTTTGATTATCGCATTTCTGAAGTGCATGTAAACACATCAAATCTGATTTTTACAATTATCTGATTACTCAGTTATCCGATTATTCTGGTCATGTAAACGGGCTCAGTGTCTGATTGACTTGGACCCAATTAAAGTGATTTCTTCAAAATGGCTCTCCAGCACCCACTAAAATTGTGAATGGGACTTGGGACATCTAGTTTGTCGTACATTAATGAAATTTGGTACACATATCCTTCTTGTCATCCTGAACAAAAAACGCAAATAGGACCCACCCCGACACGCAACCATATCGCTGTGGCAATGCCTCAAACCTCTAATACAAATGAATGGGACTGGATAATTTTTTTGTATATTAAGGAAATT
The DNA here is from genome assembly GCA_036850595.1 of Rhyacichthys aspro. Classification (NCBI taxonomy): domain Eukaryota; kingdom Metazoa; phylum Chordata; class Actinopteri; order Gobiiformes; family Rhyacichthyidae; genus Rhyacichthys; species Rhyacichthys aspro. The sequence goes on from CM072169.1 coordinate 716,671, forward strand.
TGGTACAGACATCCATCCTGGGACCCTGAGCAAAAAATGATATGGGGAATCTGCCCCCTGCAAGATTGTAATGGGGTGGAAACAATTTTTGGGGGAGGGTTTCACTGCTGTTTTTTTTTTTTTCTTTTCTCATTAAAAGCTGTCCAATAACATTGGCTCACTAACATTGATCCATTGTTATTCGGTCAATGACAGCAATTTTTTTCACCGTATAAGAACAAAACTTGGCACACATATAGAGCCTGTCTAGAACAGAAAAAAAATACGTTATGGCCGCACAAACCAAACAAGAACGCAGCCATTTTGTTTCAAATGTGTGACCCTTGAAATCAACAAACTCACCCTAGGGTTTTCATCCGACTGGCTCCAAACTCAGTCCACATATGGACACATGTCACTAAAATTTATAAGAAGAATTGTTATTAGTTTTAGGGTGTGGCCATGGTAAAGCAGCCATTTTAGTGTTCAAATAAAGTAATTAAATCCTCACAAACATTGTCAGATCTGGTTTGACCCAAATGGAGCGTTTGTGCACATTTACGATCTGAACACAATGATATATTAATAAAAACCACCATCTTTAAAAAATAGGACTCCAGCGCACCCTACAAAGTTATAATTATTGGATACTTCCAAAGTCAACAGGTGTGTAAGTATGAGGAATGGTGCTATTAGCTTAATGAGAAGCTCATCCTTCAATCTCACCCAGTGAGAAAGCAGTTCTTCTGAAATGGAGTCATCCCACGCTATACCACACCTGCACATTTCTTGTAGAATAGTTTTTGCCTTGAGAAGAACAGGTGCCACAAATCCATGGGGGTCATACAAGGATGCTATTGTTGACAATATACCTCGCCTTGTAGCAGGTTGATTCAGCCTGGCACCTCCTCCTCATGCTGGTCACCAGCCTGGTCACACACTGCTGTGGGATGACATCCCATTCATCAACCAGCATTTGCTGCAAGTCACTCTGGCACGAAGAGCATGCCAAAAGTGATCCCACAAATGTTCAGTGGGGTTGAGGTCAGGACTGCTGGCAGGCCATTCCATCCTCTCCACTCCCACATTCTGGAGGTAGTCTCTGATAAACCCCGCTCTGTGGGGGTGAGCGTTGTCATGTTGGAGGATAGAGTTCAGTCCCAGACTATGGGGATAGGCAGGATCTGCACTCATTGCTGAACATAACGTTCCTCCACATGTTCAGGTTCCAGTTCACATGTTGCCAACACCAGCGCAAACAGGCCTGATGGTGAAGGGCAGTCTTGGCAGCTGCAACCCGAAAAGACATTTACGCTGGAGCGGTTGCATTGCATGCTAGCTATGGGGAAGCCAAACCAAAACAGAGCCATCCTGGTCCGCTTCTTAAAATTCCAAGAAAAGGAGTTTGTTTTTAGAGAAACAAGAAAACACACATGACGGGCTTAAGATTACATTTGCACAGGACCTCTCCACAGAAACTGCCTGCGTCTGAAAGGGATTCCAACTGGTGATAAAGTGCTTCATTGATATCAATGCCCTCCGTGGATTTCAATACAACCCACGCAAACTCGGGATCCTGTACGGCAGTTTTTTCAACACCTGAAGAAGCGGAAGATTTCGACAACAAACTTCTATTAACAGTGGCAGGGACCAGCAATGAGTGAGGTGTCCTCATACTGCAGAGTAAAGACCTGCACCTACACATTCAATAAAATGTATAGGGTAGGTCTTCCAATGCACAAATTATTATGCATTCATTTGTTTTTTCCACAATGTTCAAAACCAGTTTAGCTAAATACTAAATATTACTTAGTGTGTATGTTGGCAGGTAGGTATTGAACTGTAAGCTACACTGAAGATAAGGTTTAAAGGAATGCATATGTTCTGTGTGGGATTGTTCATTATATGTTCCGGGTTGAATGTGTGTACATGCCAGAATATGTGTGCAAACTTGCACTATCACGGTTACAGTGTGCCTTTTGTCTTTATGTCAAAGGTCCTAAACAAGGTTAAGTAACAATCATGACAAAATATGGAGAAGATAGGACAGGAAACACTATTATTTCAAGCTGGAATATTGAGGGAATGAGAAAACTGATGAAAGTGAAACAAGTACTCAACAGGATAAAATATTTAAAATCAAAAATTGTTTTCATACAAGAATCGCACGATTGCATCAGACATACAATTTCTGACCAAAAGATGGCCTGGTCTAGTATTTTATGCTTCCATTACTCATGCCAGAAGGGTTGTTACTCAAATACACAAATCAATACCATTTCAAAAATCAAAACTCGTCACAGATCCTGGTGGGAAATACATCATTGTACAGGGAGATATCCTATCACAACAAGTAAATTTTATGAATGTGTATGGCCCCACTGACAGCTGCCCATCTTAATTATTTGAACCGTTTCTGCTTTAAAGGTCTTAGGTCTGTACCTTGGACCCAGTCCTAGACATTTCTGCTCAAAGTGTAACACTCTAAAAACTAGAAAACTAATACAGAGCTATATGAAAGAATTAATGGTAAATGATATCTCAAGGATACAAAACCCTACCAATAGACAGTATTCATGTTTATCAAGGTCATATAACAGCCATTCACACATTGATTAATTTTTATCTATGGAATTACAACCACAAGTAGTAAAATGTGAATATAATAGCATTGTGATTAGGGACCATGCAGCAGCCTCTATGGAAATACAACTAGGTAAGACTGAAAGGTGTTCTAAAAGATGGAGATTGCAAACGTTTTTGTTAAAAGACCCTATTTTCATTAAATTTGTGAAGAGATGTATAGACAATTATTTTGAACTAAATACAGAGGAAACTGACCAGTGTTAGATGGGAGACTTTTAAAGCTTATATAAGAGGAGAAATTATTAGATAAACTAGTACTCAAAACAGAAAATACAATCACGAAATACTGTTATTCGAACAACAAATTAAAACCCTAGAAAATTAACTTTTTTTTTTTTTACTTTTTTTAACTTTTCAAGGAGAAAAAGTTGGTAAACTTCTGGCCTGGAGAATAAAAAAGATGCAAGCTGAAAGAGCAATCCTGAGCATAAAATCGGACATGGATAAATTGACTACTGACCCCATAGAGATAAATGACAACTTGAAACCATTTTATAAACTATTGTATAAATCAGAATGTAATACTAATGAAGATGTCCAAAACAAATTTCTTGATAAATTGCAATACTAGGAGATACTGGACAGTCCAATAATAATAAACGACATATCACAAGCCATAGGGAATATAAATAGTGGCAAAGCACCTGGGCCAGATGGACTGCTGGTAGAATTTTATAAAGTTTTTAAAAATAAACTCGTACAGCCTCTCCTTAACATGTATAATAACTCGTTCGAATTAGGAACGACTCATTAAGGTTAGCCAAAGTAACTCTTATTTTAAAGCCTAACAAGCCTCCAACAGAATGCTCGTCCTACAGGGGAATTAGTCTCATGGGATGTGATATGAAACAATTGTGTTAAATAGTCTTTAGAAGATTAGATAAATACATATCAAAATTGATTGATGCTGATCAACAAGGCTTTATTAGAAAGAGACAAGGTTATCACACTATTAGATGTGTCCTAAATATATGAGAAACATGAGTCAAAGGATACAGCAATGCTGGCAGTAGATGCATGTCAAGCATTTGACAGAATAGAGTGGGACTACCTTCTGAAACTGCTTCCAAGGTACTGTTTAGGTTTGGTCTAGGTTTGTTAAATGGATTAGATTATTATATACCAATCCCTCTGCAGAAATTTTAACTAATAATAATTTGCCAAAACCCTTTCGTTTACAGCGTTCAGCCAGACAGGACTGTCCCCTGTCTCCAATTCTGTTTATATTAGCTATGGAACCGTTGGCCATAGCAGTGAGAGCACAGATGGGAATATTGGGTGTCAATATTGAGGTTAGCAACCTCACTATTCGCTGATGATATATGATATATACAGATCTAAGGAACACCATTCCTAACCTGATGGGTTTACTTGAAGACTTTGGAGAATTCTCCGGGTATAAAATTAATGGTAGTAAGTCAGTACTTATGTTTCTAAATGAGGAGGAAAGGAAAAGTCCCACTGTAAATACTCAATTTACAATAACCACTGAAGGATTCAAATATTTGGGCATTTAAATCACACTGGACCTTAATAAAATAATTCCTGCAAATTACAACACCTTGGTAGAAGCATTAAATCAATGGTCTAATTTACCTATATCCATGATAGGACGAATCAATATTAAATTTAATATTAAATTCAATTTTTGTACTACTTTCAGACAATTCCCCTGCCATTACCACCTTCATTCTTTGACAATTTAAAGAAGTTGTTCAGTCAATTTATTTGGAATAATAGGAAAGCAAGTCTCTGTTTAAGGTTACTATATCTACAATATGATAGAGGTGGACTTTAACTTCCAAACCTTAAATGGTATTATATTGCTGCCTCAGCTAACATTAGCTTCACATTACTTTGGTGCAAACTCACCACCATCCTGGGTAAACATTGAGCAGGAGTATAGTGTAACTATATATATTCTCCTCAGATGTTATAACATTGAGGAAAGGTACAAAAAAATCCCCCTTTTGAGAAATACCATTCTGATGTGGCACACTGCACACAAACATATGGGGGAAGCTGCAACATTATCTCAATTTACTCCTATTTGGAGTAATCAATAGTTTTCTACTGGCAAAAAGGATGGAGGGTTTAAACTATGGACAATGAAGGGCATCCAGGCAGTTAAAGATTTATACAAAGACGGAGTATTGCTTACATTCAGTGAATTGTGTGATGAATATCAAATACCTCCAAAACACTTCTTTAAATATTTGCAGATAAAGAACTTTTTTCTAGATACATCTGGCTATGGGAATGTCCAAAGATAGAGAAATTCTGGAATGATGTTATCAAATGTATGTCAGAAGGGTTTAATATTAAGATCCTGCTTTGTGCCAAACTGTGTGTGCTGGGAATATACACAGAAGGTTTCTCACAAACAAAGAAAAAAACAAAATTGTTGGATTTTGGTCTGCTACACTTCAGGAGAGCAGTTGCAACTTGAACTGGAAGAGTATGGAAGCTCCTTCTACTCAACGATGGATAATGGAACTTTTAGAATGTATTGGACTAGAAAGGACATATATTGTCAAAGGAAAGCACAAAGACTTTATTCATCTCTGGGAACCATATAAGAATATAATAGTATCTGCAAATTAGGGATTTTCTAATGTATCCAATATGTATATATATTTTCTTCCATTCATCATTATAGGCATTCAGCTATATATACAACTAAATTTATCTGGCATGTGTGCAGCCATTATTAGTGCCTCTGTGGTACATCCCATGAAGGGGCTTCTTCTCCCATGATTGTATCTCCAGGACCTCTTTATTCCACTGCCTGAGACATTCACTAAGCACTTTGTCTGTTGGGACTATTTTCCTGATGTATTTAAGGATCTAGGATGTTTCGTCCTAGTTGTTTGGACACTATTTAGTCCTCTGCCTCCTTCATTGCGCTTTGTGTACAGTCTCAGGATGCTGGATTTGGGGTGGAACCCTCCATGCATGTTGATGAACTTCCATGTTATCACATATGTGGTCTGTATCTCTTTCTTTGGTCAGCTTATTATTCCAGCAGGGTATCTGATTACTGGCAGGGCATAGCTGTTAATTGCCTGGACCTTGTTTTTGCCATTGAGCTGACTCCCTAGGACTTGCGGTACTCATTGTAGGTATTTGACTGTTGCTACGTTTCTTGTGGCCTCTTCAAGGTTGCCATTTGCTAGTGGAATTCCCAGGGACTTGTAGCTCTCCTCACTGTCTGCTATTGTGCCTTCTGGGGGTGAGGCCCCTTCTGTATGGACTACCTTCTCTCCCTTTGTCACCATTTGACCACACTTCTTAAGTCCGAATGACATTCCATTTTCACTGCTGTAGATCCTGGTTGTGTGGATCAGTGAGTCAATGTCTCGCTCACTCTTGCTTCATGTCATCCATGTAGAGGAGGTGACTCATGGTGGCCCCATTCCTGAGTCGGTATCCATAGCCAGTCTTGGTGATTATTTGGCTGAGGGGGTTCAGACCTGTGCAGAATAGAAGTGGGGACAGAGCATCTCATAACTCATAAAACAATCCATGTATTTGGTATCTGTGCATGTCTCATTACAAAATGGTCCTAAACAACCATTGACTTGGAACAAGCAGCATGTCCACCGTGTGCAGTATGCAGTAGGTTCTCTCCAGCCAGGTTACCTTATCCCACCGTCCAAAGGCAGGCATGTATAGCTGTTGGTGATTCTAAATCGCCCCTTGTGAGAGTGAATGCTTGTCGGTCAGTTTATGTAAGTGTTAGCCTTGTCCAGCAGTAGATAGTAAATTTGTACATGAATAAATTGAGCTGTTTGCCATCATGGCTACAGCAACACCACTTAATCTAAACACATTAGACTCACACTTGAAAAAAAACTGTTGGCATCTATATAAAAGAGTCCTGGTTTAATCTTAATTTAATCTTATTTTAAATCTTTTTTTTTTTTTAGTGGTTACTCTTGATTTGGTTCCTGCTTTGACAAGTGGAAGTTGATCCAGAGTCTTGTATTTTTAATCAGTTTAATTTATGAAACATTTTTATTACGTCAAAGAGCATTCAAATATCTATGTTTTAATAGCTTGCATATTGCATGTTTTACACATCTTTGTTTTGTTTTTTGCCGATTAGGAATTACACTCACACTTGTACTTCTTTTTTTTCTAAATAATAATAAATTCAGCATTTATTGTCTTTGAAAACATTTGTTAATGCTGCTAAAGCAAATATAAAAAGAAAACAATGCAAAATGATTTAACAGAAGTTTTGTTTTGAATAATCAAAAAATCCCATTGGCTTATTTTTTGGCAAACATGTTATGTGGTATATTATCATATTTTAGGCTTGGAAGCTGCTCATCTATCAAACTCCTACTGATAAAGCACAGCAGTAAGTTGTGTCTCTTTGCTCCTCTCAGTTACCTCAGTCTCAAACACCCCTTCGATCTCTGGAGGAAATTAAGCTGCTATTCCAGCAATTTAACCTGTCCACGGTCCCAGTGCTACCCACCCTGCCAACCCCTCTGATGAAGAGCAGCCCCCGCAGCCTGGCCACCAAGCTTTTTCCCAGAGGAAAGACGGGTTCTTTCACCTTCTCTAAACCCCCCAGTGCTGCTGAGGGGTCTGATAATGGACCAAACCTAGAGGCCTCCAGCGTAAATGGTAATGTCTGTATGCCACAGTCCTGCAACTGTGCTTATCTTGTAAATTTTTCAAATGTGTCAACAAAGCATCTCAAGAGATTTGCATGAAAGAGAGGGGTTTAGCCTAAAACTACAAAGACTGGACTATGATTGGACAAGGCTTATCTGGTTTCACAGAATTGAAATGGAAAAACAGTTTCTCTCTAATAGGGCATTAACCCCTGGAGGGAGCAGGAAAGCTAATGACCCACGAGAGCCTAATGACTCCTCAATTTGCACTCACCCTTTCCATTCAACCCTTTAAACCTACACCCCCATGCCTTGTTGAAACCATTTCTTGAATATGACATGGATGACTGAGAACCTCCACAGACGTTATATAGGGCTGCACAATATACTGCAAATTTATTGTTATCACAATGTTATCCATCACAGTATCTGTATTGCAAAGACTGACTTTTATTTCAACAATGGTATAGTCTTATAAGTGATGGACATTTACTTTTTGCCTAATATCATCATCTAAACATATTAAATCAAACTGTGGGCATCTAAATAAAAGAGTCCTGGTTTAATCTTAATTTACTCTTAGTTTAATTTTTTTTTCCTAGTGTTTAATCTTGATTTACTTCCTGCTTTGACAAGGGGAAGTTATTCCAGAGTCTTGTATTTTTAATCAAATTTAAATTATGAGACATTTTTACTACGTCAAAGAGCATTCAAATATCTCAGCTTTAATATCTTGCATGCGTTTTTCTAATTTTTTACACGTCTTTGTTTTGTTAACTGATTTTGATTGCACAAATTCTTTTAAATGCAATAAAGGGATTTTAAGGTGGATGTTCAAACACTGACTTTGGCTTTTGCGGATTAGGAAAAAGCAGTTGCACAGTTTGAAATGCTTTTTTTCCTTCTAGAAGCTGAAAAGCTGGATGCCCCTAAAGGTGAGCATGTACATAAGTGCATGACACATGACAGGCCAAGTGGTCTGGAAGACTCCAGAGCAGTGGACAGTGAGCCTGAAGACACACTGCTGTATGAGGCAGAAAGTCCAGATGAGGCAGCTCTAGTGTATGCAGCTCAAGCATACAATTGCACTCTGAGGGCCCGCTCTGCAGACAGCCTGCTGGTGGATCTGCCTGGTGTGGGCTCTCTGCAGGTCCAGGTGCTACACGTCCTGCCTTTTGACTCCAACAGGAAGAGGATGTCTGTGGTGGTCCGTCACCCTCTGACAGGACAGGTGGTGGTATACACAAAGGGGGCAGACTCTGTCCTCATGGACCTGACTCAGTCACCCACAGGTATACTGCATTTTTATGCATATTTTTGTTCTCCAGCCACAAGAGACCTGTTCTAGTCACTCTTTAGATTAATTTTCTTAAGTGCACATGAATCACATCTCACTCCCCACTCGATGTACAGCATAGAGAGTGCTCTGCTATGAGTGGTGGTTTTTCAGAACACATTCACAGTTCTTTCAGTTCTTTCAGTGCATTCACATCTTGCAGGCCTCTTGAGACCAATCTCTTAGTCCACGTGTTAGTGCCAGGTCTGAACAGGACTGTGTTTGTCCAGCTCTGCAGAATACTAAAGATGTCTACAATAACATCCGAGTGCAGACCCAGAAACATCTGGATACCTATGCCAGAGAAGGACTCCGCACACTTTGCATTGCTAAAAAGGTATTACTTATAACTAACATTTACAACTCCTTTCTACTAAACCCAGCTAATCTTGTGTGTGTTTGGAGCAGACAATGGAGGAAGAAGAGTATGAAATGTGGTTGAAGACTCAACTGGTGGCAGAAAGCAGCATTGAGAACAGAGAGGAGCTGCTGCTCAAGTCGGCTCAGGTCCTGGAGACTAACCTGACTCTTTTGGGTAACAGCAAATGCATAAAGCTCTTTTCACCAAAGTCCCCCTTTCTCCCCTAATTTATGTATTCACACATGTAGATTATTGGAATTGAAATGCCCAAATTTATCTATGTTCAAACATGCCATGAATAGTCTAGGTGGTTTTACTGAGAAGTGGGGAAGGGAATAGCGGAGGATGATGTTTAATTTGCCTGGCCGTTTACAACATGAAGCTAACAGACAAAGAAACTGACTCCTTCATGGTGACAGTGATTGATTTTGCTAATATTTATACCATATTTATGTGAACATATAGGCAATATAACCAAATAGTGGAAAGTGAAGTACAAACAGCTGCAGAGAATACGAGGCTTCAGCACTCTGTGCTCTCGGCTAACATTGCCAGACACACGGCATTTGCGTCATCGGCTCACCACGGAACATCTACTGACAACAGGTGGGTTCGACTTGAGCTAGACCTGTGTAGTCCACTCCCCTCCTCTTTGTCTTAGTCCGGTCCACAGAGGAGCCACAAGAGAGGAGAGAGGATAGGAGAGAGGAAGGAGAAGAGATGAATTAAGAGCGATGGGACATCCTCTCTTCAGGAGTGTCAACTGCATCTATTTATGATGACACTTATTCAACTGGATCTGCAGCAAAATCTCAGATTAACTTCAGAATATAAAATAAACATATGTTTATGTATGATATTCTTTCTTTTTATTCATACAAAGTTCACAAAACATCATGACTTATAACATTCACACATGAACCATTGCAACTAAGACCAGCTTCACTAGTCTATGCTAAAGTTTTATCGTAAACGAAGCATGAGAGACACTTTTGCATCTCATCTAACGGCACGTGGAGTGGGCAGGGTTTTATCTTCCGCTGTGTATTTGACTTCTGCCTTGGACGCTTCAGTGTATACTCATTTATGCCGCCTCTTGATTATTCAGAACTTTTTTTAAATTATTTGTTAGCATTTATTTATTTATTAAACAGGAAAGGATTAATATTATTTCCAGCAGGTTCCTGTTCTGCAGCACAAAAAAACAAAAAACTATTCAAAAACACAAACAAAGAGAGAGCACAATACCCACAGAGTAAGACATAAGATACATAACATCACAGCCTCAAAACATCCACACAAGGAAAGGACCTTACAGAAAACATGAGCTAATGTTCAGATTAAGCTGTCGAGCAGAAACTGTTTTTGTACTTTTTTGAATTGTGAGACAGAAGTCATTGTCCTGTTGTGGAGGTGAAGCTTATTACAAACTTTAGTAAAAGTGTGGAAAAAATACCTTTGACCATAATTGTTTTTAAAAGCAGGGACTAGTAGAAGTTCCTGTGTGCATGATCTTGTGGTTCATTCTTGTCCTGGGTTAGGTGTTGGGAGTAGAGCAGTCAGAGATGGAAACAGACAGTTATAAGTACAAGTTAGTGCAGTGGTGGGCAAACTAAGGCTCGGGGCCACATGCGGCCCGTTGAGCTGTGTAATGTGGTCCGCCAAGCATTTACAAAGGATTAATAATTTAATATAAGACAGCATATATTTGGCCATTTTCCTTAACTGCCTTGTGCTTTTGCTAAAGCTACCATCATATCTACATACAGAAAACGTCCATTCACACAAGTTTTTAATATGGAGCGGACAGAGATATTTGACAGATCTGAGATTATTGACTGAAGTCCAGTCAGTACCAGATGTCTAATTTGCCAAGAAACTGTTGCAGGTTTCAAAGAACATAATATCAGCCACCACTTTTCCACCAAACATTATACTAACCAGTCTGTGCAAGAAATGGTACAGGTTTTCTAATGTAATTAATACTAGTTTATAGTTTAGTGGTCCGGCCCGTCTGTCAGATTTTAAAACCTGGTGTGGCCCTTGAGCCAGAAAGTTTGCCCACCCCTGAGTTAGTGCCATGACATTTGATGTAATTCTGAAAGGAGCATTAGCTTGAGACAGAGCAGTGCAGTTGTGAACCCATCCAGGAAGTTTACAGTGGATCTTGTAGGCACTATTATAGAGTTGAGCCACTGGTTTTATGGCGTCATTAGTTGTGAAGCACCAAACAGGAAGACAAACAACAAATCCTTGACATAATTATTGCGTGTAAATACGTTTCAGAAACTGATTGTGACAAGAAAGATCTGATTTTGTTATAAACATACAGTTTCTGCTGTAGTTTCTTGGTTAAACTGTGAGTGTACTCTTTATAAGTGAGATGTGAGTCCATGTGAGATGTGAGCACACCATTTGTAGGTTGTTGTAGTAGGAAGTGAATTGTTGGAAAACACTACTGAATTCGACAGAGATAAGAGTTTCCTGGATGAGCGAAAATACATACATTCTGTCTTTTTTTTTACATTTAAGATCGTTATCTCTCAAACAGTTTCGTAGATTTTGTAGATCAGATGAAAGTTTACAGTTAATAACATTAGGTTTGAGATCAAAGTTAAAAAATATCAGTATCATAGATACCATAGTAGATGGTGAAACACTGGGATAAAATTGTTAGCATGAGTCTTCAAGAAGTTAATGTTCAAGCCTTTAATATCAGTAGAGTGTGAGTTATTTAAATCCTGCAATGTATTACGCAGCTCATTCTGAGAAATTTCTTTAAAGAAGAAATGAGAGGAAGTACAAGAGTTTGCTGATTGAAGACTTGGGGTTGAAAAACTGGATGCTAGAGGAGCTGGAGGAGACAAAATAATCATTAAAAGCACTTGCAATTTTTTCTTGTTTTCGATAATGAGAATACCGTGGTGATTAATCTAAATCTGAGTAGAATTATCCTTTTTGCTTTATATTAATTATATGTTATATTGTAAGTGTTTGCCACAAAGTTTTTGGGATTTGAAGCAGCTTGCATGATTTGAAAATAGGTCATTTTAGCTTTGCACAGTTCAGTAATACACTTATTTTGAATTTTTATAAATTGTAGTTTGCGCTCAGATGTTTTAAATTTCCTAGAAGAGAAACTTTCTGCTTAAGGAGTTGTAATTATTCAGAATGTAACAAAGGTCATTTGCTTTGCCGGCGTTTAATCTTTTGGTCAGTTCTAAATTTTTTACTTACTTACTCCACTTTAGTGTGAAGGTTTGCCAAGATCTGTTTAGGGTTTTGCAAGTGATATTTCAGTACTCTAGTCAATGTTACTAATTTCTGCATTGAACTGGGGTAATTTTAAGTTTGGTATTTTTGTCATAGTGTGTTTTCCCAATTCTAGGAGGATCCTTGATTAAATGACTAAGACCAAGCTTCATTTTAAGGGCTTTCAGTGATTTAAATGAGCCAAGTTAAAGTCACCAAGAACAACTAGCTCTTTTGACCTAACTGCTTTTATAATTTCAGAGAGCTGCTACAAGAAGGCATTTGTATTAGTGTTTGGAGATTTATATATTGTTGTAATAATAGTAATTGAGTGTTCATGTGTAAAGTTCAGTACTACCTGAAATGTATCAGTATCTGTTTCAAATTAAGTTACAGCATGAGCATATTTCTGACAATAATTATGACTAATGACTAATAAACACAGCAACATCACCACCAGTTTTATCAATTCGGTCTTTTCGATATAAAGAGTAATTTTCAATTGATAAGAAAAGAGTCAGTGATGGCAGAAGTTGAATTCATCTAGTTTAGGTGAAGACTAAATGGCAGATTTTAAATCCTCTAATTCTGCCAAGCTGGCATAAAGTGGTTGTTTCTTTTTATGGGCAAAGAACGTCTTTTTGTTTTCACTGAGCTGACTTGAGAACATTGTATGGAGCCAGGACAAGGGAAGGGGATAGTAGTTGGTGTCAGAGCAGCAATAGGGGAAGATAATATGTGTGTAGTTAATGAAACTGTGCTTTACTGTGTGATTAAGGCTGGTACAGGTGTAAAAAGACCAATATTGCTATAAGCAGCAAGATTATCCCAGAAAGTACAAAAAGAGAGTAATAAAATTGTTTGAGTCAGTCAATAAAAGGGTGAATAAGAGTCACACTTGACATCCAAGATGTATCTGTATGTTTTTTGGAGCATTTAGTCTTTTGCATAGTGTCACCCACCACTGCAATATGATTGTGTGCGCTGAGAGTAATAATCTGGTAGGAGACAATGGTGGAGCCGGTATATTCCAGTAGGCCGTCTTCCAATTGAGGAACACAGTAGATCCAAAGGAGAGAGAAGCTGTGGCCGATGGTTGAGTCCTCTGGGCTTGGATAAGTCTCCCCGTTGATTGCTGCCCATACACTCCAGAACTTACAGATGACTACAGTTTTACTCTGTTTTTAGACTTTAAAAAAAGCTTTCAGCACACTTGAACGTGAATTTATTTATCAGTCACTGCTTAAATTTGGGTTTGGTTTTGGTGATTATATTGTCGTTGAAAGGAAGAATATTATTAATAAAAGAAAGACATTTCCACACTGACTTATGTAGCTCTTGCCTTAAATGTTGACTCTGCTACAAGCAAATTGACTGAAAAAACACTAACATTTTGTTTGGAAAAACAAACCTCATTATATTAAAAACTATGTACTGACCTCATTAAATTACACCTTTCAACAAGATTAGAAATTCCCTGTGCATTCCTTATTTAGTCTGAAACTTCATTCCAAACTTTGTTGTCCCTAAACTTAGTGGTCTGGATTATCCACAAAGATATCAAATTTTCATAAACAAATGCTTTTGGCTTGGTCTTTGGTTTACAAACACTCCTTACCCCATTCTTACCTGAACTGCAATATTCTGTACAAAATCAGGTCATTGCTTCTTGAAAACTGGTTCAATATTATCTTATTAGTCTATTTTTGTTATTTTAGTTTATTAATATTTAAATTTTGTCTACTTGCATTGCTTATGATTGGTATTTTGCTTATTTAGTGTTATTTAGAATATCTTTTGCTTTCTATGTTTACTTTTCATAGTAATTTTTTTAGTTTAAGTATCTTTGTTTATGGTTTAGCACTTTAGATGTTATTTGCGTAAACTATGGGCACCCAAGGTATATAAGTCTGGCACATAGCCACAGGACCAGAATGCACTTTGCCTGTGGTCAGTTAGTCAGCCACAGCCCCGAGCAGGAGATACAAAATTTGTTTGTTTGCCTGCAAAAGACTGGAATAAAATTCAAAAGAAACTAAAAAAAAACAAACAAAAAGAAAACACATTCTTTGGTTAGATTGGGTGGATTATTTTGATAGTGAGATCAGGGATTATTTGAGTTTAAGTTTTATTCATTTCGATTTTGTTAACATGCATCCTTGATGCCTCGACTCCTCAATCGCATCTGAAGCTGGTCTCCGTGCAACATCTTTAGTGCTGTCCCAAAGCTCTTAACACTGCTCTGAGGAGAGAGGAGGGGAGTGTCTTGTTTCGTTTTTGAAGAATGTCAGTGGAAATGTTTGCAATGGTTTGTCTATGAACGCTGTAGTAAATCATAATGTTTGTGAACCTTATATTTGTTTAAATGAAGATAAAGAATATAATTTATAAATATATTTTTATTTAAAAAATATAAAGTGGTTAGCCCTTCCGCCTTAAAGCATGAAGATCATGGGTTAATTTCCCAGGCCGGCCAACTCCCGGGCTTTCTCATGTCATCCCTCTGTTACCGTGGGCTCTCCTCCTCCCACTGTGTGAGAGTAAATGGTTGCATGTAAAGGTCAAGTGACTCAAAAAAAGAAGCCCTGCAAAAAAAATTGATGAAATTAATGAGTGAATGACCCACGGCTACATGCCATTGCAGGGTGCCACAGTTCGTACTTAAAGAGGTGCAGTTTAGAGTCAATGTAGGCCTACTTGTTTGTCGTAGTCAGACGTAAATAGTATATTTGACTGAGTCAAATATACTATTAGACCACTAATCAAATTGGCAGCAATCGAAAGCGGGCAGTGCCTTACCCAGGTCTTATAATAAATCCATGAGGGTGACGCGTAATTAGCTTGGGGGGAGCTGACACAAAGCTAACTAACAAATGAGCCAAGTCCTTTGCGGTGACGCTGATTATTGTGCAACTATGGAAACAGCAGTTATTCGAACATGTAAGCAACTTAACCAAATAGTTTAGTGATGTTCAAACTGCTGCAGAGAGTACAAGATGTCAGCTCCAGACATACAGCATTTCAACATTAGCTCATTGCGGAGCGTACACTGCAAATTGTTCACAGAATGGTCCAGTGCTGGAGCGCTCTGGGGGGTGGTCTGCCATGTGTGGTTGTTGCAAATCGATGATGTTTTAGCTAACTCCGCCGCTCCGGCTGATAGACAGAGACAAAGGAGTTTATAATTGATCATGCTAGTACCTTAGTTTGACGGTTTCAGAACTAATCAAAGCCTTGTACCTTTCCCTGATGTGTTCTTGGCTAGAAATACTCCAAACTTTACTACAGTTACTTTGTTCAGTCTTAATATTCAACATTATTTTACAAGTACAGACAGTTTAAAGCTGGTTTAAAAGCAATGGAAGGTTTTGCATAGCTAATGTAGCTCTGTAGTTACACTCTAAAAGTCTCTTTTAATGTGTTGTGTGTAAGTTTGAAGTAGGACAAACTGTATCAGTAAATTCAGTCTGGATCACAGTTCTTTTTTGAGCTACCGTAAGCATAATTAATTCTGTGGGCTTATGCTGTCACTTGCCTTGAACGTCATCTCAACTAACTGAAATGTAGAGAAAGTCTCGACTTTCTGTGTTTTAATATTTAATAAATGTCTAAATGACGTGTATTTCAGTAAAAACAGCATCTCAAAATTAACAGCTTGGCTTTCATTCAGCTACAGTAATATTGTGTCAGTCAAGTAGTTAGCTAGTTAATGTAGTGAATAATATTTAATGAAGTGCTGTAAGTTGATTGACAATGAGAAGGAACGAATCACAGCAGTTAGACCGTGGGCCACATCAGGCCCTTGGCCGAGGGCCGCCCCTGTCTGGCCCTCGGGAGTCTTGTGTTGAAAAAAGGAATGAATCCAAGTCTTATTTTTGCAAATTAGTGTCAACAATAATATGGCTAATAACACTGTAAATGTGTATTATGTGCCTGGTAAATGTTGTTGAGGGTATATTCAGATTGTTCAGAAGCTGAAGCAAAGAGGAAATGTGTGTTTCTGCAGGTTTTTGGTCTAATGGAGTGTAATCAAGTGACTAGACTTAACTTGGGTGTTTAAGAGACTGAATTGATCTGAAGTGTTAATGCTGTTGTTAATGTTGAGCCAGATCTGGTTTTTGAAAAAAATTGAAATAGTGGATCTAAAACTGAGGAGGGTGCAGCTGTGACTGTGGTGTGTCAGTCTTGTCTATGTGGGATATACAGTATATATTTTACATATTTTAATTGCAGGCGAAACAGTGTGTCTTTATTGAGCATAAGTTGGTTCACAAAAAAGATTATTGCCCACCCCTGAGTCAGATCCTCCCCCCTCGCTTAAATAACCAGGCACAGTTGAGCAGACAGTCCGCCGGGCCCAGTCTTTCTAACATCAACCTTCATACTAACTGCAGCTGCTTACTCCCACTTCTCTTCTTCTATTCATGAGATGTATGAACATTAACAACACAGCCTACAATCCAGATCTCAGAACATGTGTGAAGGCAATAGACTATACAACCACTCCCTGAGTCTACCTGCTTCAAATGAGTGATGTATACACAGGTACCACAGGGATTTTAGATCGACTGCAGGAGGATGTCTCTGAGACCATCGAAGCTCTGCAGAGGGCTGCCATCAAAGTGTGGATCCTCACGGGAGATAAACAGGAAACAGCTATCAACATCGCATTTGCATGCAAACTGCTCTGCCCCACTGACAAGCTGCTGACAGCCAACTGTGAGGATAAGGTCAGTTTCCTGCAACTAATTGGTTTGAAAGAAAAGCCTGAAAATGGGAGACTGGATGTATGTGTGAGGAATGTTATCTCCGAGGCCCTGAGAGTTGAGCTTGACCGGGCGCAGTTGCAGAAGGTGCACCGAGCCCCAGGGCCCAGGGTCCAGGGACGGCCAACCCCCCAGACCAATCTATCATGAGCTTTTTGAGCTTTCTGGAGTGAGAGTGGGTGATGGCGTCCACAAGGGAGAAATATAAAAAGAACAAGAGCATAGTCTGGACGGGCTGTTAGCTTTTTTTTTTTTGTATATAGTAAAATATGAGAAGTTACTACTCTGTATGTTATGTATGTATTATTCTCACAATTACGATTGAGACTTTGAGTGATTGGCCCATATAGTTTAATAAGGATAGAAGCATTTGTAATATTACTTTGAGGGGTAGGGAGTTTCTTTGGGGACCACTTGTGAGCCACATGGACGCGGTTTGTGGGAGGAATCTCTGCAAGAGGAGAAAGGCATGGGAGGGAGAGAGGTTTTTTCAGTTTAGTATGTTTGTTTTGGTTCACTGTTCAAAGATAGGGGTTTATATAAGAATTTGTTCATGACGGTTTTTGCTGTGTTATTCTTGTGTAAGAATGATAAGGATGATAGTTTTTGTTATCTGTTTTAGTGGAGCTTAATCTAATTCATTCATTAAGATATGACTGATTGTACAAGAATAGTATCCTGGAATGTAAATGGACTTCATAGCCCCCCCAAAATTAAGAAATGTTTAACTTATCACAATCTCAACAAACTTATTTAGCTTTTATACAGGAAACCCACCTGCCAGAATCAGAAGTAGTCAAACTAAGAAGAGACTGGGTGGGATATATTACAGTTCATGCACTAGCAAAAAACATAGGGGAAGTAATACTGGTGCACAAAAAATGCATTTTTCAGTGGTAAAAGAACATAAAGATGCAGAGTGTGGGATGATTTGTCTGGAGGCTAAAATTAAAAGAATGAAAGTTGATCCGTGCAATATTTACGCCTCAAATATAGAGGATGCTGACTTTTTCCCATATAATGGCAGCCGTGGCCTGGAGGTTAGGGAGTTGAGCTTTGGCTCAAAGGTTGCGGGTTCACCAACATCCACCCCAACTTCTCTCTGGGTATGTGGTTTGGTGTGCACTAACGCTTGGTGTGGTAAGTGAATTTCCCTATTGTGGGATCAATAAAGGGTTCTTAATCTTCTAAATCTTAATAATAAATAAATTGGTAGGGGACATAACAGGCAGTCATGCATCACAAGAGACTTAAATCATGACTTGATGTACTTGAAGTAGATGGAGCACTGGATGGATAACCTCTTTTTCTTAGAACATTCCTAAGCTAATTAAACTAATGATGAAGGACCAGGTCTTTCTGTGAGGAGTCTGCATGTCCTCCCGTGAGGAGTCTGCATGTCCTCCCTGTGTCACCTTGGCTTCTCTCCGGGTACTCCAGCTTCCTCCCACCGCCCAAAGACATGCATTTATAGGTCAATTGACTCTAAAGTATCCCAGTGAATAAATGTGAGAGTGAATGGTTGTGTGTCAATGTTCGTCTATAAGTGTCAGCCCTGCGACAAACTGGCCACTGTCCAGGGTGTACCCCGCCTAAGGCCCAAAGCTGCTGGGATAGGCTTGCGACGCCAAAACGGGACTAAGTGGTAGAAAATGAATGAATGAAGGACCTGGGATTGATAGACATATGGAGATTTGTCAACCCAAGAGAATGAGAGAATACATTCTATTCTCATAATCATAAATCACACTTTTTTGATTATTAATAATTTGGTAAGGAATGTCTCAGACTGTACAATAGGACCGATAACATTAACAGATCACGCCACTGTACATGGGGGTCTGGTTCTGGAAAAGGACTTTGTGAAAAACAATAAATAGAGACTGAACGTGTCTCTGACTATGGATCAGCAGACGTAGTTAGATAGTTCTGTAACAGTAAAGGAGGTCAAAAAGGCTATTTCTTTAATGAAAGTATGAAAATCACAGGGCTTGGATGGATTCCCATCAGAATATTATTAAAAGTTTGTGGATAAATTAGCCTCTATATTGACCAATGTGTGTAAGGAATTGTTTTTGTTAGGAGGGATGCCAGGGACTTTCAATGAAGCTCTGATCTCCCTAATTTTCAAAAAGGATAAAGATCCCACAGACCCAGTCAGTTTGATCAATGTGGACTGCAAAATTCTGACTAAAGTTTTGACCCTTAGACTGGAAAAAATCTTGCCATGCTTGATACATTTAGACCAGGTGGGCTTTATTAAGGGAAGAAAATCCTCCAATAGCTGCTCTATCACTGGATGCTCATAAGGCGTTTGATAGAGTAGAGTGAAGCTTCCTTCAATATACTCTCAAAGCATTCACATTTGGAGAAGGGTTGATTAAGTGGGTGTGTGTAATCTATTCAGACCCTAAGGCAGAAGCATTAACAAATGGAATGATTTCCCCCTTCTCTTTACATTGTTCTTGGAGCCTTTAGCAGCTGCTGTCAGGGTGGAAAGGGATATCAAGGATGTTACACAGTGGAAAGAACGCAGACGACATTTTGCGTCTAGTTTGTGATCATTCCTCTTCTATTCCAAAGGTTCTGTCTTCAATTGAGACTTTTTTTAAAATATCAGGCTATACAATAAATTGGCAAAAGTGACAAAGAATTAATAGCGTGCTTCAAAGCTTACGTTTCCCCTTTCAACTTTAGGTGGATTCCGGTCAGTATGAAATACTTTGGTATCAAGCATAGAATGTATGGTATCGAGCTGTGTTCTGACTTAAGTAATATAATGTTATTAAATATGAACCCACTATTAAAAAAACTGAAGGTTAATTTAGATAAATGGAAATAGCAAAATCATACACTGTGAGGTAAAACTAATACCATTAAGATGCTGATTGCTCTACAGTGTAATTATGTATCAATGATACAAATAACTGTTACCAATGGGGTTTTTTTTAACAGTATAATAAGCTGATTAACATCTTCCCATGGGGTGGAAAGAAACCAAGAATTGGAATAAAAAAGCTCTTGGGTCTGAGGGATAATTAGGAGGAAATTAATAAACTGTCCAGACAATGGGAAGTCAAGGCGTCTGACCTAGGGTGGGTAAAAGTAGAAAAGACAATGGCAGCTCCTTTTAACATTATTCAACTACTCTTACAGAAATATACTACAATACAGCAAAACACAATCTTACAGCATTCTCAGTGGGTGTGGGGCAAGGCACATAAGATACTAGGTATATCGCCATACAAACAGAGTTATTCCTCTGCGTGGAATAATCCAGCAGTGCGCATCGGAAAATGTTGGAAAATCTTACACTCAGCATCTGTGTTTTATAAAAAACCTTTTAAATCAACAAAGCTTGAAATGTGATAGTCTTAGACTTGTCTGGCAAAGAGATCTCACGCTTCGAGAGATGCTTTTAGGTTCTCTTAAAAGATAATAATTGCTGAAAGTGTGGTCTTGAAACTGGTACATATCTTCATGCTTTTTGGGAGTGTTCTTTGGTGTTTCCCCTTTGGACTGAGGTGCTTCGAAATTTGATAAAGTGGGCAGGCTTGTCTAACCCTGCATCTCCGCAGCTGTATTTGCTGGGGTACAGGTTTCTCATGGTCAGTGGACTTACTAAGGATATGTTTGGACTTGTGATAGCTGGATTTGTTGTGGCTTTCGGGCTCATTTTACAAAACTGGAAGAGACCCCACTGGCTACAGACTGAGGAGTGGGTTAACTGATGACAGAGACTGCTTGAGACATTAACTGCAAGAATAAACAATGTCCAGGATAAAACTAATCAAGTATGAAACTGCTTCCTGACATATATTTACACATACATGGCAGCAGCCACTTCAAAGAATGAGACTTTGGAGGGGTGCCACCTTTAAATTTTTAATTTCACTTTGTATTTTAAATTACTTGGTTTACATTTTATTTTATTTTATTATTACTGTTTCATCAGTTTGGGGTTATTGTTTGTCCTGTCATGTCATTTTAATGCATTAAAAAAATTGATAAATCAATTAAAACTTTAATGACAAAAAAGAGAAAGTTAAATATTTAACCTCTATTAGTCTGGAAAGGGTTACAAAGCCAATTCTAAAGCTTAGGACTCCAGTGAACCACGGTGAGAACGAAGAGCGCAGTGACAACTCATCCAAGAGGTGATAAAAGAACCAACAACATTTAAGAACTGCAGGCCTTACTTGCCTTAGGTAAGGTTAGTTTTCATGACTCAACCATATGAAAGAGACAGGGCAAAATAGCAACCATGGCAAAGTTCGAAAGCAAAAACTACTACTGGCTAAAAAGAACATAGAGTCTCATCTCTCAAAATACATCTTGATGATCCCCAAGACTTTTGGGAAAATATGATGTGGACTGACAAGACAAAAGTTGAACTTTTTGGAAAGGGTGTGTCACATTGCATCTGGCCTGAAAGTGACACAGCATTTCAGGAAAAGAATATCATACCAACAGTCAAATATTGTGGAGGTAGTGTGATGGTCTGGGGCTCCCTTGCTGCTTTAGGATGACCTGCTCTGTACCAAAAAAATAAAAAATTAAGTAAATTGTCCAGCCATCAGTTCGTGACCTCAAGCTGAAGCGCACTTGAGTTCTGCAGCAGGACACTACAGTGGTCCCTCACTATAACGCGGTTCACCTTTCGTGGTCTCGCTGTTTCGTGGATTTTTTTCAGTGCAATTTTGCATGCTTTTTTTGCGTATGAACGCGTATTATGTTCTGCGTCTTGATTGGCTAAGGGAGAACTCGTGCATTGTGTTCTGCATCCTGATTGGCTAAGGGAGAACTCGCGCATTGTGTTCTGCATCCTGATTGGCTAAGAGACTGTAGACCAGAGGTGGGCAATTATTTTCCTCCAAGGGCCACATTAGAATCTAGGTCTTTTGTGGAGGGCCAGGCCAACACAGTGAACTCACGCTCAATAAAAACACATAAACATATAAGTTTAAACGATAAGCAAAAATATGTGAAATATATGCCACCATCACAGCTACATCATTCTCTGTTTTAGATCTACTCTTTCCATTTTGTTCTAAAACCTGGCTTGGCATAATACACTTCTCACAATAACAGTCTATTCCAGCTTTCCCTCGCCACACAAAAATACCTGCCTAACCTCAGCTGACAGAACACATGCAATTTATATACAGTTTATGAGTGAAAAGGTGAGTGAGTGTTATATTATTGTTGGGCCTGATGTGGCCCCCGGGCCTTAAAATGCCCAGGTCTGCTGTAGACCATTGTCAATCAATCTCCTCCGTGCCGTGTCCCCTGTACAGTACACAATGCGTTCGGCTTGCCAAATTTACATAAATGTTCGATCGTCAGCAGTGTGATTCTGAAGTGCTGTATGTTTGCAAGTTTTCTCCCCGACAAAACCCACAATGTCGACGAAACGTTCTGCACTGACAAAGGCACCTGCGGTCGCACCCAAAAGGCAGAGGAAGATGCTAAGGTTTGAACTTTGAGAGTGTTTAAACAAGAGAGAAATGTGACAAAATGTTAATGCCTCTCTGAGAAAAGTGTATAAAGTGTGTGGTGAGGGGTTTTACAGCCTTAAAACATATATAATAATTGTAAAAAATAAAGCTGACTACTGCGCCTATTGCGGGTTATTTTCATAACGTAACCCCCGCGATAAACGAGGGACCACTGTACTCTGAAACACACCAGCAAGTCACCTCTAAATGACTGAAAAAAAAAAAAACGTTTTGGAATGGCTTAGTCAAAGTCCGGACTTGAATCCAATTGAAATGCTGTGGCATGATCTTAAAAAGGCGGTTCATGCTTGAAAACCCTCCAATGTGGCTGAATTTAAAAAAATTCTGCAAAGAAGAGTGGGCCCAAATTCCTCCACAGTAACATGAAAGGCTCATTGCTAGTTATCACAAATTCTTGATTGCTGGTGTTGCTGCTGAGTGTGGCACAACCAGTTATAAAGTTTAGGGGGCAATCACCTTTTACATAGGGCTAGATAGGTATGGACAGCTTTTTTCCCCTTAATAAATAAAATAATCCCTTAAAAACTGAATTTTGTGTTTACTTGAGTTATCTTTGCCTAATATTTAAATTTGTTTCCGTCTGCTCTTGCCTGGAATCCAGATGACTATTACTGAATTGCAATAATGCAATTTGTCAGTCAGTGATTCAAACTGAAAAAGACCTGAAAGTAGTCATTTAGCCTCTCTGTTCTTATTGGTGCTATTTTTTTTACTTTTGTAATGTAATTTTTCACTAGTTTCAACATTTTTGTTCTTCATAAACACCCAAAACAACTTATTCTTTTTCGCTCATTTAATTGTTTCACATTGATGTGTTCTTCCTCTGTGTGTTCACTGAGTGACACTAAGTAAGTCTAAGTTAAGTCAGCCTCAATGAAAAAGGAAAAAATGAGTCGATTACTTGAGCTTCATTCTGGAGAATAGTTACTAATAGAACTAAGAATAGAACTAATAGAACTAAGAATAGAACTAATAGAACTAATAGAATAGAATAGAACTAGTTACAATAATAATTAAATTCAATCATAATTCAATAATAATATATGCTGGCCAACTGTTGTTTACAGTCATCAAATTGTGTTTATTGTGATTGTGATGTTTTAATCAGGAGCGCTGTGCAGCGTTGGTGCAGGACTTTCTTCATAGAGTGACCCATTGTGAGACCAATGTAAACAGCACCGAGGCCCCTAACACAGACAGAGATGCTGGCTGTGTTCTGGTAATTGATGGTTGCACTCTGGACTGGGCACTTCAAGCTGAACTGCAGAGTGACTTCCTGGAGCTAAGCAAGCATTGCAAAGCAGTAATTTGCTGCAGGTCCACTCCACTGCAAAAGAGCCAGGTGGTTCGGCTTGTCCGGGACAAGCTTAAGGTCATGACCCTGGCTGTGGGTAAGAACAACAAGCAATTAAGAAGTTTATGGAGGACACTATTTCAATAAAAGCATCACAATCACACAGCAGCTATTTTTTACTACATTTCATGCACCTTAATTTTAAAATAGTTTAGATTTTTTTCTCACCCTGATGAAGAGTGTAAGGTCAGGGTGTGTTTACTGTAAAGTCCTTGAGGCAACTATGGTTGGGATGTTGTTTTACTGATAGCGCACAATTTGTATAAAATTAATTTAGAGGAAAACATGTTACACAAGTAAACATGTAATCATGGAAATTTCACTTACTATTACTGAATACATGGGACTGTAGTATTGCTCTTTGATCATGTGGAGTTTTGACAATATTATAAACTGTTTTATACTTTTGTTGACACAGGTGATGGAGCCAATGATGTGAGCATGATCCAGGTGGCAGATATTGGTATTGGTATTTCCGGCCAGGAGGGCATGCAGGTAAAGGTCACCACACTAACCTCTCTTAAAAAAGGTTTAACCTCAAATGCCCAAAAACAAAAATGACCTTTTCTCTTTGCTTTAGTAAATGAGTATACTTATTGTTCATAACACTACTAGAAATCTTTGTCAATGTAGGTGTCTAAGTGTCAGCCCCACAACCAACTGGCCATTGTCCAGGGAGTACCCTCCATCAGACCCAAAGCTGCTGGAATAGGCTCCAGCTACCTGCAACCCCCAATGGGACCAAGCCGTTGCAGATGAAATTAACTTCCAACATAACTTTCATGTCCCCATGAAGATATTGCGTGAGAGGCTTTAAGGCACACCAGAAGAGGGTGCAAAAATAGGCCAATACAGTAGCCCCTTGCAGAGTCAGATTTATACAAAATACACTAAAATTGCCCTACCATTTCAGAAGACATGTTTTGTCTTAAAAGTCTTTAAAGGAGTCTCTAAATGACTGTAAATGATTTCCGTACATAAATTTCACACTGGTATAAACACTGGTTCTTATGTAAACAAATGGCCCAGATGCAACAGATGTTGTTTTTAATGCACTTGTTTGTGCAGTAAATTTATAATGGATCTTGAGATTTTTAATTAAGACTTTGTTATTCTTTGCGGGGGTGCACAGTGGCAGAGTGGTTAGCACTCCTGCCTAGTGCGTTTGATCACCGAGCCAGATGACTCTCATCTTTCTGTGAGGAGTTCTCTCCAGGAACTACTCCTCCCACTGTCCAAAGAGACCAATGCAGTTATCTCTCCCTTGTTACATTGATTTGATGCATCACCAACATTTTTCCATGTTTCATGTCGCTTTCTTTTCCTTTTACCATTGATTTAATGTTCAACAGCCAATTGCAACACCCCCAACTCATTCAAGAATCTGATTGGCTAAAGCTATGCACTGAACATTCTCTTCTATTTAAGCTCTTGATAAAAAGCCTAGATGACTTGTTATGGTTGTTGTTTTGTTTAACAGATAATTCTCATTACAAGATGCTCTGAGTTTTTCCTGTTCAGCCTTGAATGCCAAAAAACAAGCAAAGCTTTTCTGTGCAGATGTTTTTTAATCAGCAATGTGTCTCTTTTGCATTTTTTTAGGCTGTGATGTCCAGTGATTTTGCTATCTCCAGGTTCAAACACCTAAGAAAACTACTGCTTGTCCATGGCCATTGGTGTTACTCTCGCCTGGCAAATATGATCCTATACTTCATCTACAAGAATGTGGTCAGAGTGTGTCCTAGCTTAAGCAGAAATAGTAATACAGGATAAGTTAAATGCACTCATCATTGTATTCATGTAGAGTGTGTGTGTTTTGCAGATGTATGTGAACCTGTTGTTCTGGTACCAGTTTTTTTGTGGTTTCTCGGGGGGTGTCATGACCAATGCCTGGGTGCTGATCTTATTCAACCTGATCTTCACCTCTGTTCCCCCTCTGATCTATGGAGTCCTTGACCAGGACACTCGTGCAGATGCTCTGATGGCCCATCCTGAGCTTTATCAGGCTGCAAAATCCTTCAAGGTCAGTGACCTGGAACATTATTATATAATCATTATATATGATTATATATTATTTTCCATAAAACCACATGGCAACAATTGTCCATGGCCCACACTGATGTTGTATTTTAAAGCTGTTTTGTAAAATTTTGAAGGACCACATATTTGAACCTAAAGATTTTATTGTTATTGTTTTTTTTCTCCCCCGTTTCTCTGTAGGCCTATGATCCTTTAATATTCTGGCTGACCGTTTTGGATGCCTTTTACCAGAGCCTTGTTTGTTTCTTTGTCCCATACTTTGTAAGTCCACCATCTATGACGGCAGCTAGCATCACTCTAATGAATATTGCACTCTATGAACACATGCACATGTTTTTTCTAAAGTGAAGTTATGTTTTAAGTCTTTTATGTGTATAACAGCAACACTTTACTGCTAAATTCTAAGAATTTTCAGTAACTACATACACATTACATATTCAATATTGATATGTATACAGTATAGTGTATATGGACATGTCTTTACAACTCATATTGAGTTATCTTTCTGTGCATCACACAATAAAAAGAACACATCCATTTCAATGGCTTTAGATCATATCTTGTTTGTGGAGGTTCTCAGTCATCCAGGACATTTTCAAGAAAAGGTTTTTCTGGCAAGGCATCTGGACGTAAGTTTTAGGTGAAGATGTTTCATCCCTCATCCAAGGGACTTTGTCAATTCTGAGTTCAACTGGAAAAGAGCTGAGATATTCATTCCTCGGAGGGAGGGATTAAGCCTGAGACTACTGTACAAGGCTAGGCTGGTTTCATAGTCGTTAAGAGTTGAGTGGGTAGTGTGGGAGCTGGTGGGGTCCTGTGACCTATTAGCACATTAGAGTGAAACTGTTTTGATTTGGGCTTCAAAGCACTGTTGTAAATGGGGGGGGGGCTGGTTTATCTGAAAAACTAAAAAGTTTTTCTACAAACACAACAATCCTGTTCATTTCAAACCATGCAATACTCTCCGTCAGAAACTGGTCCACCCCAAGAACAAGATCCCTAGCCACAAACAGAGCAATGTGGTGTATGCTGTTCAGTGTAATGAGGAGTGCAGTGATAGTTATATAGGTGACACTCGACAGCCGCTTCACAAAAGGATGTATCAAAACAGAAGGGCCAATCCTGGTGGGCCTGAGTCTGCAGTCCACCTCCATCTCAAAGAGAAAGGCCATTCCTTTGAGGACAGCAATGTCTGAATCTTGGCCAAGGAGGCCAGGTGGTTTGAAAGAGGAGTGAAGGAAGCCATCTTTGTTAAAAAGGAAAAGCCCTCTTTGAACAGAGGAGATGGACTCAGATACAACCTCCCCTCCATTTACAACAGTGTTTTGAAGCCCAAATCAAAACAGTTTCACTATAATATGAAACTAACACCTGGGGTTAGCAGTTATGCTAATGGTCACAGGAGCCTAACGACGCCCCCACCAGCTCCCACACTACCCACTCAGCTCTTAACAGCTATGAAACCAGTCTAGCCTTGTCCAATCACAGTAGTCTCAGGCTAAATCCCTCCCTCTGAGGGATAAATATCTCAGCTCTTTTCCAGTTGAACTCAAAATTGACAAAGTCCCTTGGATGAGGGATGAAACGTCTTCACCTAAAACTTACGTCTTACTTACATGCCTTGCCAAAAAAAAACATTTTCTTTAGATTATATCATATATTTGCATCTGTTTCCAGGCATATACAGAGTCAGACATTGGGGCGCTGTCTTTTGGCTCACCGATAAACACCTCAGCTCTGCTCATCATCCTGTTGCACCAAGTCATTGAGAGTCACACGCTGGTCTGTTTCTAGTGAATTAGTTTGTCTTTGTTGGTGAAAGTGTACTCTAATTTACAGTGTTTGTCAGCTGTAGGCCTAATGTCTAATACTGTGTGTTGCTTTACAGACGTGGATCCATGCACTGGTGTTAGTGCTCAGTGTGGGCTCATATTTCTCCTTTGTGCTGCTCCTCAGTGTGTTCTGTGTGAGCTGTAGCCCTCCCTCAAACCCCCTGGGAGTGGAAACAATGCAAATGTCCCAGCCACACTTCTACATTGTCTGCACTTTAACTACTGTAACAGGACTGTTACCCAGGTAACTCCTCATAGACACCCTGCAGACATTAGTGTTGTAGTCAAGAACACACTAATCAAGACCTCAAGGTCCTGACATTGACAAAATCTGGTTGCATTTGAAGAGAACCTAATGTGTCATGAGTTTAAAAAAGCACTAAAGATGTCTCATGAATGAGAGTAGCTGTTTGTTACACTCTTAAGTTCACAGACTGTAAAGATGTCCTGAAGCCATAAATTGGTTTTAAGGGGTAGAACCCAGAACTCTGAGTATGTTCAATTTGCTGTAATTAGACAATACATAATTCAGCCTATTGCTGAAAAAGGTGTAATGTTCATGTTCAAATATACTGTTTAACCCTAGTCATTTGGAATTAACAAACCTTTGTCATCTGCAGCCCATACCAGTGCAGTGAGTTGTAACTGTAACTGTTTGTGATTGTAACAGAACTCTCACACAGTGCCACCCTGTGTTTGTTCATAGGTTGTTGTTCCGGGCAATGCATAACTCCTACCACTCAGCTCTTCTGAACTCATACACAGTGGACACGGACTACCACAGAAGAATGCAGCAGTGGAACCTGGGCCATTCCAGAACCAGCAGCCCTGGCGTTGAGCCCTGCACCCGAGGCTCCGTGCTGTCCTGATGCCCCCTACTCCCCTCCACTCAATTACCAGCACATGATTACACTGGAATCATGATAGACGGTGTCCCATACACTTGTGGGTCATGTCATCACCATATGTTGAGGATTGACTGAAAATGTGAATTTGAAAATGAATGAATTTATGAGAAAGGTTACTATTTAGTGTAAGTACTACAAATGCTGACACAAACAAAAGCTGTGAGATGTTCAGAGAGAGAGAGAGACATAAAGACTAAATACAAATCACTGTGCCTTTTCTTGACATTAGCAAGTAGTGACTTGGCTACTGTCTGAAGCATTTACATGAAATAGTTTTTTTTGTGTGTGTGTGTGTGTGTGTGTGTGTCTAAGCATCAGTGCTTTTGTGTGAGTTGTCTCAAGTAAGTTGTCATAAGACAAGCATTGTAAGCACAAACATGTAGTCTACCTTACCTTAATGTCTGATCATGCATTTTAAGTTTTTTACATTCACACAGTTAGGGTCTGCATTAAATTATCGTCAACAACTTTGCATTTTCTAAAAAAATATCAAATGTAATTTAATTAGCACTATGTACACTGATTTATATGATTACATCTGTTTTAGAAGCGTCTGGAGCTTTCACTTCTATTAATTCCCATTAGCTTTTAGACCAATCATGGCGTGTTTATTGTTGCTTGAGTTGTAGCAAACTGGCCTTTATAGCTTTCTAACAACTAATAAGCATTGTTTTATTTTTGTTATTTTTTTACTAGATTAGTGTTTTAATCCCAGTGACTGACTTTGAATGATGACTGATGAACTACTCACACCAACAATAAAGATATTTGTTATGAGATAACGTTTTCTTTGCTGTCATTCACTGAACTCTCAATCTGTTTAAAGTTAAGGAAGCACCAAAAAGCTTTATAACGTCTTTGTTTTATTACTTTAATACAATATTAAAGATAAATTATGGCATATTGCTTCAATATACAGACTATAAGGAAATGAATAGCTGTAGCTAACAGAATCAATAAAACACGTAACTGCCTCATCTGATCATGCAACGTCTCATACTTTAACTCGGAAACATTTCCTGACTTGTTACGTAGCTGCTGTGGTGGAACTGTGCCAGCTGCAATGGCCATGCGTTCACATGACAGTCGGTCAGCAGGGGACATGAGCGACGAGCTGGAGACTCTTGGGTAAGTTCGGTCCTGTAGGCTGGGGTTTACTATCGTTTTAAATCATATGATTTAAACTGGTTCACTGCGATGCTCATCCAATACCACTAAACAAAGTTTGACAAATGATACTGCTGAACTCAGAAGAATGTTATGTTGCTATGTGAAGAAATTTTACTTTTAGCAACGAAAACCGAAATTTCTTATGACCATCACTCTAAATATTAAAGTACTGTGGTCAAGTCAGCCGCCTTTCGTCTTTCCGTGGTCAAATGAAGCGCAGGTAATTATAGTGTACAGTTATACGACACATTACGGTAACGGTCGAACCGCTGGTACAACTTGAATACAAAGAATTTCTACATGAGTACAACATGTAACGTGTACCATTGTACTACATATCTCTACTACTACTACTAACTGCTATACATATGAAGTTACTTTTACGATGTACGATTCAAGGAGAGTGGGGTAAGATCAGCCACCCTGGTATCTTTAACCTGTACATTTTTATTGTCGTGACCTTAGAAATTGAAGGCACTCATCCTTTCAACAACATTGGAAAAAAAATTAACTAAAAGTACATCGTGGCATATTCAATATAATGGGTTTTACATCTATGCAAATTTATCCAGGTCTAAAATTATTAATCATACACTTTGGTGATTTGTCAGGCTATAAAAATAATAGTTACGTGATGCAACTACAGTTCTATGAGTGTGTGGGTAGCCCACCAACGGGCTTCACTAATGGTTACCTCTCTATGCCAGCACCTCTGAAAAAGATCAAAGCATTCACCACGCCAATAGTGCCTGTTAAAGCCAGAGAGGTAGGAGGACCCAGAAAGCAGACAGAGACAGGTAAAGGAGGCAAATTTATTTTCACTAAGGTAGAGACTCGATGTGGCTGGTAATAGTGGCTCAGATTTGGTGCGAAGCTGGATGAGGCTGACAGACTGGAGCTGGAGGTCTTAAGATGGCTGCCGAGGCTCTGGACAGACTGAGTGGGAGCTGAAGAAGGTAAGTCGGTAGATGGCAGACTGAATGGCTGGCTTACACGGAGATCTGGGAGAACACAAGGAAGAGCAAGATCAGAAAAGCCAACAAAATACTGACAGAATGCAGATAAAGGCCTGTGTCTTCACCACTGAGGTTAACTGCAGCAGATGAGTAGATTGATTGCAGGTGTGCAGTCCAGCCCGGGAGCAGGAGCAGAGGGAGGAGCCACGCCCACAGCAGAGACAGACAAAGGGAGGGGGAGAAGAAACTGGAAAAAAAACCACAGAGGGCTAGGGACCTTAAAGAGTAACTCAACCCTAAAACAACCTTTTTTAGCTGATGGTGTGTATAAATTGGGCTTTAGTAATACAGTTCATAGTTTATATTCCTATTTTTGACAACATTTGGAAAAACCTGTCTAATTCCTTAAATATGGTGTAAAACACATGCGTGCTGCCCTCCTCAGGTTAAACGCTGCCGACCATACTTCCTGATCATGATGACGTCATGATGTACGTTAACCACACCTTTGTAGCAGATAACCACACCTGCGGTACAGCCCTCATTACAAGCACACGCCTCCAGAGGTGGTCTCTGTCAGAACTAGGTCACTGCAGCGACTGAACACGGTCACACAGAGCGACACACGCACGGATGAAAAAAAAGAAAAAGATAGATTCACTAGATTCATTTTTAGATCAACAGACAACACATATTTTGGGTCACGCTGCCACTGGCTCCTGTTTGTTATTTTGCTTTGTTCATGTCGTAAAAAGTTTAGAAGAACAAGGCCAGTCTACCGTAGTTTATGATGTGTTCAAGTGCTCACACACAGCGTAGTTGCAGAGAAATCGATATGTTGTTCTTAGTTTGTTGATGTCATGTGTTTTTAACTCCTAAAGACGGAGCGTTACCGTTGATTTTTATTCATGTCTCAATGATTACTGAGTAAATCAGTCAGGCATATTAGCATTAAACGTTACAAACAAGTCAGGTTTAACGTTACCTTCTTTTCTCTCTCTTTTTTTTTTTTTTTAAACAAAGTCTTGATGTTGTTAAATACAAGTCCACATAAATGCAGCATTAGTCTGAGCAGAGCGCTGCAGACACTGTACTGTCTCTCTACAGAATAGTGTTCATATCTACATCACAATTAATCTAAAGCAATCTTTATTATTATTATTATTATTATTATTATTATCAGTCTATGCTTTGTACATTAGCCTAAATGCCAAAGTTACTCTACCATCACGGCACCCGTTTTCTATAAAAATGCCTCGTCAGTCCGTGCTTCGGGCTGAGACTGCGCTTTGAATTGTTCTGGCTCAGGCCTGGTGTCCACAGAGAAACAAGTCCCTCCAGCTCAGGTGAAAGAGGAGAATAAAGAGGGACCGCTCCGTCGCAAAGATACTTGTGCCAATCTGACATCTGTCAATCAATCAGTCTCAGTGGGTCTCAGGTACACGCCCCTCACTTAGCCTCACCCTCAGCTCGTCCCCGACGTCTCTGCTGGGCTCTGCCCACTTTTCCAAGACTTTTCAAATTTCGTCTGTGGGTGGAGTTAAGGGGTTGAGTTACTCTTTAACAGTGCCCATGACCTGGCACAGGTTCAGGGGTTAAATAAGCCTTCCAGCCAAACACTCTCCCTTCTTCGAACCAGCTCAGCAGAGGGAGGCACTCCAGCTGGACCTGAGAGTGGGTGGGCTAAGCACACACTTTAGTTACATCAGGTAACTATAATTTGTACTTCATGTGTGCTCTGCCCACCTACTGACTCCCAAGAGCACTCATAACACCCGCTAGGCCCATGACTGCCTCTTTCAAGAGCATATCGGCCCCAACATGGCTGCAACAAGATCCAGCACGAATGAGAGCCACCGTCCCATGGCAGCCGTCAAGAGTGCCACATGCTGCGGCAATAAAACCGACACGCAACCAGCGCCGACCTAGGCGACAAGACTCTGGTTCCCACCCAACACAGAATGGGTGACAGAACCAGTGGACACATGCATCCATCATCTTACAAGTGCCTCGGAGAATACGTTTAACCAGGGGTTGGCTACGTGCTGAGAAGGATCCAAAACCCCCATGACCCATCGTTATGTCTGCTGCAAACACTGCCAATGTAGATGCAGTGCGACCGCTATCCAGAAGCCCCTTTAAGAACTCCAGGACCGCATTGACCGAACAACAACTAGGGTCCAATGCCCCGTCCACACACCAAGTGGCGAAGAGCCACCAACGGTTGCCGAACGCCCTGGCTGTGGAAGGCGCCCTAGCACATTGGACGGTGTACACCACAGCAGGAGGAAGGCCTAGACTCAAACCTGGAGCCCGTGGGCCAGGAAGGGGCTGGACTGTAGAGAGCCCCCTGCCTGCAACAGCGTGTCGGGCTGATCGGGGAGGGGCCAAAGGTCCATCACCGCCATCTGTACTAGGTCCAGGTGCCCCCTTGGCACCCGGTGTCCGGGGCCACCACCAGAATGTGCAGGCTGAGGTGTCAGGAAGAACAGCGGTGGGAAGGCATAGAGGAGATCTGTGGGCCACAACCGGTGTACCAACACGTGCAACCCTGCGCGCCAAGAGGACCCCCAGGCACATGACCCGCCCTGAGTGGGGCTAGATGTCCATCCACCCAGAGCAGCCACCCTCCGATTAAGGGTGGGGGATCTGCCTGTCACACATGAAGTAGAACCATGAAAATAGTTCAGCTAAATATTATCCTGAATGAGTATGTTAGCTTATTTTAACCCAAAGTGGTGGCTGTGGGGTAAAGTGAGCCACATGCATTGGGGTAAATTGTGCCAGTAGTCCAACCTGAGGAGCCCAGAGCTCAATGCCCGTAAAACCCTAACCCTAGAATGGCGCTTGTAATGGACACACACCACCAGGACTGGGCTAAGCCTTTCACAAACCCTAAAACTGCCTCTGGTAGCGAGTGCAGTCTCTCTCAAGGAGTTGGGTTCCAGAGCCCAAGCTGTGCGTGGCCTAACTATTTCCAGTCATCTCTAAACCTCCCTCTAGCTCAGGTTTTTCCTCTGTGTGGGTGTGAAGGAACCTTTGAGCCCCAAGCCATGGCCCATACAGTGCTGTGAAAAAGTGTTTTCCCTCTTCCAGAGTTCTTATTTTTATGTACATTTGGCACACTTCAAGGATCAGATTATCAAACAAATTTAAATATTAGACGATTATAAGATAACTCAAGTACACACAAATGCAGTTTTAAGTGATTTATTAATTAAAGGAAAAAAGCTATCCAAATCGTCATGGCCTTGTGTGAAAAAGTAACACCCCCCTTGTTAAATCATAAATTAACTGTGGCTAATCAAATTTTTTTTTGGAAAGATGAGTTCAATTTCACTGGCCACACACAAGTCAGATCACTTTAATAGAACCTGTCTGACAACTGAAGTTATCCCTAAGAGCACAGCAACAGTTCATCCAAGAGGGCATAAAAGAATCCACAACAACATCAAAAGAACTACCAGACTCACTTGTCTTAGTTAAGGTCAGTGTTAATGACTTGGAGGAAAAGACTGGGCAAAAATGGCATCCATGGCAGAGTAATAAGGCAAAACCACTGCTGATCAAAAACAACATAAAGGGTCCCCTCACTTTTGCCAAAAAACATCTTGATGATCCCCAAGAGGCTTCTTTGCTGCTTCACGCCCTGGATGACTTTTTGTGATTGAGGGAACCATAAATTCTACTCTCTACCAATCCTGAAGAAGAATGTATGGCCATCAGTTTGTGACCTCGAGCTGAAGCACACTTGGGTTCTGCAGCAGGACAAAACACACCAGCAAGACCACCTCTGAATGGCTTAAAAAAAGTTTTTTGGGTGGTCTGGTCAAAGTGAGGGTTGCAAATCCAGTGCCAGTGTTTATTACAATTACTTTTTCACATAGGCTAGGTAGGTTTGGATAGTTTTTACCTTAATATATAAAATCCTCACTTAAAAACTGCATTTTGTGTTTACTTTAGTTATTTTTGTCTAATATGTAAATGTGTTTGATGATCTGAAACATTTAAGTGTAACAAATATGGGATCTGTCTGTCTTTTTAGCAAATTTCTCAAGAATTCAGTTATGCAGTAGGAGCGCAGAATAGAACCACTGCTTCTCCACATTGAGAGGAGCCAGCTGAGGTGTCTTGGGTATCTGTTTTGGATACCACAAATTCCTGGGGAGGTGTTCAGAACATCTCTTGGCTAGCATGGGAATCTGGTGGTATTACCCCAGATGGCCTGGAGGAAGAGTCTAGAGAGAGGGAAGTCTGGCTTTTCTATTTAAATTGTTTGCTTTTCCATGCTCTAGCCCTGGATAAGCAAACTATTGGTCAAACCACCAGCGGTGCAAGACACTTTGGTTGGAGCACAAGAACATAGATTTTTATGAGTTTGTGAACTTACAAATCACCCAAGAATCCTGCAGCTGTGCAAGTTTACTAACCTTGCAAGATTTTGGAGTTTCCAAGCTCGCATAAATCCATCTTGTATTGCGCCAAGCAAACTGCGCTTGGTCAAACCGTGGGCTCACCGGACTCTTGTGACCAATGATGTGGCAGCACTAACAGGAAGAGAAAGGCTGACAAAAGCAACAAGCGCTCTCTTCTCCTCTTTGTTATCAACATGGCTATGCCGAAAGACGTTAGCGTTGATGCTGCTATCAAATCAGTTGTATCAGAAGTAGAGAGTATTTCTTCTTTGAAAGAAGAGTGGCACGTCATATGAATCTTTGCTATGATTGGTTAAAGAAACCTCATGGTAGGCGGATACTAGCACAGAAAAACAAATGAAGGCTGGCTTGACTACAGCCTAAAACTGGTTGTAATGTTTTTTATTTTTACATCATATCTGCCATGCATTCTTCTTAAGCAAAAGATAACTTTCATGAACTTGAACTATAGCCTAACTAGGCTATGTAGTTTTGGATTCCAATATGAAATTTGTGTTTTAAGAACCATACCAAGGAAGTGTCTGGCTACATGGAGTCAGAGGGGGGCCAAGGGCCATAGATGAATATTAATTATTTTCTTCATCTGTGTCCTAAAGATGGTACCATTATGACCTGTCACGCCACGCTGCAGAGGCCCTGCTCTTGAACAATGGAGCAGATGGGAGCTACCTCCTCAGGAACAGTAATGAAGGCTCTGGATGCTTCGCCCTTTCTGTCCGGTCAGTCTGAAGTAGTACACAGTTAAAGACTCTGTTCAGTGCTGCTTTTGCCTATTCAAATCTGTTAAGGCTGCTGCCCAATACACAACTGAATTCTACCAGTGGCCTGCTTGATTGAGCACCCAACAAAATAAGCTCAAATATTTCCATTGTCGACTGCTGTCATTCCATTTTCAAACATGTTTGCCTATATACTTTTGTCAAACCACCAGCTGAACTAAAATGACTTGAGGGCATATTCCTGTCATATTTCATCAACAGGGCCAAGGACTCAGTGAAGCATTTCCACGTAACACGTAAAGACAACAGCTACGTGTTTGGTTTTAACGAGTTCCCATCCCTTGAAGATTTTGTGAAACACTTTGCGAACCAGCCGCTGCTGGGCAGTGACACAGGTTAGTCTCCAGAATCTACCAGAATATACTCTACCAAAGCACTCGGCAGGAATGTTTACTCTCATCCCTTTCAAAAATGCACATAACCCAGGGTTACTGGTGGAATTTTGTGGAAAGAATTTAAAAAAGGCTATTTCAAAATCTACTCACAAAATCCATCATATAAAAACTTAATCATTACATAAAGAATAGGCAACTTCAAGTATTCCTATGGTACTCATTTTATTAATTGTAAATGAGGAGATAAGTATTTTATTTCAACAACACCCACTTTGTTTTATTCATGCCAACAACAATGTACATGTACATGTAACTGCATACATTTTGATTGAATGGGATGTTTGATCTAAAGAGCTTTGACTGCCTTTAAGGAAGAAAATCACTATAGGAAAAACATGGAAGTAATTGTGTGCTTGTCCTTCAGGAACTCTGATTGTGCTAAAGTGTCCCTACCCATCACGCGTAGAGGAGCCTTCCATCTACGAGTCTGTGAGGGTCCACACAGCCATACAGACGGGACGCACAGAGAACGACCTGGTGGCCAACGCTCCAGCGGTATACACATTCAAATAAAAGAGACATCCAAAGACATACATAAGTAGATGAGCCTAAATGCCGTTCGGGAGTGTAAGTGCAACGGTAGTCCAGCCATAGATTCCAGAATGAATGGCTCC
Source organism: Rhyacichthys aspro (assembly GCA_036850595.1). Lineage (NCBI taxonomy): Eukaryota > Metazoa > Chordata > Actinopteri > Gobiiformes > Rhyacichthyidae > Rhyacichthys > Rhyacichthys aspro. The sequence continues at coordinate 753,642 of CM072169.1, forward strand.
AAAATGAATGAAGACAGTATCAGAGCAGGGAAATTCAGAAAACAAAACCAGTTATTATGCCACACAAAAATACAGGATGCAACTTTTGTTATACTTTTGATGCTGCTCCACTTCTTCTGGATATCCTCTGTAGTATTCAGAGTTGTAGATGTATGTTATTGTAGATAATGTATTCATACACTTTGTGTCTTTTTAGCTGGGCACAAAGGAGGGTTACCTGATCAAACAAGGAGCTATTGTGAAGGTAAGAGCGTCAAGAGGGAGTTGAGGGAAGGAGCACTTTTTTAGTTTCAGTTGTTTAAGTTTGGGCTTTCATGTTCTCCTCAGATGGCCCCACTTTCTCAGTTCGGAAGCTATTCTTCTGAACTCTGACCCTTTGTTGGTCTGCTTTCAATTGAATCATTGTTTTTAATTAAGGCTAAATTCTAATAAATGCTCAAATCTACCTTGAGCTGATGTTCGTGACTGTCTTTGTGGACAACAACTAATTGTAATGTTAGTAGTTGTAGTGTAGTGCACATAGACAACAACTAACATTAAAAACATTAATTAAACCTGAATTAAAACACCTTTTCTCCATGCTAATGACGCATGCAAAATACAGCGAGTTTGTCAAGTAGAAAGTGGGACCAAATTGCACCTTTTCCTACTTAAGCATTGTTCAGCTGTTTGTGTGACAACGAACCTGTGCTGCAGTATATCTTTTTAAAAATGTGACATTGTTCTGTCCATTCATGTAAAATTTCTAACATTTTTGCAGAATTGGAAACAGAGGTGGTTCACTCTAAACAGATATGAGCTGAAATATTTCAGAGAAAAAGAGGTGAGCAAGTTTTATTTAATCCCTGAAAGCTGTGGCAGGCAGCTGATGTGAGTTTATGCCTTAGTGTGAGGAGCCCATTCGGACCCTGGACCTGAGGGACTGCTCTGCCATCCAGTTCGACTACTCCCAGGACAGAGTCAACTGTTTCTGGTGAGAAGTGTTCTGATGTGTACCTGAAGCTTTTGTAACTGGTGTTAACAGTAATGCTTGACAGTTGTTGGTTTAAGAGTGTACTTTCCCTGGCAGTGAAGCATGTCGTCTAAGTTGTTTAAAAATGAGGAAGTTTAATAGAGAAGGAAATGGGGGAGGGAAGGAGAAGTGCTCCTGTGACAACTCTATTCAAAGTCATTGATTGTTTTAAATCAGGGCTGGATTGCAACAACAAGGTTTACATTTTAAACAAATTAACAAACAAAATTCTATTGTAGTAAGCTTTAAGATGAACTCTGAGAAGGATTTCCAGGCTAATGTTTATTAATTAGTCCTTTTAGTTTAGTCTCAGCAGTTAAAGTCATATCCAGGTTCCGGCTTTAAAGGAAATTTTCTTTTTTTTCCCCTCTTAGCTGTGATTGACTTACACTCACAGACATCTCTGTCATGTGAATAAACAGTGAAAATGGTGAAATACAGGCACAGGTTACATTTACACAGAGCTTGAGTAAAGAATATTTCATTTGCAGGGTGCATCACCTGCCTCATTGACATAACTCCAAATTGTGCAGTTAAAGAACATGGTTGTATAGTTTTACATGATAGAGATTTCCATATTGTGGACAATTTCCCTTTAGAATAAGTCTGGGGGCACCAAAATTGTAAACTACATTAAAACTTGGTCTAGGTTTAATTTTGACACTGAGGGGGGCTTATCCTTTGAATTGTCTGCTTTTTTTTAGATATCAGAAAAAAAAATATTTTAAATAACATACTATGTTAAATATAAATAAATATAATAAAAAATAAAACTGACAACTGTTTTGTCCAACCCCAGCTTATGTCTAAATCCAGTATGCTTTGTGTCACAGCCTGGTGTTTCCTGAGAGGACATTTTATCTGTGTGCAAAGACATGCGTGGAGGCTGACGAGTGGATTAAAATCCTCAGGTGGAAACTGGTGAGTGCTTTTTTTTTTTTTTTTGACATATAACACTTAAAATATTTTAGAAAACCTGCTGGCCTGATTGCACTCATTTGACTCAAGTAGCACAAGTGAGATGCATCACACTAAAAGATTTTTTTTTCAAAGCCCTAAATGTAGCTACATGTGACAGTAATTTTTGAAATGTTTTTTAGGACATGATTCTTAAATTTAAGAGTTAGCCATTCACAGCTACTTCTTTTACTTTTGGCCGTTCCCTTCAGTTGTTGCTACAGTGAATCATCTGCTTCCACCTAGTCCTATCCCCTGCATCCTCTTTTCTCAACTACCTTCATGTCCTCCTTCACTTACATCCATAAACCTCCTCTTTGGTCTTCCTCTGGGCCTCCGCCTGGCAGCTCTACCCTCAGCATCCTTTGACCGATATTTTCACTATTTCTCCTCTGAACATGTCAAACACATCTCAACCTGGTCTCTCTAACATCAGGAGTGGAGAACTGGAGCCTTAGATGGTAATTTCAACAGAGAGAAAATAGACACAATTTCTTTCAAACCCTCAGAACAGTTAGTTAGTTTGACCACACATATACATACATATCCCACTTCTCGCTACTTTACACAGAGTCATAATATTGTAAAGCCATTATGGCAAAAACTATGACGGTCAGCCTGGTCAGAAATAAGGAGACACATTCAATCCAGTTTCAGATCTCTTTTTGATGTCACAAGCATTCACACACCAAAAAAAATGGTTCTTGGCTTAAAAGGTTGTGAATAACATAAGTTGAATGAGTGTAAGTGACATAGATGTTTGTCTCAGTCCCAGATGAGGAAGAGCCGATGACAGCTGCCTCAGTGAAAACAGCAGCTGTTAGAAGAGAAACTGAACATGAACCCATTGGGGCACCAAGTAGTCAGATCTCCATACAACCGATTTCTCTTAGCTTTTGTTTAGTACCTACTTGAAATATAAAGCTGTTTTGTGTGTTTTGTTTCACCTTTTTTTTTTTTCTTTCAAAGTGTAGACCTAGAGCAATGTTTTTGCCTCATAAATGTACTATGTTATTGCTTTTTAATTTTAACAGCAGAGATAGATTTTTTACTGCAGTACGAAAAGTTCATAAGACAAGTTCTCAAACTCTGTTACCTGGGACCACTGGTGGTACTCACTGTTGTAAGTGGTACTCAGAATTTCAATTCTGAAATTTAAAAAATATCAGAAAATCATATCTTTTGTTGTTGGAGCATTATGTTAAGCATTAATAAAGTTTAGCTCTGGTTTTCTTCCTGGTTTAACCATAGGCTTAGACCTAGTTTAGTCTTCTTTAAATCCATTTAAATGCACAACAGTTGTGTGATACATCATACTTGGACATTTCAATTAACACTTTTTCCTGCAGATAAATGTGAATAAAATATTTCCCTATTGCAAAAAAAAATTTATATTAAAAAAAAAAATCCCCCCCCCCCCCCCCCCCTTTTTTTTTTTTTTTTTTTTTTTGTTTATGAACAGTTATATAATACAGAAGAATAGGTGGTAAACAAATATTGCATGAGATGGTCATTGGGAAAACTTTGAGAACTAATGAAATAGACACAAATACTCCCAGCCAAGCCAACCAGTACACATTTATTGAGTAGATTACAATGCAGCTGACTGTACATAATATATAACATTGCACAGGCCAATGTGATCAAATCAACATTGGATTAATGTCAACGAGTTTTATTTGATTTAATTATATAGAAACAGTTGCTTTCACCAATAATTTGTGGGCAGGATCATTCAAGACATAATTCTTATGAAGCAGTTTGACAAGAGATCTTTATACCACTCCTTACGGCTGGTTCATAAGAAGAGCAGTCGAACTGGACACAGCCAGATCATGTCACCTCCACGACCTGCCTCAAATCATCTATTAGTGGAGCCAATTCCTTCTCCAAACCCATGATCAGACCTGAGCACACAGTCAAACACAATCACAAAAGTCTAGAGGCTATCATTACAGTTCAGTTCATTAGAAAACTAATGCAGCTGTGACATGGGACCAAGCTCACTAGAGACTCACCTGTGTTTGCATTAGTGCTAGCAATTAAACTGATGACCAGCGGCAGTCGATTGAACTGCACTATCTATGAACAGAGAGAAACACTGGGTCAAGAGCAGATTAGTCAACACCAGAAAGCAGCAAATTACATTTATAAAACCGTTTCTATTCTTTAACCTAATTCTCATTTGTACACAGTAATCAGTATCATGGGATGTCTGTCAACCAATTATAGCAGCTTTTCATAATAATGACTAATTTGCAATGAAGATGTGGTAAAGGCTTTGGGAGAAGTTTGGTAGAAGCTTGAGTGGGACACATCAAGTGAAGGTTGTATATTAAAACAATTTTAACAGGTTGTGAGCACTGCTACTGTACTGGAGTCAATTTGGGCTATATTCACACTTGCTCTCTTTGGTGTAGTTAAAATGAACTGATGCAGTGTAAGTTCTCTGGTTCACTTAGACAAGTGTGAATGCTGCCATGGTGCGTTTTTGAAAAGGCAGGTCTGGCCCACGTCAACCTGAATTCTGATACAGTTTGACTGAAATGTGAACAGCACAAGGACTGCACTCATCCAAACAGAACAAAAAAAGGAAGACCATGACAAGATGCGTCATGTGTGTCATGAGTCAAGTCTTTTAGAATAAAACGGAGACCAAAAGTAGATCAGTGAGGTAATATGTCTTATTAGTGTTTAGTGCAAGCTCATATAAAAACTTCAGATCAGATTTACTAAACTTATCTACGCACACTCTCTTGTGAAAATACCACTGTCAACGATAATCATCAGGAGCGAACTGAAATAGATTAGTTGTTTTCTGTTTTGATCTAAACTAACACAAGTGGACTACAAGTGTAAACACAGCCTTAAAGTGAGCTCGCTTAAAGGATCCCAAAAATCTTTATGAACACTGGCTCATGTTTAATCAGGTCTAAAGTATGAGTGGTGTTTCGCTGATGACAGCGAGCAGAGCCAGTGTTCCTCTGCTGAACTGCTTAGATATTACTGAGGCTGTGAGACCTGATATGTGTTGTAGTAGCAGATAATGCTCTTGTTCTTGGAGAGGCCCAGCTTGCTGCCTTGATCTGTGGCTAGAGCGAAGGTAGACAGGAAACCAGGTTTCAAGGCATGGACAGGAGCATTGTCATTTGCAACTGCAGAGACACAACACAATGGAATTTTAAGCTACATGAATATTAATTGATAAGACCTGTTATCTTCTCTACATACGCTTAACAATGTAGTGGTTTACTTTTGATGAACTGTACCTTTGATAACCGGGACACCATCTCTGTCTGTCACCACAATGGCATGAAGACCTTCAACACTGCCAAACAAACCGCATACAAATTATACTCAATGACGAGAAAAATAGAAACTCCATAGCTCACAAAAATATAGAAATATACAAACCTTTGTAGCTGTTTGTACAAGTATCTCTTAAAATCCTGCAATGAGACATACCCGTGTTAGATAGCTAAAAAGTGCTGTCTGTTTAAAAACTTAAAAAAAAACAAAAAAACATTACACAACAGTTTGATAAGCTTTGTCAAAGTTTTAGTCCAGTCCTGTATCGACAGCACATTTGAAACTGAACTGAGGCATACTCACATCAGCCATGACGGTACTGCTGTTGGCATGTCCTGCAGTAAGAAGAATGAGGAAAAGCCCATAAATAAAGAAAAAGCAGCGCTGGATGTGCTAGCATTTCTTGGTTTAGCATCTCATTGTTTTAGGCACAACACTATTTAACACTTATACCCAACCTTGGCTTAAGTGTTATAAAATGATTACACCTAATACACAAATGCGATCAGGCTAAATGGTAAAAGACCGTTTTTAAGGCCTCCAAACAAAGCTTTTTGTTGAAAATGGGAACTTACCAGCGAAGACAGCTCATATCACATGACACACCGCGTGACTAACTTTCATGTTTCCTATTGCTTGCAGTCTACAATCTCATCAATTTAGAGCGCCGTCTGTTGGACTGGATGGCAGTGCATGAATAAACGTGGTTGTCAAAGAAGCAACAACAATTAAAAGGATCATGTGAAAAGGCAAATTTTGGGGTATATTTTATGACTTATGTTACATGATTATAACTTCGGCAAATACTTATTGAAAGTTACACTGCTGTAATATCATAACGTAGTCCTACATTTACAGTGCCATGAAAAGTGTTCCCCCTTTCTGAGTTCATATTTATTTATTTTTTTGTATATTTGTCACACTTTGTCACATGTTTCAGATCATCAAACTAATTTATATATTAGAGAAAGATAAAGTAAATATACAAAAAATGTGTTTTTTAAGTGATGATTTTATTTATTAAGGGAAAAAAGCTATACAAACCTACCTTGCCGTCTGTGAGAATGTAGTTGCCCCCTTAACCTAATAACTGGTTGTGCCGCCTTCAGCAGCAATAGCTGCAATCAAATGTTTGAGATAACTGGCAATGAGTCTTTCATATTGCTGCAGATGAATTTGGGCCCACTTTTCTTTGCAGAATTGTTTTTAATCACCCACACTGGAAGGTTTTTGAGCATGAACTCCCTTTTTAAGGTCATGCCATACGATCTCCAAAATCTTCATTTTGTTTTTGAAGCCATTCAGAGGTAGACTTGCTGGTGGATTTTGGATCATTGTCCTGCTGCAAAACCCAAGGTCATGAACCGATGGCTGGACATTCTCCTTTAGGATTTTTTGGTTGAGAGAAGAATTCATGATTCCATTAATCACAGAAAGTCGTCCAGGTCCTGAAGAAGCAAAGCAGCCCCAGACCATCTCACTACCATTACAATATTGTTGGCTGTTGGTATGATGTTCTTTTTTACTAAAATGCTGTATTACTTTTAAGCCAGATGTAACAGGACACATACCTTCCAAAAAGTTCAACTTTTGTCTCATCAGTCCTTTTCCAAAAGTTTTCAGGATCATCAAGATGCTTTTTTTTGGCAAAAGTGGGACAAGCCTTTATGGGTTTTTTTTGTTCAGTAGTGGTTTTTGCCTTGGAACTCCATGGATACCATTTTTGCCCCGTCTCTTTCTTATGGTTGAGTCATGAACACTGACTTTAACTGTGGTAAGTGAGGCCTGCAGTTTCTTTAGATGTTGTTGTGGGTTCTTCTCTGACCTCTTGGATGAGTCGTTGCTGTGTTCTTGGGGTAATTTTGGTAGGCCGGCCACTCCTGGGAAGGTTCACCATTTTCTCCATTTGTGGATAATGGTTCTCGCTGTGGTTGGATGGAGTCCCAAAGCTTTAGAAATGGCTCTGTAACCCTTTCCAGACTGATTAATTACTTTGTTAATTACTTATTGGGATTCATGATTTAACAAGGGGGGCAATCTTCTTGTCACATAGGGCTATGTAGGTTTGTATAGCTTTTTTCCCGTAATAAATAAAATCAGGACTTTAAAACTGCATTTTGTGTTACTTGAGTTATCTTTGTCTAATATTTAAATTCACTTAATCAACTGAAACATTTAAGTGTGACAAATGTGCAAAAAAATAAGAAATCAGGAAGGGAGCAAGCACTTTTTCATGGCACTGTATACCAACGTAACAAGTATACATAAAGGCATATGAGTGAATTTTCTGTTTTGTATTCTGCTGTAATTTATTTCTACCAGCAGAGGGCGATCCAGCTTCGAGTGTCCCCCTGCCTTTGGAGGATGACGATGATATATGCCAGTGTATGGAGTAGGCTGCTTGATAATTTTGATGGCGTATCCTCTGGTCTAAGGTCTAAGGTCTTTTTCTGCCCATAGCCAAGAAAAGAGAGTAAAGAACTTACTGCTAGATCTGAAGACTGAGGATAGGTTGAAAGCTAATACTACTGCTACCACCACTACTACTACTACTACTACTTCTACTACTACTAGTACTACTACTACTACTACTACTACTACTACTACTTCTACTACTACTAGTACTACTACTACTACTACTAGTACTACTTCTACTACTACTACTACTTCTACTAATAATAATAATAATCATCATCAACATCAACATAACTCTTCTCAGTTCCTTTCAGCTTCTCAGACCACAACACCATCCTCCTTAATAAAAATCTGCTTTAGTGTACATAGCCTACACAGTACAGACATGAAGTAGACTGTCAGTAACAGCCTTTTTCTTTTATATATGGCACAGCTTTGAGGCAAGAGATTGCTGTGTGATTTTGACATTGTGTGATCTTGTGTCTTGGACTGTAGAGTGACACTTGCATGACTGTCTTCTCCCACATTATGAGAACAGGCGCATCTTCATCATTATCAATCCATAATGAGCCTGAATCTGGGCCAGTGGCAGATAAATCTGTCTGCTGTAACAGAGACTCTTTACAAACAAACTCACCTGCCATTGCAGACTATTGTTCAAGAGGTGGCATAGATTTTTATTAAGTCTCCCTTAGGCTGAAGATTCAGTGTCCCACTAATGTGCAATAACATTTTTAAATGTTTGTAATCCAGTGCCTTTGTATGAATTGAGTATGTTTTCAGTGATTTCATTTTATGATAATTTTTTTGGGTTTTTCTATATTTATTGTGTCTGAATGATTGAAGTGTTGTAATGTAACATCTCTCATAAGATGTATATACTGTTTTTAAGAGCTTCTTTGCTTTCTTTTAAATCCATATTTTGCCTTCTAGTTAAACTCTGTTTACTGGCAAGCAGTGGTCGTTTCTTTTCCCTTCTCTATCATACATGGATGAGTTAAGCCCAACATAACCTCCTCCTACAACCAGCTAGAGTTTTATCTGTCCCGCCACTGGTTCAGAATTTCAGAGACCTTAAGACCAAAGCCTAGGCTTGCTTTAAGGAAGCTGCTGTGTTGACCAGTTGCCAAGTAAGCCAATAGTTTGATCTTGTAGCTGTTATTTAAGTCATTGTATCTTCAGTCGGCTTTCTCTTAGGTTTCCACTTGGGCTTTAAGCAAATTTAACACCACAGAATATCCATTGCTTGTACATACAAGTAATACAGTGCATACAAACAGACTCACTTGTTGTTGTTTTAAGTGAATATAAGCTACCTATGTCAGGTCTATTATAAGATTCTGCCAAATGAAACTCTGGTAAATCTTTATGTGGACAACTGAAAAACTTTGGGGACTTCCACCATCCAGTGTCTGAGGTAAGTTTCATTAATAAAGCATCTACAGTGTCTAGAATATTAGCACACAAATGAGCATAAAAAATGTTGATCATTGGCTCTATGTTGTCTTCTGAAATGCCCTAGACATGGTTTTGTTGTGAATTTTTGATGATTTGATAGGTTCCAGAAACTGGCAATGTTTCATTTGTCATCCCAGGTATCCAACCTTTCTTCAGAAGAATACTCTCAAGCTGCAGGTAAACCCATGAAAACACATTCATTTCACTGTAATTTCTTTCCAGGTCATGTGATAATGTGGGTTCTATTTACTCAGTGCCTGATTTCACACATTTTATGCTATTTTTGCTGTGCCATGAGCTGAAAGCCCCAGTTGTATGCCCTGTGGACTGACCCTGGCGATGACAGCTGTGGACATGGTGTGCAGCCCTGATCTCCTCCAAAGGCAAACAGGTCTAGAGGCTAGAGGTAGAACTAAGATCCCTATACTCCCTTTTTGCAGCACCAATTGCATGTGTCCTTCAACCAAAACAGTAAGGGAAAGCATTTAAGATCGGCAACAAACCTAATACACTGAACTAACAAACAGCCATATTGAAACATTACACACCTTCATTTTGCTGCATTAAAATCGTACTTTAGTCCTGATAATAAAGAAAAATGTCACTGAGTCTAGGGTCTGTAAATGATTTGAGTTGGAGTTCAATCAATAATAATAAGTACAGTCATGATACAAACTCAACATTTCGATTACAAAACATTTAATCTTGATCCATATATAGCATCTTTTCAATAAAAGTATTTTGTCATTAAATTCTACATTAAAACCATTTGCTTGGTATCTTTTGTTGTTGTTTGAAGCTGAAAAAAAGGTCACAGTGAACCTCCAAGCCTTGAACAGAGTAGAAAAGCTTCAGTGGTGTAGAAAAAGTCAAATAATAATAATAATAATAATAATAATAATAATAATAATAATGTTTTTTTCCTAAACATTTTTAAATTTGCAAAAGAACACTGATACAAGGATCACTAAAAACTGTAATGATACAAGCATGCTCCAGAGAGTAAAGACTGTGTCATTTGCATCACATTTCCACCGAGACGGTTGGGTCCATACATCTCCTGAAATAGCTTGTGTTTCTAAAAACATTACAAACACTGGAAACAGAGGAATCTCAATTCTTGTACTCAATGTTATGTCTCAAACTATGCCCATGTTTAATGCCATGTAAATAAGAACTACATTTAGCTTCTTTTTTTTTTCTTCTTTGTGAGTGTTTATCACAAGAAAAAGACGAGCGTTGTTTGAGAAAACTCTTGTATACTGTCGTTTTTTTCTCATTTTAGCCCAGGATCTCAAACTGCAGTGTGTGGCTTCATGGTTTAGTAGCCTTATTATGCACTGTTGGAACCACAGTGGAGAGTCGACCAAAGTGCCATGTATGGCACAGTTGTTTGAAAAGCTTTGTATCCCTTTTGACAATAGAAATGCCTCTAAAAGCTTGCCCAACCCATACCGCTCCAGTGGAAATGTACCTATTGATTTTGTTGCGTTTATATCCATAGAAAAGGAATCCAATCAAAAACACTCAAAAAGATTTGACACTGCATTGATTGATGAAAAACAAACAAAAAATGTTCTTTGTATGCAGTGACAAATAATTCTTTAGGGTAACAACATATAAATGCTCATCAAAGGCTCACCAAAGAGCGCTTCAGTTTTAGGAGGCTGGGTCACAAAAGCAATGTGCCATACTGCATCTGCCTTACGTCCATTAAGTGATTTGTGCAGTGATAGTCCCATCATTACTGTCTCCAGATCTGCTATTCCTGGTACGATTATGAATAGATGGACCAGTAAATGATGTTGAACAGAATGTATGCTCCGGGAAAGACCACTCTGGAGTACTTGTCAATGGCATGGGTGTCTATCCAAATGTTCACGTAGCCTCTTGGTTTTACATGGCCAGTTATCTGTGGGTCACTCATTGCCACTTGGGCCAACATCCGCTCTTGCCGCCCCCCATTTTCTGGCATCCCGTAATTCCCTGTGGTGTTAGCATCCATGGAGCCGTAGCCTGTGATCTGGGGGTCTATCATTATATCGTCTGGATTGCCGATACCACATGTACAAGGCAGCTACATGAGACAGAATGTTACAAAGTTAATAACAAAGTAACAAATGTTGCTAAATCTGAATTACAGAAGCATATTGCTGCCATGCAAAAATAATTGTATAATCTGGAATGTTTCTTGTAGTAATTTCTTTTGGTTGCTCCCTTCAGGGGTCTCCCCAGTGGTTCACATACAGTATTTAGTCTGGCATAGGTTTTTTTTTTTTTGCTGGATGCCCTTCCTGACACGATCCTCTACATGTATCCATGCTTGGTACCAGCATGAATGTACACTGGCTTGTGGCCCCTTATGGAGTTTTGGCTTTGGAATGTGAACGAGATAAGGTTTGACATTATAACAAAATACATACATTTGAGATTACAAGATAAGAGAAGATTTTCATACATAAATTTTTCTTCCTCCCACTTAGTCTTCCATCCAAAATCATTCTGCCTGCCCTATTCCTGCTTTTTCCAAAAGCTTGGGACTTTGCACTCTCTCTATACATGTGGCAACAAATGACATAACGTGAATTATAGGACAGAACAGTTGTGTTCTGTGGTGTTGTTATAACAAAAAAACCAAAAAAACAAACATTTATCTTGTAAATCAGTACCTTTAAATAAAGTAAAATCTGATTCTGTGTAATATCTTATAACAAGAAACATTTCAAATTATACCATAAAAAGGATAAATGTTTGCAGCAATGTGTTTCTGTACTAAATAATCTAAAACATGCTGGCATATTAAAATTAATCATGGTAAACAGTAATCAATCTCATGCACAAGTATGGTTTTGAAATCAACATTCATAGAAGGATATTTATGTCAAAGTGTTCCTGAGGCTAACAGTGTAATTTGGCTGAATTTGCCAAACATTTGGCAAATAAAAAGCTTTAGTCCCACAAATTATTTACCATAGTCTCAAGAAGCGCTTACAAACAGACATTTTACAACATATGTCTGCTGGAAATGGATATTGATTTCTAACTCTACTTCTGTTTTATTGGTCTAGAAGTAATCCTAATTTAAATTAGAACAGCCTTGCATGTGGTGAAGGAAAAAAAAAAAAAAAAAAAAAAAGACTTAGTGCCTCACTTTTGGCTCATTTCAATGGCTATATTTCTGTTCTGCCTTTGAAAAGTATGTTAGTGCTAATTTAGGCTGGACAACACACTGAATGAGCTCTATGTCCTCCATGTGTACCCATGTGTTTGTTATTCATTTATGAAGTAAAGAATAAATAGTTAGGACCACATATAATGTCATTGGCCTGAAAAAAAAATAGTTTGCCACTTCTACTTTTAATTGTAATTGTAAGTTAAAACATCTGAGCATCTTGAACATTTTTTAAGAATTTGAATTGTATTGTTTGCATTTGAGATATGCAGTGCACTTACCCTCTCCCTGAGCTTCCTCTCTTTCCTCTCCTGCACCGTGGAGAGGTAGTTCACTGCTGCGTACTCTATCACCGACAGAAAAACAAAGACAAAACTGACCCAAAGGTAAATGTCTACTGCTTTGATATAGGAAACCCGCGGCATGGAGGCGTTGACCCCAGTGATGATGGTAGACATGGTCAGCACAGTGGTAATGCCTGGAGGAAAGCACACACAACCGCTTTCATCATCATTAGAGCATCTCTCCTAACTATACACATGGGTGACCTTTCCTCACTGGTGCAGTCAGACTGTCCAACACAGACTTTGCAGGAGATTGTACCACAGCAAAAGGACTTATTGTGCAGTCTAATTAATGTGCAAAAAAAAAAAAATTTAGTTTAGCTTGTGCACTATGTAATTTTATATTTTTCTTGACCAAAAGTAAAGTGTGGAAATAGTTAATTTAATAAAGAATACAGCAATTGTGTTATGGCAACACATTTATATTAAACTTTTTATACTACTCAGTTCTGGCAATACTGGCTTATTTGGCTGATATATCCTGTGTGCTACATTACTTAAATGGCTAAAACCAATGGCACTGAGTGCTTTTTAAACACCCAGTGGCAAATCAGTTTGCACTGTTGCCTCTGGAAGCTTGGGTCCTTTCTGTGTAGTCCATGCCACGATCACGGTACATGCTCAAGATCAATCACCCAGTGAGGACAAGAAATTACAGTGAGAAATATAGGTAAGAAAACAATTAGCCAAACTCCTGGCCATCTTAAGCAGGCACAAACCATTTTTAATCTATCTAAACACATATCAACACATATATTAATTTACTATATTTAACGTAATGTAAACTCTGTTTGAGTAATGATTTGAAAAATAGTTGTTTAGACAAAGCAGCATAATGACAAACAGTTTGGTTCTCCAAAATAGGACGTATTATGAAAACTAACTTGCTTAGTACATACTAATATACTAAAAGTATGCTAAGAAGACTGTAGAAAACATAGAATAAGCCCCTGTTTTTCCATTGGAAAAAGTATGGAAGTTCTTTGTTTTATGAAGAAGATTGTGCATCTTACCTAAAGGAACCCTGGCAGGGACAGCCCTGCGGTCAATCCAAAAGGACACCCAGGATAGCATGACCATAAGTGTCGCTGGGAAGTATGTTTGCAGCAGGAAGAAGAAGATGTGCCGCCTCAGGGTAAAGTGGATATACAGACGATTGTACCAGCCTGGAGAGAGAGTATTACCATTATACACAACCTTGTTTTTGTGTCACTCTAACTCACTCTTAATACAGTCTAACACTTCAAACTGAGTTTCCTTGCCATTCAGCTATGTCAAAATAAATTCTTCTTAGCTGTAGGGCTTTCAGTGTGGATTTAAAGCAAATGTTTGGCAGACATTTGATTGTATTCATTTGAGGATTAAGAATATCCTTACTCTTGTGACATTTAAAGTTGTGCAAGCAAGACTTTTACTTCAAAAAGGCTTTGAACTAAAATGTGTCCCATCAAAGTTCTAAGCCAAATCTGTGTGTGTGAAGGTGGAATACCTGTGCTGCTATAAAAAGCCAACTTGGTGGTGGTGTGAAACTTCTGGATGAGAAACTGTGACAGCGATATTCTGTCATCGGTGTTCAGAGATTCATTGCCTTTTTTCCAATAAAGCATAAGATCATCGTCGGTGTATGCATCTGTGGTTGGAAATTTTTTAAAAAGTTCAAATAATACGTTTAAATGAGGACATTACAATGTTTTTATACTAGTCCCTACTGGCTGCTGTTTTTAATAGGTTACATGCCTTTGTGAGCCTCAAAGCTTACCATACCATCTACATCATTTCTAGATATTTAAACAAGCAAAACAGGACAGTTTAAATCAGACCAGCTCAGAAGAAACAGACCTATCTCGTGTGTTCCGATTCTACATATGAGCTCTTGTCCTCTAAAAGACAATGCTAAGTGGAGTTTGTTCCCAACTCCTTATATAGTGATAGAGTATGATGTGTTATTTGTGTAGCATTGTTGTTTTGTTGTTGCTTTTAGTCATCATTGGTTTCAAATATGCACTTACAGCTCTCAATCTCCAGTGAACATGTTTGTGTGTCCAACGGAAAGCGGCTGAGGTCCATGTTGCACATCGCAGTAACTGTAACCCTGCACAGAGAACAGAATAAAAACCTATCTATATACCTTATATATGTATATAAATTCAAGAGAAAAAAGGGCAAATTAAAGCATATATGTTAAAAGTTTCAAGCCACTTTTCACTTTTTGTGAACTAATTTATGTAGAGATAATCAATGACGATCTTGGGATTACTCAGTAATCGCAATATTTGATGTCATGTAGCAGGGTCCAGTGTCAGTGAGGGGTGGGCCAGGGCAACACTCCAACTCAGAGCACTACTGAGAGAAAATTCTGTTAACTCTGTCTCCATGTTTGTTTTATTAACCAGTTTGTGCCAGTAAATTAGTTTCAGCCACAGACACAGTCTGCTTCTTTAGACTCTCTTTCCTTTGACTCTTGTGTTTGTTGTTGGTAGGACAGGTATATTTTGAGAGATAAAGTGTTTTGTTTAGTTTTTTTCTAAAAAAAAATGTTTTAGAAAGTAATAAAGCATCTGCTCAAAAACCTGCGGTAACTGTACGACAATTAGCAGATTTTGCTAACTGTTTTGCATAACACAAGACACCTTGCTACTACCTCCATCACAACCACAGT
This sequence comes from Rhyacichthys aspro, assembly GCA_036850595.1. Classification (NCBI taxonomy): domain Eukaryota; kingdom Metazoa; phylum Chordata; class Actinopteri; order Gobiiformes; family Rhyacichthyidae; genus Rhyacichthys; species Rhyacichthys aspro. The sequence continues at coordinate 768,968 of CM072169.1, forward strand.
TGGAAGGAGGCTTAAGGAGGCTGAGAGCCCCTTGACCAGAAAAGTCCCACTTAGATCACAAATCTCATTTCTAGGGGAGTCTGGGCCCCATAGGGCACCTATTGTACATGTTTTAAGTGGTTTTTAGTGGGAAAACACAGAGGAGGAGGAGGAGGAGGAGGAGGAGGAGGAGGAGAAAACCTATGCAGATATTGGGAGAACATGCAAACTCCACAGTGGCTGTGTGTCTGCTGAGGACATACAGTGTATCAACCCTGGCAAAGTCCAGACAGCCTTCAAGGGTGGGTTCTGAGAGACTGCGTTCATAATGTGTTGACTGACATGTTTAACAGCTCACTCTCTTTCAGGCTGTGGTGCCTGTATGTTTCAAACAGTGTACCATCATCCCTACACCCAAAACCACAACTGTGAAAATCATGAATGACTATGGTCCTCTAGCCCTCACTCTAATGGTTATCAAATGCTTTGAATGGCTGGTTCATGGCCCACATAAAGGACACTGTCAAAGTTACTGTGAAGCCCCATCAGTATACCTAGGCAGGACCAGTCTGTGCCATCCACATCTCATTCAAGAGAAGGGACCCATATGTCAGGTTGCTTTTTCTGGACTGTAGTTCTGCATTAATTACAATCATTCCACAGCGTCTTGTCAGCAACCTGTTGCCGTTGGGACTGACATCATCTTTCTGCAACTTGGTCTTGGACTTTCTGACACTTCTCACACTCAATAGTGGTTCCTCCCATGGATGAGTAATGAGCCCCCTGTAGTATACGTTTATCACACATGATTGTTCTAAATACACAATATTGCCAACGACATATGTGGTGGGACTAATCTTCCTCAATAACAAGAGGTGTGAACATGTGGTGAAAAATCAACGTGGTGAAAAATCTTGCGGATTGGTGCAAAGACCAATAAAATGGTAGAGGACTTTAGGATGAATGGTCACACAACCCTCCTCTCTTTATCACCACTTTAGAGATGTTGTGTATCTGCCTAGGTGTGCACATTTAAATGACCTCACATGAACTGTGAACACAGCCAGAATTATGAAAAAGGCTCACTGGCATCTGTACTTTGTGAGGAGGCTGAAGTGTGCTCGACCCAGCTCTCACATCCAGAGAGAGCAGACTGTCATCCTCCATCACTGTGTGATTGGAACTGCTCTGCTGGTGACACAGTGATGAAACCTGCTGCTCTCTTCCCTGGTAAACACTTTCATCAGCCAGTGCAGAACTGCCTCCATCATGAAGGAGCAGTACACCCAGCAAACAAACTGTTCACACCCCTCCCCTCAGGCAGAAGGCTACACAGTCACTCAAAGCCAGAACAATGAGCTAAAACACAACTACTTTCTAGAGGCTGTAAGACTGCTGAACTTTTTCCCCATTGCCCCCACTAAATGCTGCTGGGTTTGTTAACTGCATTAAAAATGAACAATAAATTTCCTTGAAAACATTGTATCTTACTCTCAAATTCACTAAGCATGGGCCTTTTCTGACAGTGCAACTGAAGTTGTTAAGACCTTTTTTTTTTTTTTTTACAATATAAGTTTACATTTCTGCTTAGTTCATTGTTGTTCACAACTCTTGGGTTGTGTATACTATTACTAATCGGGAATTGGCAAAGATGAAAGTATATGTGCAAAATCCCAGTGTTCTGGGTGATGTCAATGTGCGCCCAAGTACAAAGAAAAGATATTAAAATTCCTCTAAGGGACACATTACGGACTCTCTGTTGTGTCCGTTAGAGCAGCTCTGATGTTATGGAAAAACTGGAACGCCACCAGGCAAATGTTTCCAAACACTGGATTATGGAATGAAAATTATTGTAGAGAGCGGTATTATCTTATTATCTTTTTTAGTTATAATTTTTAGGCACTATGTATCCCCTGGATGGATGAATGGATCCGTCAAAAAAATTAGTCCCCCTTCAATTTTTTATTACCAGCCTACACTGATATGGATTTGCTGCAGTGTGTAGTGACCTAAGACTGTAAAGCACATTGCCGTCAGGATACACTCTCAGCATGACGTTGTCTGTTGTGGTGTCATGTATAAAGGAGCGTTTGGAGTGGACAAAGAACATGTCGGGGACCCAGATCTTCTTTACTAGACGGCTGTCGAAGGTCATGCTCTGGTTGTTGGTGCTGGGGAATGACAGCCGCTCATCCTTCCAGTAGTGACGCAGATATAGTGTCATGGTGAAGTCCTAGAAGGGGAACAAAACACTGAGTTCTCGCAAATAATAATAGTTTTTCACGAGACCATGCTCACTGAAAATACAAAAAATTCTAGAGTCCAGTAATTGCATCAGGTGCTCATTATGTTAATGTATCCAAGTATTTTTCTTCTGCAAAAGTGCTTTTCTCCAGTTTACCACTACTATTTTTATTCTTGTGATACAGGATACTTTTACATGAAATGTTGAGACTAATGCAGGATAAAAAATATTCTGTTATCCCACTGAAAATAATTTGTGAAGGAATTTCATTCCTACCATATCAACCTCAGAGATCGTGTCTAGACTTTCAACCTGGACATCTACTCCAACAGGAATAGGAGGACCTGAAAAAAAAAAAATCTAAATAAAGTTTGCTTCATATTAATCTAGCAACTGCTAAAGCTGTGTTGGTCAGCTTGGATTTCTACTTTTGACCTATTTTAGCCATTCTGCTCTGTATCATGTCACAAAATAATACAAATACAATTAGGTCACAGTAATGAATCTAAGTTGAAGCAGCGGTGGATGTTATCTTTTTTCTGGCAAAGAAACACACTAAATATCCAAATGGGACCTCACACAAGGGTCACTTGGGTTGTTGCTGCAGCAGTTTGTAGTGTGACTAAATAAGAGGTCCCACACTGATAAAAATAGCAGTTTTTTTTCCTTCCCTAGAAATGTAGTACTAAATACAACTCACAACCAGTTTTTGCCTCAAAAGAGATTATCAATAACATATATGTATCAGTTTTGTCATAAACAGAAAGAGACTGCCTTTACCTGGACCTCAAATCCCTTAATACAAAGATGAAGAATACACGTATTTAACAATGGATTGAGAAGTGAGATGTGAATGTATCAAGAGTAATGTCCATCACAGCTGTGTGGACATCTCATTAAGGCTCCAAAGGGCTTAGCATTAGGAACAACCAGTAACCACTGCACAGATCTTATCCAACTGCACTTGATGACATGTAATCACATATAAGCAGTTTTAGACCATTCAAGTGGTTTACCTCCAAAAGCTGGTCTCATGGTGAAGTCATGGTCATCTATTCTCAGCAGCTGTTCTGATTTAGTCATAGGAGACTTGGTCATGTCTGGACTCCTTTTGTAGACCGGACTGAACACAGATTGCACATACCACATATTAGATTACGTTATATACTTGAAGAAATCCTTAAAAAATGAATAATACATTTTTTTAACTAATATTTTTTTTAAATAGTGCTTCAAATCCAAGGGTTACTGACCTCCCAGATTTCTGGCCCCCACGTTCATCTAATTGTGTTTCTCTTCGTGACCTTAAAATGAAAACATGTGCACAATTACTTACATAAATTACTAACATCTAGCAGATTTATTTTACAAGCGGTGTCCAAACTTCTGTCATAGAGGGCAAGATTTAAAAATTTGAAGATGACCAAGGCCAAAATACCTGCTGATGTTTTGCTGAACCATAAGTATGTTTTATGAGAATTTATCAAACATCTATTTCTTTAAATGGCAATGTGACTAAATGTAGAGCACTAACAAAACAGCTCTCATGCCTTATGGACTCATTTCTTTGGCTGTATTTCCAGGCCACAAGCAGAAAAAAGAAATGAATACAAAAACCCTAAATGGATTAATGAGGACAGCCTGCTGTGATCGATGGGACAAATCCCTGTGACAAGCACTGACATGCATTAGCAAATACCACAGACTGAGAGAGAAGAGGACAAAGGCAGAGAGGTGAGGCCAGAGGGGGGTTTCTTGGGTGCTCATGGGCAGTGGGTGCTACTCATCTGTGTCTAAACAGCATCTGGTTCTTAATCCTCTTGGCAGAAATGTCTCTCAAATCCCCTCTCTAACTCCCTTGGCCTGGCTGCCTAAAGCACAGTGTACTCTGCTCTCTCTGCTCTGTATGGATGCTGCTGTTTCATCTGTGCAGCTGTGACACTGAACACAACACTGCAAGCACAATGTTAAAGCTAATGGGAAGCATTTTGGAGGTTGTTAAAGACAAATTATTGTATGCAGGCAAAAAAAGGCAAGACTGTTTTTGGTTTATATCAACTACATGACAGTTTCATCACTACACAAATGGCAAATTGATAGTTAAAGGTGCAGGAAACATACCATGTATTTACCTGGACTATTCATCGCAGGTATGAACATACATAATGTGCACATTTCCTGGACTTAATCCGCATGTGTGAGTGTATAGATCAGGGAAGAGTTCCTGTGGAATAACCCTGATTCCATCCGGAAAGCCGTGTGAAGAGAGCTTAGGAGTGGTAATCACAGAGTACCTTATAATACAATGAGGTTCACCATATCACCATGCACTGCCCACAGAAACAATATTGTTTTGCAATAACTCTGTAATAATAGCAAAACAAATGCAAAATTTTGGAAAAACAATATAAAAATCTATTTTTAATATAATTAAGCAGCATCGGACCACAACCTCAATATACTGGGCAATTAGGAATTAAAGACATGAGTGTGAGGAAGTGTGTGTCTTTCTTGAGGGTAATGAGCTGTCGGGCATCAAGCTTATTTACCCCCAAAAAGAGCTGGTACTGGTGGTAGTAACGAGGCAAAGGGGAGATGCAAAGGAGAAGATGAGGAACTTTTGTCTTATCGGCAATTCAACGAAGCTGATTAGTGGTTGAAAGAGTTTACTGTCAAATCCTTGTAGCTGCCTGAGAATCCTAGGTGAGACTAATGATAACTGGTGATCCAGCGCAGGTAAGAGAGGTGATAGGCTGATAAGGAAACGAGGTTATGGACCTCCTAACTGGAGCCAGTAGAAGCGCAACCCTTTGAGTAGTAATCGAAAGTGAGAAGATGGAGACCTTGACAAGAGCGTGGTGGTAGCAGAGTGAAGAGGTCTCAAGCCTGGGAACTTGCTGTGAAGGAGGCAATGATCCTGTAGTAATGACAAAACAGGGGACTGTATATAACAGGACTGGCAACCGCCAAAATCTGCCAAGGAGGCACTGTTTCAGGAGTTGAAAGAGCTGGAGGTGTGCAGAGAACCACTGGAGAGCTAATGGGAGGCAAACTTGGTGCTATGGAAGAGAAAAGAAGCAGAGCCAGAGACAGCAAAGTAATAGTCATTGCAAGCAGAGAAGCTTGTGACATGGCCGGGGAAGAGGCATCTTGGTGCTAGACTGAAAAGCTGCTTCTGGAGCTCTAAGGAGATGCTGGATTTTAGTGTAACTCAGAGAAGAGAGGGAAGCAATTCGCATTTGGGAGTTAATACTGGATTGGTACCAGAGGAGCTACTGCCTGGAGCCAGAGGGGAGCTAAGGACTTGGTGCAGAAGCCAGATGAAGGGCTGGTATGACCAAGCTAGCAGCTGGAGAAGCTGAAGTCTCGATGGGGGTTGCCGGAGAGGAGGTACCATCTCGGTGCTAGTGGGCAAAGGAGGAAGAGCTAGCATCTCGGTGCAAAAGGGTGCAGAAGGAACGAGCGTCGATGCAGGGGCCAGAGGAGCAGCTATCATCTCGAAAGCTAGTGGTCAAAGGAGAGTTGAGTGGAGTTAAACATCACTTCAGTGATGAGAGAGAGTACAGGTACCATCCCCAGTTGATGAGTATGAGTTTCTTTTCCTGCAGTCCAATAACTTTTAAACATTAGTGCATTGACACAGTTAACGTTATTTTATTATCTGTCTAATATAGTATGTAGTCCTAGTAGGCCTCGTAGGCATAAACCACCAGGACTGACCACAAGGACTGTTCATAGAAACCATCCCAGAGACCATGTAGGGACCACAAGGACCATGGCTCAGACCACACCACAGACCACAAAACAGCCACTAGGGGGCGCTTGTCGGAGTGGTCCGTGTGTGGTTCGTCTGGTCTGTGGTCTCCAACTGGTCTGTAGGCTCCATTTTAATGGTTGATTTTTTTTTTTTTTATTTATTTTAATTATGCAACATTTGTTTTGTACTTTTGTGGTAATTATGCTCTTTGCCATTTAATAACCAAAATGTAAACAGTTTTATTAAAAAGAATTGTAATTGTTTAGTCTTTTATTTTTTGTTTTTGTAGCATAAAAGTAATTATAATTTGGTGTAATTTTATATAATTTTAATGCAAGCAACTTTTATGAGCTTACAGCTTGACAGGATGTCACATATTACTTTTCTCCTGGGCCTCCGGGCTAACACTGAACTTAAATAAATGTGAGCTTTTGTTCTTCACAAATGCCCATTTACAGAAGCTTTATAATATGGCCATAAAATCTACTGTCAAATATTTGGGCATGCATTCATCAAAGAATTTATGAGAAAGAGAATATAATAATATATGGTAGACAATAGAAATGTGCCAAGTAAACTCTATTGCTCGTTGCTCAGAGATATCTCTTTGCTTGATAGAAGTTTATTAACCAAAATGGAAAGTATATAAAGGTGCATTTACTATATGGCTTACTCAATGGTCAATTTTAATTGCATTTGGAAAAATACAATTAATTACATAAAGGACATAAACATGGGCAAATAGTTTAAAGATGGAGGATTAAGAAGATTATTTTTTGAAGGTTTTAGGCTTTATTGGTAGTTAGCAGTAGCTGGAAATGAGATGGGGTGAAGGAGAGGGGGAATGACGTTGGGCAAGTGACCTGACTGAGGCTTGAGCTTGGGTCTCCAGTGTGCTAGGCATATGTTCTATCTGAGCAGCCTTGTGTGTTCCCCTAAAATCTTTTCTAAACAATGATAGCTTTTGGTTTCATGTCCCTAGACAAGTATTTAAAAATATTGGTGGCATAACCTTGGCATAAAATGTAATTTTTCTGTGCCAGAACTACCAATTGCCTTTTCACTGTCAGATGATGCTATGTTGGAGATTATTCTATAACCACAACTTTACCCCCCAGCGCACCCCTATTTGGAACAATATATCACTTTTAATAATCAGTTTGTGACATCACAAAAATTAAATAAATTAAATATAAGGGCTTTTGTTATGTCACAGACTAATTTTGATTGTTCCAAATATTGCACCCAGTTCTTCCGTATTCTAATTCAATTTTAAATTACTTTTCTAAAAAGAAGCATTTTCAGTGCATCAACATACTTGAAATTTCTAGTGAGTCCAAAAGTTAAAGAGATACATTTTAAAAATCTAAATGGTATCTACCCATCCATTGAACTCATCCTACAATAGCAACAAACAACCCCCTTTTTTGTAACAACAATGAAATGAATGATCATTTGTTTTTTAACTGTGCACATGCCAACATGCTGTGGAAAGACATTCACAACTGGCTTGACACCAAACTTCCAGGACTTAATCCACTGGACACAAAGGAAATAATCTATGGATGCATCAGTCACTTTGATTATGAACTGTCCAGAATTCCAAGGCTGCTTTTCTGCTTTGGAACAGCCTCCCAGCGCTGGTGCAGGCAGATTACTCAGCAGCTAGAGAGAAATGACAAAGATATTTTCTAGACTGTTTGAAAGCTAACCTTGCTGCTCATTACCATGCTCCAGTTGAGAGCCTTGATGTCTATGCTGGAAGCCTTCCCCAACTGAAGCAGCCCATAAAAGTTGCTTAATAAGTATGTGTTGATGCAGCTTATTTATATTGTTGATCTAGAGCGAGAGCAAGCCACATTTTTAATACCTGAACAATATAAAAGTTTTATTTTTTGACTGTCTCAATTTTGTTACCACTGGGTGGTGCTTGTATGTTAGTAAGTAGGAAGTAGATAACTAGTCTTTTTACTTTTCACAGATAAAACCACGAAGAGCAACAACAAATGACAAAGTAATAATTAAACCAGGACCACAAAAGTGAGCAGGGACCACCGCACAGACCAGATAGACCACTCCAGACTAGTAGCTGTTTTGTGGTCCGTGGGGTGGTCAGTGCCATGGTCCTTGTGGTCTGTGCATTGTCTTTGGGGTGGTCTCTAGGTACAGTCCTTGTGGTCAGTCTTAGTCCATACTATAATAGATATAAAATGAAATAATACTAGCTCTATTAATGCACTAATATTTAAAAAGTCATTGGATTGCTGGAAAACTAACAAAGTCATATTTGTCATCTGGTGCCCTTTCAGTTGATTGTCTCTCTGTCACAATTCAGGCTAAACTCTCAGCTGCCATTGTTTATGGGCAGGTGTACTAGGTGTCTAATTAAGGCATTAATTTTACGATATAAGCTGAGAGCTTGAAGTGAATGATACAGAAGAACATAAAAACAGCCGTGAGCTTATGGTGGGATAAGTTATCTATATAATAAGAATTCCTCACAAACAAAAGTGTTTTTTTTAAGATGATAATTCATTTTTAGAAAAAGGTTGACTTAACTTCAGAAAAAGCCTTACAGTGACCTTGACTCTGACAGTAACTAATAGCCTATAAGCACTAAGCCTAAACTCACTGACCTACCTATATGGATATTTCCAACAGCTACAGCCCCAATAACCATATATTTAGCCACACATCATTTGTTTCACTATGTCAGTGATTTAAGATAGAAATTAATATATATGCTTTGTATCTTCCTTATTGTACCTAATGATATGCTATTCTGTGGACTTTTTGCCAACCAAGATGGTGAGGGCAACAAAGAAAAAAAGTCACGTGACTGAGAACGGTCCATGTAATTACACAAAATCGTTGATTGTTTCTATAAATGTTACTATACCTGACTTCCAGATCCCAAATGTTCTCTGTGTATTGTGTTAAGTTCGCCATCTCCTCCTTAATTCTATTTTGTTTGTCCCAAAAATGTCCTGTTAATACTGTCCTGTGCCATTTCGTCTTCCCTTTTGATTTGTCTTACTGGAAAGAGGTCAGTTTGTAATCTATTGTCATTCTTTTTTTTTATTCTTCCTTTCCCAAAGGGAGAGTGATGTCATGCCGTGTCCCGGCAGACAGAATATTGTGTCATCACGCAAAGCGGCTGCACTCAGATACTCAGATCGTTCCACACCTGGTGCACATGAATTTTGGTGGCAAGATTGTGCCACCCTGTCACGCCTCTGACTCCTATTAATTCAAGTTAATTCCTTGCTAGTTTATAATCATTCTAATCTGTAGGTCACCTTTTAAAGCTAGATTCTGTAAACCGTATTTGTGTGGTGTTCCTCACTCATATTCCCTATAGACTGGTAAAAAAAAATAAAATAAAAACTTCCACAGCACTTAACAAAAGCATCAAGCTTCAACTCCTTTACAATTTCACTTTCTCATAAGAAACTGGGGGACACTACTGCTAGTGAGACTATAAGACCTGATTCTATGCGAGTGTGATTGTTTCAGGTATGACCTATGTGAGGGATATGAACTAGCAGGCCATGGTAGCCTTAATCCACATCTACTTTTAGTTTAAACTAATGGTTCTAAGTAGGGATGCACCGATGTGATACTTGGATCAAAAATTTAGTGTCGATCCAGGCAAAAAAGCTGATCAGTTATTGGAGTAAATAGATAGGTCCAATCTGGTATGTGTGACTCTACATCTGTGGCGCTTACGCCTCATTTACACTGACTGCGAAAGGGATTCCGTACGGAATCCGTAAGGACTGCCATTTACACCGGGTGCAGTGTGTGTGCTGTACGTGTCCGGAAATCTGCATCCGCGAGACCACAAAACCACAGGGATTCACGCTGAAGAGTTGAGTTCCGTAAAAATAGACTCTTGGAAACCTCCGAGCCAAGAGACGAACACACCGCAGCGGTTAAATGCCACGACACAACGGTTTCCAGCAGCGGCGCCACGGACGCCGTTCCGTATCTGTTCTGCAGTCAGTGTAACGCCTAATTTACACTGACTGCAGAACAGATACGGAACGGCGTCCGTACGGACGCCGCTAGGAATAGAAACCGTTGTAGTCAGTGCGAGCATTTACACCAGCTGCGGTGTGTTACGTCTCCTGATCCGGAGCTCCGGAAGGTTTCCGCAAGAAGTCTATTTTTTCCGGACGCCGCATGTGGATTTTCATGAAGTTGAAGAAATTACAAGTGCAGTGACGGGGTCCCGGGGGTTATTTGAGACCACGGACGACGAGAGATTCATCACGGAAGTCCAAAACCACACATATGATATTTCACATACTTTTTATAAGGACAACACCAGAAAAGAGAAGGCATGGAGTGAAATAGCTGGAGCTCTGGGATATACTGGTGAGTTTTTATCAGCACCTCTCTCTTTACATGGATCTTATCACGTGAACTCAACTCTTCAGCGTGAATCCCTGTGGTTTTGTGGTCTCGCGGATGCAGATTTCCGGACACGTACAGCACACACACTGCACCCGGTGTAAATGGCAGTCCTTACGGATTCCGTACGGATTCCGTACGGAATCCCTTTCGCAGTCAGTGTAAATGAGGCGTAAATTAGGCGTAACGCCTTCAGGTCTTAGGGGAGGATTACTCATTTGTGCTTTAGTTTTGTACTGCTGACATGTCTTTAGCTAAAAAGTATCACAGTTATTTCACCAATGAAGCTAGACAAAAGCCTTCTCTGTAACAGACAGGTGATAATAATTTGAGGGTATGCTGCCATCACATATTTGGCCTGATATTACATGCAGCACATGGCTATAGTCTGTGGACATCCCAGTTTAAGTCTGTGATATGGTTCTCACACATTAGTGCCATATGGTATTTATGAACAGTTTCAGTTCATTTCAGTTTCATTTAGGAAAAAGTATCTACTGTATATTTCCCATGCTAATTTAATGTATTGTATGAAAATCATAACATGTATTATGGCCATCTGCCATTTTACAGCACTGTAAGCTGCAAAGCCAAGACTTTCAATTTACTCCATCTAAATGTTAGCCTGTGATACATACAGGCCTGTGCCATTAACAAAACACAAACTTGTGAATTCTTCCATCATTTCCACATCCAGTTCAGGGGACAAGGCAGCAATTAGCCTAAATAACCACTTCAAATAGCTTTAAGTAGCCCGAGGAGGTTGTGGGCCAAAAGCAGCACATAAATAGATGTGGGGATTTAGGTCTGCCTCTCTCTCCAATCTGGTGTCTGAGTATTTTCACTGGGGGAGGAGCACAGATTGACACCGGGAACACAGGACAACACAGTGTAATACATCCACAACTGATTTTACCTCGCTCTAAATAAAAAATATGACCAAAATCATTCAGCATATGAACACTATAAAACCAGAGTATCTCTGTGCCCAGTAGATAACAGTGCTTTACCTCATGACATGGAAGCAGAAAGGTACAAATTATTTTTTTTTACTGTTTTGTACAAGGGATTTATTTATTTATTATTTTTTTTTAAATAAAGTTGGTCATTGTAATAATATTCTATTTAACACTCCTTTCTCACAAATAATTAAAAGTGTCACATTATAGTGATTTAAGAAAATTCTTATTTTGTTTTGAATTGTGAGATTCATCTCTTTTTTGTAATGGGAAAAAGAAAAAGGCAAAATTCCAGGGAAATCCTGTGTTGCCCTACATATTCATTTCACCACTGGCAACCTGCAATTTGAGAGGGTTCAAATTCTGTTTTTTAGGATTGTCTGTTCAAAGTGCTGGAGGTGCTGAATTGTGTCATATTCTATTTTTTGTATACACAAACATCTTGCTTTTTCTTTTTAATGTCCATTTGGTCACTTTGAGTATTGTTTTGTTTGTAGGTAGTTTTAAAATGCACTTTGACTAACTCCTTGTTTTATCAGTAACCTTAATAAAATTTACATTCTTTTTCATTCTAACTTTGTCCTAGTCCTAATATACAGTACATTTATGTCCATATTTCACCTGAGCAAATGAGCGACACTTAATCAAATCAAAAACAAACTATTTTTCATCTTCAAATAATCAGTACAGTGACATACTGCTTTAACAACAGTAAAGCAGTATGCCATTCTCATACTGTTTACTGTATTTACTGCAATTTTTTAATATTTCTTGTCTTTTAGTCATTTATTACCTGCTTTGTTTGTAGGTCTCCAGTTTGTGACCCCTGGTCTGGGTAATTTTCCCAGTGGCACTGGCAATGTGCCAAACACAAAACAGCGCAAGAACTGCATCCACATGCATTATTCCCTGGAGGACGAGCCTCTCCCGTCAGTCAAAATCCACTCCCCTCCAATATTGGAAGAAATGTTGTTCCCTCAGACATTCCTTTTTTTCCAGTGCCAATGCCTGCGAGAGTGGAGACAAACAGCTGTAGTACAGAGGCAGTGCGCAGCTACACTGGCGCTATTCTACACGGCCTGAGTGGAAAACATCCTAGAAGCTTAATCTGCACAGTGGGAAAAGCAATTTTGACTAAAGCCATAAATCCTTCAGCGTCAGATGGTCCAGATTTGATCCCTTCCACTGGCGGATGTGGCTGCCTCTGCGCTCTTTGCCTGAGCACACATATCCCACCCTTCTTGCGATGTGATGTGTTCTACTTTGCACCCGCCCAGAAACACCAATTCTCACAGTGATGCAGCATTTCTAAGGTCAACACAATACAGGCTAGGACACAGAAGAGGAAGCCTTGTGAAGCAGAACAGGCACCTCTATCTTAGCTCCTTTGATATTTTCACATGTGATGTGTGTGAAATGGTTAGTTATTCTGCAAGAACTCACAAAGCTGTGTTCATGCCTAGAGATTTTTGAAGTAATTATTATTCTGTGAAAGTGGAGGATGCATTTTTATAATTTGTCATGTGCTCTCTGGGTGTTTTTGTGGTTTATTCTCAGGAATCTTGATCCTCACAGTACAATTAGATAATGCAGAAATAATAATACAATGTAGTTTACCTTGAATGGAGAAAACGTGCTGCACCAATAGTCTCCTATCATAGCAGGATTACTGGGCATATACATTTCCCAAATATGTCCTTCATTAACTGTTATTAATTGTTGTCAAAATAAACAAATATGATAAAAAAAGGATCATGTGACTCACATCCAATTTATATTCCACATAATCAATAATCACAATATGCTTTAAAAAATACATAATTTTCTTACACTTACATTTTCTCTCACTATTAACTATTTGTCAAAAAAAGGGATAAAAAAGGAGGCACATGGATATAGTTTTGCAAGAGAAGATGTCCAGATGGCTTCTTTCTAACAAGTAATCCTAGTGATTTTGACAAATGACCTGGATGTGATGACCTGGATGAGCACAGACATACAGTATTTGTCAAAACATTTACACAAAAAAGACCATGAGACTAAAAGATAAATAAATATATTTTCTGCTTAGCACTGAGACGAGCAGTGTAGCTGAATATATACCCTATTAAATATATGCTTAAGCATACTTATGAAATCTTTTAGTAATTCCTTTAATCAAAAGTGCAGCAAATATTTGTAAAATGAGAGAATTAGGCTAAGTGATAAAGTTAAACTGTTTCAGGGCACCACCTCGAAGAGGAAAAGAATAATAAAGCCTAATATGAATTTAAACGTGAGTTCTTGAGCCAGACAGTGATCCGTATATGAAGTGAAACAACCACAAAGTTAAACATAAATTAGTGAGAAATTATGACGTTTATTGACCAGAATTAACAAACAGAGGGCATTTGAATATGGAGATTGAATCAACAACAAATAACAGGAGTATAGTCATGGATTGAAACAATAAACCTTTCTTACTGAAGGTGGAATAAATCAAAAATTGACGCAGTTAATGAATTTAGAAAAACAGTCTAAAAGAGTTAAATTAAATTTGAGTTAAGTTTAAGTTAAGTTTAATCTTTATGCCAACTCTGTATCGAGTAACTGTGTAGATCTTGCTGGAAGAGCCAAGGCTGGAGGCAAGAGGTCAGAGGCCTGGAGCCAACAGGAATGGTGGTGGTACCAACGGGTCCAAACTTCCCGGTACTGCCGATGATGGTTCAGAGTTGGGTCCCCAATGCTAGCTGAATGTGGTGGTCCTCTGTGGAAGGCTCTTGGTGAATCTGCTCTGGGTTCTCTCTGCCTACAGCTGAGCTGCTGCTTGCCATGGGTCAGAGGTCAGTAGCATCCCCAGTCTGTGAGACGGGCTGCTGATGTCTATGCCTTTATGGCCAGCTGAGTCACAGTTAAACCAGAGTCCGGCATAGAGAAAGTTAGGTCTCATATGAAAAATGCCAATTGAAACAACATTCAGAGTTCTTTGCAGACTTTTAAGCAATACAGTTTCTGTATTAGCGATTGAACCAAAAATCGATTAAAATTGCATCCTTTGGACGGCCAGAACTTAAATGGGCTACACTGAAGAAAAATGTTCTCAATAGTTAAAATAACAAATTAAACATAAACGAGTGTTCGGTGCTTGCTCGAACAAGAGAACAAGAGACGAACAAAATCTACTGAATGACTGGACTGAAAACTGAAAAACTTAAAAACTGAAGAGCTGAAAAACTGTACTGAACTGAACCAAACATACTGAAAAGAACTGAGGTGCCAACACCCTCTAAACTATTTTATCTTTTTGGAATTTAGAGAGACGTGTCTACGCAATGGCGGGAAGAGTTTCTTTGTCCAACTAGGGGAGTTAAAGATGATCTCATGCTAAGGCTTCATATTACCACCTTCAAATATTGTGGAACAATTAAACACTCATTTATACCCAAATGTATCAACAACATATGGTTCCAATAACACAATGCATTCAAACATAAAACAATGTTTCTATGGTCAATAATCATAGTCCTTTAGAATATACATATGTATTCACAGTTAAAACAACATTTCTTTAAGATGTATGTGCATGTATTCACATTGACAACATAAACAGGAGAAATAAAGGTAAGGCTTATCACCTTTATCAAACCTTTAGTTCAACAAGGAAAAAGTCTTTATTCATTAATGAGCAACTTTTAAGTCTGTTAAAGTTGATCCTTCAATATTTATTCAAGTTTGGTCTTTTGGAAAGGAATGCAGGGATGAGGCTTATAATTTATAGTGGCGCCATCCATGCCAAGCACAGATCATGTTAGGTCGTCAGGAAAGGTCCTTCAAAATCCGTCGGGTTAAAGCCGTGTTCACAAGAAAGATATTATTTTAGCAGGTCCGGGAAATTCCGTATGTTCCTGAGGTCAAAAGGTTGTACCCTACAAAAGTAAAGAACATGTGACTCCAAATGTTATCAAATATCATAGATAGACTGCAACAGACTCCATGTCCATGTCAGCTTTAAAATGCCATACTACAATACGCTCAAGAAAAATATCATATTCCATTCTCTTATAATGTGCTGTTTAGCATTCAAACAAGCAATCTGCAATCTATATAATTTAGAATCAAAGTGTGTCATACAAAATACTCAAGCAATGTATTCTTGTCCTGTCAGCGCAGAAACACACTAGTGCTGTGCTAACCTTGTGCAGCTGTGAAGCATTTCTGTCTGTCTAGTGAGGTTAGTGCTGAGCTGCTATTTGTCCACTAACAGCTGTCATCTGCCTGAATGAACCAATAGTTACTCGGCTTATATTTCTGACATCACAGCAGCATGGTTGGATTATGAGATAATGAATTTAGGTTACCACTTAAAAGCATAAATCTGAAAATTGGTGTAAGTAATGTCAAGCACCGTTTATCTTTCAAACTTGCAGATTTGTCTGAGGGCAATAGGGAGTCAAATAGATGTGCATCAGTAGAGGGGCACCCCTGGCAGCCCAAGTAGAGCATACGCCCAGCACACAGGAGGCCCAGGCTTGAGCCTCAGTCAGGTCACCTGCCCAATGTTATTCCCCACTCTCTCTCACTCCACCTTCTGTTCAGTTACTGTCAATTTTCAATAAAGGCCAAGAAAGCCCCCAAATATATATTTTTAAGCATGTTTGGAAGGTTTTGGAATGGCCTAGTTCAAGTCCGGACTTGACTCTAATTGAGATGCTGTGGGCTGACCTTATAAAGACAGTTCATGCTCGAAAACCTTCCGAAGTGGCTGAATTAAAGGGCTACCTTTTCACATGAGGTTAGGTAGGTCTGTATAGCTTTTTTCCCTTAATAAATAAAATCATCGTTTTAAAATTGCATTTTGTGTTTAATTGAGTTATCTTTGTCTAAAATTTAAATTTCTTTGATGATCTTAAACATTTCAGTGTGACAAATGTGCAAAAAATAAAAACCCATCAAGGGTTTTTTTGTTTATTTTGTTCTTTTTCAATCCCTCAAACATCAGTGGATTTAGTCAGACACAATAAAGTGATGTTCCACAATGATGCTCTGAACCCTATGATATGCCATTATAATGGCTACTATTTGAAATCAAACGTTTAATTTGTTGTATATTAATAACATTTGGCAGAGACATCTAGCCTGGGCAAAAATCCTATGGGTACTCCAGAAGACCTAAACTTCCCTGGTCACTAGGTCAAGTAGCGCAGATCATTAGGCTACATCTAAATTATTATTGCTGATAATAATAATAATAATAGTAATAAAAAGTATATCTGGATTTATTATTATTTATTGATTGTTTAAATTACTACCTACTACCACTACTACAGAAAATTAAATTCATATATTATTTCAAACATGTGACCAAAGGAATGGACTACATATATAACTACACTTTAGGCTATTTTTTAATAATAAAGTCATAAGATATCTGATTAGGTAAGTGTTACAATTTTGTGATGACAGTAAAAAAGTAGTATGTCGTTGGCTGATGTAGCTACAACGACAAGGGGAGTCCAACGGGGGAGGCAGTCCTTTCCTTTCCTTAAAATACGTCTACTAAATAAACAGCCAGCTGAAGTAAAAAGAAAAGGACATGATTCAATCTTCCGTCGTGCATGTACGAGCTAAACCCATGAACATATACAGCTAAACCTATAGATGTGTTTGAGAAGGACTTTGCGTCACGCTTAGGCGCTGACCAATTATAACTCGCGAAGGACTTTGTTCAGATTCTCCCTTATTTTTGACTGTCAGGTGTCATTTGTGCGTTACAGAATACAGAGAAGTACGACTAGGAGAGTAAATAAAAGGCTATTGTAGACATTTTTGGGGGGGAAGGTAATGTTTTTTATTTAGCTTTTGACAGAATAGATTCGGTAAATGTTGTGATCAGTCCTATTTTGGTTCCTAGAATAATATACGTTGGGTAAAAAAATTCCAGGTGCTGACAGCGTCGCCATTGGATTCTGAGCTACTGGCGGGCCATTGTAACTCATGCTACTGATTAGCAATAACGTAGACAATTAGGTTTAGAATTTATTTTAAGAGATGTCGGAAGTATGATCAGGCTGAATAAATAATTAATAAATAAATGCGTTTATGGGGCGGGGGAAAGATAAAATAAGGTGTTGAATGTGGTGAATTCGCCTGTTAGCATACAGCACTAAGCGCGCACTAGTGGAAGGTTACTTTTTGTCATCGATTTCCACACAAGTTCAGACCAACATGAGCTTTACAAGAGAGATCAAACGTAAGTACCTAATTACTATGAACAGATGAAATGAAATAATTTCTCTCTTGTGAGAACCTAATATATCATGCCATAGAGCTACAAAAAGCTAAGCGCAAGGCCCAGAACAGCAACAACCTCAAAGAGGAAGCCAGTATCTGCAATCAACTGGGAGAACTGTTATCTAGAAATGGTAAGAAAGCATATATATTAGCTTCAGTGAGTCCTAATACAAAATCTCTTGCACGTTTTTGAAAGTATAAATACCTCATTAATATTTCGACGTGCAGTCAAAATGGCATCTGTTGTCATTGGGGTCATTTTATCTGTGAAACTAAGGCTGGATGTCTTTTCTTCCACATTGCACCACATAATTTGTAATATCATAATTATTACTCTGCTGTGAGAAGTATATAAGGAGCAAAAAGACAACTTGCTAGGTTCTGCTGTAGAACAGTACTTGATTTGATAGTTTAGTTGGTCTTCTCTACCTTCTTTTTTGTCTTAGGTGATTATGAGGCAGCCATTAAAGAGCACCAACAGGAGCTGTCCCTGTCAGAGGTCCTAAATGATGTAATTGGTCGAGCTGTGGCCAATCGCAAAATAGGAGAATGCTATGCAGAGATGGGAAACACTGAGACTGCCTTAAAGGTCAGTAGTATATTTGCCTTTCTTTCAATAATGCTCAGTTGTTTTTAAGAGTACAGAGAATGGAATAATTCTGCATATGCTTTTTATCAGCACCAGTGGCGTCACTTGGACTTGGCTCGGTCTGTGTTGGATCATGCAGAAGAACAAAGAGCACTTGCTACTATTGGTCGAACCTATTTATTTTGTTATGAGTCAGACCAGTTGAGAAGCAGCTTAGAGCAAGCCAAGGATGCCTTTCACAGAAGTCTGGCTATCGTAAATGACCGCCTCGAAGGTGTGTAATCTTTGGCAGTTTGACAGTGTGTTTTATAGGATTTGAGACTTTAACTTATCTCTCATTGTTTTTTTTGTTTTGTGTAGGGATGGTGCCAGAACGAGAGATTTGTGAGATGAAAGCACGTCTTTTCCTTAATCTTGGTCTGGTTTATGATCATCTTGGAGAACCCAAACGCTGCAGTGAATTCATCAGACGCAGTGTCTTTATTGCAGAGTAAGAAAATGCTTTCTTTTCTTAGTTTTCTTGTCTTACTTGTGCAATCTAAGAATTTCAGAACAATTTCATATGTAGATATTCTGTCATACTCTTCCTTCTCTTCAAGCTCTATTTTTTTATTTCTTCTGTTGTATAAATGGATTTAATTTTGTTAAATGTGTTTTGGCACCTCTGTCCTATTCAGAAAGAGCCAGCTGCTTGAAGACCTCTATCGTGCGAACTTTAACCTGGGCAACATCTACTTCCGTAATGGGCAACCCTCAATTGCTGTGCGCTGCTTAGAACAGGCTAAAGAGTGTGCCAGGAAAATTAAAGACAAGTTTAGTGAGAGCGAGTGCTTTCACTGCATTGGCAAGGTTTGAACCCTCAGAATCCAAGTCACACTGAAAATAAATTCTTTCTGTAATGTAAGTCTGTTTTTGTTTTTTGTAGGTGCAGCTGTCCTTTGGTGACTTTGTGGCTGCAAGACTGTCTCTGAAGAAAGCTTTGCAGCTGGGCTCCCAGCAGCCACTTGACAGGCAAACAGTGACAAAAGCATTCAAAGATGGTGGATAAGCATATTTTTATTACTCTTAAAAAATTATTCTAATTACATATTTGGCTAAGGTAAATAACTCAACAACAACAACAGTCAACAACATTTTTTTACAGCGGACCATGGCTGCAAACTGGAGGAAGAGCTGGGCCAGGTTCAGGGCAGAAAACTCAGTTCCCATCAGGCTGTCGAGCTGGCAGAGCAGATGGGAGACCTCTACTGTAAAGTGGGCTGCTACAGTAAAGCTTTGGATGCTTATCAGGCTCAAGTACACAGCATAATATTGATCTTTTTTCTGTAAATTTAACTGAAAATGCAAGTGACAGATGTCTTTTTCTCTTGTTCAAATATAATCTTTACTTTTACTTGAATTGTTTCCCTTCTCATTTTCACCCTCTGTCATATTTATTTGTGTTGCCTTAATAAACAATTTTGTTGTGTAGTTAACTGGTGCTGAGGCGATGGGGAAGCCAGCCAGGGAGCTGGCTGTTATCCATGTTTCACTGGCTGCAACCTACACAGACTTAAAACAGTACAGCAAAGCAGTGGAGCACTACAGACAGGAGCTCACCCTGCGATCAGGCAGCGCCTCTGAGGTACGCTGCCATTTACTATTAGAATATAACTAGACTATATTTTTATAATTTGTAATGTTCATGCAGTATATACAAAATGTTTTAATTTTTGATGAACAATTCATTCTTCTCTGTGGTCCATGTATTTAAAAACAAAATGAATTAAGTATCTTCTTTTTTTACATCATAAAACATCACTGATTGGACAAAAATATATTTAATTTAATGATTAAATGATTACAATTTAATGATGGCTTTTACTTGTGGCAGCATGGTCGTACATGGCTGAACATTGCAGCAGCACAGGAGGAAAGTGGTTGTGACTTTATTGACATTAACGACAGCTACAGTAAAGCTTTAGATTGTGCTCAAAAAGCCGGACAGGCCAGACTACAGGTGGGATGTGAATTCAGCTTACATTTGAAAAAAAGGTTGTGGCTTGTAAACCTTTGTATGTCATATCCTGTTTGCATACAGAAGCGTGTGTTGAGGCGCTGGCTTGCATGCCAGAGACGCAAAGGCTCAGCTAAAGCTAATGACACAGAGGCACAGCTGCAGGAGCTGTGTGTGGCAAAGGGCTGGAGTCCACAACACAGTGATGGGGAGGAGGACGAAGAGGAGAAGATGGACAACAGTGAGCCTCTGGATGACGATGACATCATTCTCTCAGACTCAGGTACTCACCACTCTTCTGCTTTTGGCAGCATAAGCTGAAGGTCATAGGTCTTAGATGTTGCTTTCCTGGATTTGTTTTTAGATGATGATCTGGAAGGTTATGACAAGATGGTGACCGGAAGGAGGAAGACACGACGGGTAAGTTTACATTTTTTTGGCACAAATTGCAGGTTATTATTTTGAGACTTTTATCAAGTCAGATTTTATGTCCTAAGTGTGGCCATGCTTTGCTTTAGTGGAACAAGCGGAATGAGAAGGGTGAGACCTCTCTTCACAGAGCATGCATAGAGGGCAACCTGAAGCAAGTCAAATATCTTGTTGAGCAGGTGAGAAGTACAACAGGTACAGCAAATGACAGTTGTTTAACCTAGAATGTAAGTCCTTTGGATTATAACTTAACACTGCTAAACAAAAGCAATAACAAATGCCATGGTACAATAAGATTTGGTTTGTGAAAATGTATATATTACTACTTGTTTTGTTTTTTTCTTTTACAATTGTATTATAATAATAATATAATAGTATAATGCAAATTTAAAAAAAATCTAAATATTACATTTATATCTAATTAGCTATTTTTGAGCATTCCCAAAGATTAAAGATTTTATTTAAACTTGCATATTTTAATTTCTGCCTGTTTGTTACCCTCAGGGTCACCCACTGAATTCCAGGGACTACTGTGGCTGGACTCCGCTGCATGAGGCCTGCAACCATGGTCACTATGGTAACTGATTTAATACTACAGCCAATGAATACTCTTCAATTAGATATCTTTTAGTTACTATTTTACTCTTATTGTTCAGACATTGTATCGGTGCTTTTGGATCAAGGGGCTAACATTAATGACCCTGGTGGTCCTTTATGTGAGGGAGTGACTCCTTTGCACGATGCCCTTGCTTGTGGAAACTTTGCTGTGGCCAGACTTTTGATAGAAAGAGGAGCATCTTTGATGTTACGCAACTCCAAGGTGACTATATAGAAGAAGAATGATTTGTGTCATACTATGTGTATGTGAACAGTTTTTATCTCCAGGGAGAGACAGCCATGGACACCCTGTGCCAGTGGCAGAGGACATACAGCAGAGAGTTGGATCAGGATACCAAACAGGAGTGTGTTGCAACAGACAGACTACTGAGAAGAGCGTTGGCAGGATTAGGTGAGAGGCCTGTCTATGGCATATAGAGTAATAAATTGGTCAAGTCAGTCAACATTTACCTGTTTTGTGCCTTACTAGATCAGTTGGGTAAACATTCACTGCTGTTAAGACTGGGTAGGCTTTAAATGCTGCTCTGTTTTATACACTTTTCACCTTTTGCACCACTGCTGCTGCTCAGCAACTGCTGCTGTTCACTGTGCACTGCCATGGTTTTGTAGATAGGTTTCTATTTTTTTTGTAGTGTCTATTTTATATTATATTTTACAGCTTTACATACATAAATATTTTTATTTCATGTATTTTTATTCATTTTTTAAATTGCATGTTCCTTATCATTGGGTGAGAGAGAAACAACATTTTGATTACTCTGTATGTCTTGTACATGAAAATAAAAACAACTTTAAGCTTTGAACATTAGCACAAGGGAGAGCTGGACAATGTAATTTGTATCCATTTGTTCTGTCATTATTTTGATTAAAGTGTCATCAAAACATCACTGCTTAACAATATTAAATTTATGATATCTTTTAACAATATCTTTAAAATATTCCAAAATATAGGGGCAGTAAGTATGAATGCACATTCTATTTTCTGTCTATTTTTACCTCAACAGCTACTTAAAACCATCCTTGGTTTAATTGGAGCTGGAGAAATTGGAAAATTGGATATCCTCCCTTGTGTTTAACACATATTTTCACTTATATCTGTCTGCCGTAGTTACTCCTGCTCCTGCTCCAGCCAACTCTATTGATGCCCTGCAGGACACCCAGCTGTTTGATGCTGAATACTCAGAACCACTCACATCATCTGGAGGGGGCTTTTCCTCCTCAAGCCATGACTGGCTCCCAATCAGCAGGGCCTCTGAGGTACATCCAGCACCAAACAGCCCCAAACAGCAGCAGAGCAACAGCTCCACCCAGCAGCAGCGGGCCAGAGGAACTACACTGATTCACTATGAGGTAATAATCTTCCACTGTACACACCTTTTACTGAGATTATACTATTCCAATTTACAATTCTAACAGCCATACTGTAGAGTAGGAAAACATTTACTTCTGCCTCTTGAAAGCAAGACGTACATGTTATTATTTGCAAAATGTTGCTAATAATAAATATTTGTTTATTAAAGCAGCCCATATATGAAAGCATCTTTTTTTTATCTTGGTCCTGCAAGAAATTAAAGTAAATAAAGCCATTTTAAACAGTCCATACAGATATACAAATTTTCAGTCATCACTTCATTCCTTTTGGCATTATGCTAATGAAAAACAAGGTTTCAATTATTAAAACTATTGCACTTATATTACATTTTTTGCTTTCCAAATTGTACAGAAACAACTAACTCTTTTAGGGCAACAGTAAAACTCCAGTGGCAATGATAAATATCAAAAATATGAACAGGAAGACAAAAAAATCATTACAATAACACTGTCACTGGGACAGTTTCATAATAATTACTGGTCAGTAGAGTACAGTGTGAATGTCTGTCACATGGCAAACCATAATACTGTGTGCACTTCTCTTGTAGAATAACTGTAGCTCTTCAGATGACAGTGACTCAGACTCTCCAGTAAGCCCTCTCCATCCAG
>CM072169.1:804705-889705 GCA_036850595.1 Rhyacichthys aspro
AACTCATCTCTCATAGATGTGATCCTGAGCCTGTCCTTATTGATCGTAGTCATCCTTTAATGGATAACTACTACTAACTACTACTAAGGAGGGCCTGAAAAATTCTCCAACAATTCAACTCATGTATCATGATACAATATCCCCTAGCCAGCCCTTTATTGTATGTATTGCATTGATGTTCTTTTGATCTAGGCACAGGTCATCTGAAGTCAGTGTGTCTTTCCCACAATGCACTGGGCTCCACTGGCTTTGATCTGTTGTTGAAGACTTTGCCTTTGCACAGCCTTACTCACCTAGACCTTTCTGCAGTGCGCAGTGGACCCGCAGACTACCCAGCATTGGAAAAGCTCAGCAAAGTCTTGTCACAGGTGTGAGGGTGCTCAGTTAATCTGCAGTACTATTCTAAACACAAGAAAATATGATTATGTGCGGCCCAGAAAAGACTTGCATGAAACAGTATTTTACTTTTATTATAGGATCAGTGTTCACTGACTCACCTCAGCCTGGCTTCTAATGGGTTAACAGACAGCAGCATTGTCACTTTGGCAAGGTGTGTAATTGTGTCTACTGATAAACTTATTTTATTGCACTGTACAAGGTTGAGGAACTGTGTAGCTCGTACTAAACTACGGTTGTTTGGTTTGTTCTTAGGTGTCTACCTTTATGTCCGACCCTGGTAAGTTTGAACCTTTCAGGAAACCCCTCCATCACTTCCGCAGGACTCTACAGCATCCTGACATCTCTGAGGGAGGCAGGTCGATCACTAAACATACTCAACCTTCAAGGTGGGTCAAGTAGGTGTGCTTTTGAAGAATCATGGATTTTACAGTTTACAAAATTTGCTAAAATTTATTTGAAGTACTTGAATTTAATACAAAGTCATGAAATACTGAACAGGAAAATTCATTCAGATACCCGGTTCATACCTAAAGTCAGTCTAATAATCAGGCTTTAATATTGATTTAGATCCTGCTTTGAAGTTATTTCAGAGCCTTGTATTTCTTCATATTTTCTAAATCAGTTAAAGTTTTGACTATGTCAAAGAACATTCACATATTGCAGGTCATATAGTATTATTATTATTCACAATGATTATTGCATATTGCATGTTTTTCTAATATTATACAGTCCTAAACGAAGAGAGTATAAGTAAGTAAAAAATAATAGGGCAATATTCCGGGACAAAGTCCTCAATGCAACGGAATAAGAGCCTCTGCAACAGTTCTAATGTGGATTAGTATTGTGTTGTGCCCAGGCTGTCAGGTGTGTGGCCCTTGGGACACTGCGAGTCTGGACAGTCTGATGGAGATGATCAGGGATCTGCAGCTGTGTTCTCAGGGACTCAACAAACTAGACCGGGATGCTTTAAAGCAGAGCTGGGACAACGCTCAGTTACAAGGATACTTTGTCTACAGAAACACCAAGTGCCTCTTCGCCATTACTTCCTCTATATAAGTACTTCAGTCTGTGAAATGGACTGACACAAATTTAGACCAATGTGGATTTAGTGGCTTAACTGCAATTTTAATGGCAGTTGTTCACTTTTCTTTACTGTTCTGTTACTTTTCACTGAACCTGAGCTCATAATCTGTACACTTTGTATTCAGTATTGTAGGTCGTTGCTTTTTTATGGTATCTGAACTTATTTATGTGTCCATGTGCAAATGGTTTTGTTTATTTTGTTTTGGCATTTTCAACTATTGAATAACCACTGAACAAATGAATGAATGAAACAATATTAAAGCAGCTCATGGTGTATTTGTCCTTTATGTATTGTCTTCATGATCCATTAATGCATTTGTATTCATTTGTATTTTTTGTTATGTACGTAAGAGACTTTACTTGCTCATTGTCAGTTTTGAAGATGTGTTTTGCGCAGTGACTGACAGAAACAGTGGCAGATTTCTCATGTGTTAATTTTGCTCGTGAACATAGAAGAATTGGCCTAACCAGTCATGAAGTTTTTATCTGTCATTTTGGCTTTACTTTTTGTTTTCAACAATCTTATTACCATATTATTATAGAACTGGCCTAGTACATGAGCATTTTTACTAGTCTTTATACTTTTAATTGAAGTATTGGAGGTATAGGGAGTAGTGAGAGAAGCAAATTTTTGTCTTGTATTTTCCACACATCAGTGTCATCTTGCAGTTGATACGCCGTCATGTGTGTTCATTTATTACTGAAACTATGAGCTCGCTAAGTCATTATGATGTGATAGGGGTTTACATCGGTGTTCTGACTTGTCCATAATGAGGTCAAGTAAATCAGACAAAGGAATGCAGTCATTATAAGCTGTGGTTTATTTACTTTCATTGTCTGATTTCATTTGCAAGTGTAAACAAAAGTTATTTTTATTATCATTTATGAAATTTAGAAATGTGTACAGTGAAATTCTATTAAACATCTCCAATGTATTTTATAGATATATATATTTTCCTTTTATGTTTAATTATTTCTCTATGTAACTTCCACTCAACACCTCAGCTGGATTTTGAGAATCTTTGAAGCTTCGGTAAAAAGGCTCCTTCAGTCGCTGCTTTGGCCTAAAGAGTTTAGACAAGAACAAGAATTGTTAGCATTAAGGACTTTCATTGTGAAGAGTAAGAAGAGGTTTTTAGATGATTCATGGCAGAGATGTACACAAGTCTTTTTGTGCAAGTCCAAGTCAAGTCTCAAGTCTTTGACCACGAGTCCAAGTCAAGCCTCAAGTCTCTTTGCATACACTGCTTAATGTGAGTACTTGAAGCTTGATACTGCTGTCTTATTAATAAACCTATTGTATATGAATGTATCATTTTGAAAAAGTAAGCTATAGAGTATAGTTAATTTAAAAATAGAACAACAAAGCATTTTTTTTTTTTTTGTATTCTTAGCTAGGGATGCATCAATCAGCCTTTTTTTTTTTAGTACAGATCCTGATCCAGGTGCTTTGAGGACCTGCAGGTATCAGATACTGACCCAATCCATCTGGTTTTTGAATATAGATCATATGAATAAAGACCCTTGTATTTGTTACGTGACCCATTGTGAAGATAGGGGTTATTATTACATTTTATCGTAATGAGTAGATTTGTACAAATAAAAATAAAGTAAACACCAGCTCTTTTCCCATATTATTGCCATACAATATCAACTTAGAAAAGAGCAATTCATTTTATTTATGACTCATTCTTTATGATTGTTGTGGTAGGCTGCTATAATCCAGAGGTTAGCATTGATCAAACCAAAAGTAATAGAATTCATCCTCAGGAGGAAGACAAGTTAATAACCCAGTTGATGGATTTTAGGGACTGTAGCTTTAGTGTTTTACATTCAAAATAAATAAAATGCGTCTTACAACAGCAGCTGCTAACAAGAAGCTGCAATCTGAGCAACAATTAATAGTAAATGTGGACAAAGCAGGCGAATATATCACACTCTCCCTGATTCAGCTGAACCCTGCAGCGCGCTGTTCCCCGTGAGTGAGAGCGCGCTCCCTGCGCTGCTGTCTCTGAGCGCGGCTGTAGGACGCACGACGCGTTGTTCTCAATAACAATTAAATAGTTTATAACAAAATCTAAAAAAAATAAATAAATCTCCACGCCGCTGATTGGACAAACAGAACAAGAAATTAAAAGAGCGCCGAGCAGGTGGGAAAAGGTTCATTGTCAACGAGTTTCAAACTGCGAGTCCAAGTCAAGTCCCGAGTCTTTGGACCACGAGCCCGAGTCGAGTCGCAAGTCTCTGTCTGTAGCGACTTAAGTGGGACTCGAGTCCGAGTCGCTGTAACGAGTCCCCATCTCTGATTCATGGTGGAGTGACTTACTTGCAGGCTTTGGTGTTGACACAGATAGTGCGCACGTCATCACTGGTGGTGAGTTCCTCTATCAGCATCCCGATGTGGCGCTTCACAAACCTGTGGCACAGTGATTTGAGGAGTCCCATCTGGTCACAAATGGACAGCAACTTGGGCTTCAGCACCTAGAATGGAGACCTTATTTTCAGTCGCCACCGAGAATGCTCTGACCATACTGAACGGTCTAAGGTACACAATACCTCAACAGTGGCATTATCCTTGACAAGTTTCTTCACCTTGGTCAAAGCCCATTTACAGGTCCAGCATAATCCTGGCAACTGACAATGACAGCAATCAAAAGTTCATTTCAAATTTAACCCTCAAAGCCATTTCTGCTCTGCATAATTCTGCTGTCTGGAGCACAGTCATGCTATACAAGGTTTGGGACTTTTAGTATTCTTAACTGTGGCTTTGAGAAGTGCAAAATGACAATGTACCTCTGACGTAGGCAAATTGAAAATTTAAAAATCTGACTTTTTAAAAAAATATTATACAGAACAATTTTGTATTAAATTTAATCAAGTTAAATTATTGTGGCTAGCCTTCTGTCAGTTGTCACAGTGATTTTTTGTTTTTTTGTTTTCTTTCATAGCTGATCGGTCAGAGGGCTGTGTTTTTATAACATGATCCGTGATTCCTTCAAGCTCTGTGTACTGCCTCAACACAGTGATTTCTGTTTGAACAAAGCTGTGTAACCCATGTTTTGTTCAGAATACATCTCTGATTTGTCCTTTAATTCTTTCTTTTGAAATAACATTACCTTTCCCACAGCAGTTGAGACTTCGACCTCTTTTTGTTCTTGATCGCCGTCGTTGATCATCACACATTTCCCCTGAACTGTCCAGACTAAAACCAGAAACATAAGTTATTCACATATCAATTACAAAGAATCATTGTTACATGATAATAGTGCAAAGAAGAACCCATCTACTGACCTGAGCCTATGAGCAGAACACTCAGAAGCAGGAGTGAAGAGTTGCACATGACTGCTGTGGGATCTGAGTGGATGTGCCATCTGAGGTATGTCAAAGCTTAAATACTCTGCAGTGGCAGGTCAGGAGCTCTGCAAAGAAACTGCACAAACCAACACATAAACCACAAACTCCACTTAGTCACAGTGCACTTTCAGAAGACCACCTTCACAGAAACACCACAGGATCCTAAAACCTGTTAACAATAATGCTTCAAGAAAAAACATCCTACGGGTCAGAATTAGTCTTGTCATTGCATTAGATGCATATAGAGAATCTACTCAAGCTGCATTCATCTTAATAAAAGTAAAACTGAGACCCACAAGGACACTGGAATGAAAATGTCCCTGAGTCTGGTGGTTTAATTGTTGGTCTATAGAGTTTGCCCAAAGGAAATGGTTTTAAAGGGTCATGTCCCGGGTAAGTTGGTCCTTGATGATGTTTGTGGCTCTCCAGAGCTACTGTAATGTGTTGAGGTCTTTTCCTGGGGCAATGGGCAGTTAGTGACGTGGTTGTTCTTTTAATACTTGTATTTACACTTCTTTTTGTCAGCATTAAAGCAGCCTGCACACTGGGCGGTGCCCCTGGCAGCTCAGGTGAGCATACACCCAGCACGCGGGAGGCCCGGGCTGGAGCTTTTATTATTTTGAAAGCAACTTGAAATAATTTTATCAAGAGCTATAAATCCATGCTTAACAGAGTTACAAATCACAATCAACTTAAACTCAACCTGTCCCTGTTACATTGGCAATAAAAGGAATCAAAACGTTTGTTATATTCTAAATAAGGTGGGTGAAGTGTCTTGCCCAAGGACACAGCAACAGTATGAATGGGAAGGAGCGGGAATCAAACCACCAACCTTCCGGTAATTGGATGCCCTGCCCTACCTACTGAGCTACTGTGCCCCATAATGATTAGGCTATTATTTTTTCATTATCATTCACGCATTCTGTGACCCATTGAGAATATGCCTCCAACACACTTCTTTGTATTTTTTATCCAGTCTGTGTTTTTGCCCCCATAGGTTTTTACTGGGTGCCTTTTTTTTTTTTAGAACAATTTAAAAATGCACAACTGTTCAACAATCATGACTTAATGACATTCCATGGGTGTTTTTTTTAAATAACAGACCATTTTTACTAGAGAAATTTTTAAATTTCTTTTTTATGAATGACCATGAGTATGAGTTCAAACTGAGATACAGATATAGATGATTTATGAATTGTTTTGAAGGAGACCATTTTTGAGGCTCTTGAATTTAATAGAGCATCATTTATATAATTTGCTTTACTGTTATCATCTTGGGGTGCACTCCTGCTTCACAGCAAGAAGATCTCCGGCTTCCTCCCACAGCCCAAAGACATTCATGTACAGCTGAATTGGTGACTCTAAAGTGCCCCTAGTAGATGAATATGAGAGTGAATGGTTGTCTGTCAATGTGTGGCCTGCGAATCACAGGCCATTGTCCAGGATGTACCCTGCCTCAGGCCCAAAGCAGCTGGGATAAGCTCATGCCCCCAGTGACCCCTAACAGGACCAAGTGCTACAAAATGAATGAATGAATGTTATCATCTTAATTTAAAGTAAAATATGTCTATTCTTAAGACTACTAAGGCAGTATCTGAAGAGGTGAAAAGAGCACTTCCAGCAAGTACTGAGTAACACATACAGTAAATATGGACCCAAATTTTCCCTGCATTGGTGTATAAAATATAACATGATTTTATTTTAGAATAAAAGCATTGGTTTTGCCCCTGCATAAATATACTGTATTTTCCGGAATATAGAGCGCACCTAAATATAAGCAGCACCCACTAAAATTTAAAAGAAATATATATTTTGTCACATATAAGCCGCACCGGACTATAATATCCAGGCTGAGAAATAAGATATTTACATAGAAAGATTTTGTTGTGTATACACGGCAGTAAAAGTGCTGATCAAACAAAACAGAAAAGTCATTAATGGTTTTATTCATCTTCCTCCTGTGCACTAAAACCAAGTTGCTTTATTTTTCTTCCTCCTGCGTACTGAAACGACTGAACACCAAACCACTGTCACTTTTTCTTCCTGTGCACTGTTAAAGCGCAACTGCGCAACTATTAAAGTTGCTTCATTCTCCCACAAGTCACTATTCATCTTCCTCCTGAGCATTGAAACTACTGAACACCAAACCACTGTCACTTCATTTGTTTTCCATTATGAGGGGATGAGGGTGTAAAAATATTACCGTATTTTGCTGTTGTGCGTCTTGAGTTGCATGTGCTAAGAATAAACACTGGCGCTTTCTTGTTTGTACTGACTACCTCTGCCTGTCTCGTTTTTGCACTTCCTGCTAGAGCGCCCCCCTGAGGGCTGAAAAAAAATTCATAGAAAAGCCGCATCTCTGTATAAGCCGCATGGTTCAAAGCGTGGGAAAAAAGTAGCGGCTTATAGTCCAGAAATAACGGTAGCTTAACAACTTGATCAGAATGAGTCAGAGTTTCGTCTTGAATGTTATCAGGTCAGGTGTGACTGTTTCTCACTTCCTCTGCATCAGATGGAAATTATTTTTTGTTTCCTTTAGTGATCTCCATGACTGAACAGCAGCTAAAAGAAAAACCTTAAAAAGTGCCATTACATCATATTACAAACGCAGAAAGTGCAATAATGTTGTGCAGAGCACTTGTGAGCTCTTGTGCTCATTGTGGTGCTCTCAGTGTTCTTAGCTACTTTACTGCATTGTTGCATTTTGACTCCTACAATTTGCCTCTAAACAGCATGAATTTGCAATCACCCTGACAACGACAAAACTAACAAAACAACATAAAAGACGATTTCTTTACCATTGTTTCACCTGTGGTTTATCATTTTCAACCATTTTCACCATATTAAATACTTTTTAAGGGTTTAGGGAAGTTTACGGACTTTTCTATTGCTTAACCACCTCTGCCTCAGTAATCTGTAAAGCCAGATAGTCTGTGGGAGGAAGCTGGAGATCTTGCTGTGAAGCAGGAGTGCACCCCAAGATGATAACAGTAAAGCAAATTATATAAATGATGCTCTATTAAATGGGGGTGCACAGTAGCAGAGTGGTTAGCACTCCTGCTTCACAGCAAGAAGGTCGTGAGTTCGAATCCCGGCCGACCCAAAAAACATCGTTGGCTGATTGTAGCCAACTCAAACATCATTGGCTAACTCTTTCTGTGTCCTCTCCGTGTCACCGTGGGTTCTCTCCGGGATCCCCGGCTTCCTCCCACCATCCAAAGACATGCATGTATAGGTGAATTGGTGACTCTAAAGTGCCCCTAGTGGATGAATGTGAGAGTGAATGGTTGTCTGTCAATGTACATCTAAGTGTAAAAATTTCTCTAGTAAAAATGGTCTGTTATTTAAAAAAAACACCCATGGAATGTCATTAAGTCATGATTGTTGAACAGTTGTGCATTTTTAAATTGTTCTAAAAAAAAAAAGGCACCCAGTAAAAACCTATGGGGGCAAAAACACAGACTGGATAAAAAATACAAAGAAGTGTGTTGGAGGCATATTCTCAATGGGTCACAGAATGCGTGAATGATAATGAAAAAATAATAGCCTAATCATTATGGGGCACAGTAGCTCAGTAGGTAGGGCAGGGCATCCAATTACCGGAAGGTTGGTGGTTTGATTCCCGCTCCTTCCCATTCATACTGTTGCTGTGTCCTTGGGCAAGACACTTCACCCACCTTATTTAGAATATAACAAACGTTTTGATTCCTTTTATTGCCAATGTAACAGGGACAGGTTGAGTTTAAGTTGATTGTGATTTGTAACTCTGTTAAGCATGGATTTATAGCTCTTGATAAAATTATTTCAAGTTGCTTTCAAAATAATAAAAGCTCCAGCCCGGGCCTCCCGCGTGCTGGGTGTATGCTCACCTGAGCTGCCAGGGGCACCGCCCAGTGTGCAGGCTGCTTTAATGCTGACAAAAAGAAGTGTAAATACAAGTATTAAAAGAACAACCACGTCACTAACTGCCCATTGCCCCAGGAAAAGACCTCAACACATTACAGTAGCTCTGGAGAGCCACAAACATCATCAAGGACCAACTTACCCGGGACATGACCCTTTAAAACCATTTCCTTTGGGCAAACTCTATAGACCAACAATTAAACCACCAGACTCAGGGACATTTTCATTCCAGTGTCCTTGTGGGTCTCAGTTTTACTTTTATTAAGATGAATGCAGCTTGAGTAGATTCTCTATATGCATCTAATGCAATGACAAGACTAATTCTGACCCGTAGGATGTTTTTTCTTGAAGCATTATTGTTAACAGGTTTTAGGATCCTGTGGTGTTTCTGTGAAGGTGGTCTTCTGAAAGTGCACTGTGACTAAGTGGAGTTTGTGGTTTATGTGTTGGTTTGTGCAGTTTCTTTGCAGAGCTCCTGACCTGCCACTGCAGAGTATTTAAGCTTTGACATACCTCAGATGGCACATCCACTCAGATCCCACAGCAGTCATGTGCAACTCTTCACTCCTGCTTCTGAGTGTTCTGCTCATAGGCTCAGGTCAGTAGATGGGTTCTTCTTTGCACTATTATCATGTAACAATGATTCTTTGTAATTGATATGTGAATAACTTATGTTTCTGGTTTTAGTCTGGACAGTTCAGGGGAAATGTGTGATGATCAACGACGGCGATCAAGAACAAAAAGAGGTCGAAGTCTCAACTGCTGTGGGAAAGGTAATGTTATTTCAAAAGAAAGAATTAAAGGACAAATCAGAGATGTATTCTGAACAAAACATGGGTTACACAGCTTTGTTCAAACAGAAATCACTGTGTTGAGGCAGTACACAGAGCTTGAAGGAATCACGGAT
Organism: Rhyacichthys aspro; assembly: GCA_036850595.1. Taxonomy (NCBI): domain Eukaryota; kingdom Metazoa; phylum Chordata; class Actinopteri; order Gobiiformes; family Rhyacichthyidae; genus Rhyacichthys; species Rhyacichthys aspro. The sequence goes on from CM072169.1 coordinate 814,352, forward strand.
CATGTTATAAAAACACAGCCCTCTGACCGATCAGCTATGAAAGAAAACAAAAAAACAAAAAATCACTGTGACAACTGACAGAAGGCTAGCCACAATAATTTAACTTGATTAAATTTAATACAAAATTGTTCTGTATAATATTTTTTTAAAAAGTCAGATTTTTAAATTTTCAATTTGCCTACGTCAGAGGTACATTGTCATTTTGCACTTCTCAAAGCCACAGTTAAGAATACTAAAAGTCCCAAACCTTGTATAGCATGACTGTGCTCCAGACAGCAGAATTATGCAGAGCAGAAATGGCTTTGAGGGTTAAATTTGAAATGAACTTTTGATTGCTGTCATTGTCAGTTGCCAGGATTATGCTGGACCTGTAAATGGGCTTTGACCAAGGTGAAGAAACTTGTCAAGGATAATGCCACTGTTGAGGTATTGTGTACCTTAGACCGTTCAGTATGGTCAGAGCATTCTCGGTGGCGACTGAAAATAAGGTCTCCATTCTAGGTGCTGAAGCCCAAGTTGCTGTCCATTTGTGACCAGATGGGACTCCTCAAATCACTGTGCCACAGGTTTGTGAAGCGCCACATCGGGATGCTGATAGAGGAACTCACCACCAGTGATGACGTGCGCACTATCTGTGTCAACACCAAAGCCTGCAAGTAAGTCACTCCACCATGAATCAGAGATGGGGACTCGTTACAGCGACTCGGACTCGAGTCCCACTTAAGTCGCTACAGACAGAGACTTGCGACTCGACTCGGGCTCGTGGTCCAAAGACTCGGGACTTGACTTGGACTCGCAGTTTGAAACTCGTTGACAATGAACCTTTTCCCACCTGCTCGGCGCTCTTTTAATTTCTTGTTCTGTTTGTCCAATCAGCGGCGTGGAGATTTATTTATTTTTTTTAGATTTTGTTATAAACTATTTAATTGTTATTGAGAACAACGCGTCGTGCGTCCTACAGCCGCGCGTCTCTGTCGCTCAGAGACAGCAGCGCAGGGAGCGCGCTCTCACTCACGGGGAACAGCGCGCTGCAGGGTTCAGCTGAATCAGGGAGAGTGTGATATATTCGCCTGCTTTGTCCACATTTACTATTAATTGTTGCTCAGATTGCAGCTTCTTGTTAGCAGCTGCTGTTGTAAGACGCATTTTATTTATTTTGAATGTAAAACACTAAAGCTACAGTCCCTAAAATCCATCAACTGGGTTATTAACTTGTCTTCCTCCTGAGGATGAATTCTATTACTTTTGGTTTGATCAATGCTAACCTCTGGATTATAGCAGCCTACCACAACAATCATAAAGAATGAGTCATAAATAAAATGAATTGCTCTTTTCTAAGTTGATATTGTATGGCAATAATATGGGAAAAGAGCTGGTGTTTACTTTATTTTTATTTGTACAAATCTACTCATTACGATAAAATGTAATAATAACCCCTATCTTCACAATGGGTCACGTAACAAATACAAGGGTCTTTATTCATATGATCTATATTCAAAAACCAGATGGATTGGGTCAGTATCTGATACCTGCAGGTCCTCAAAGCACCTGGATCAGGATCTGTACTAAAAAAAAAAAGGCTGATTGATGCATCCCTAGCTAAGAATACAAAAAAAAAAAAAATGCTTTGTTGTTCTATTTTTAAATTAACTATACTCTATAGCTTACTTTTTCAAAATGATACATTCATATACAATAGGTTTATTAATAAGACAGCAGTATCAAGCTTCAAGTACTCACATTAAGCAGTGTATGCAAAGAGACTTGAGGCTTGACTTGGACTCGTGGTCAAAGACTTGAGACTTGACTTGGACTTGCACAAAAGACTTGTGTACATCTCTGCCATGAATCATCTAAAAACCTCTTCTTACTCTTCACAATGAAAGTCCTTAATGCTAACAATTCTTGTTCTTGTCTAAACTCTTTAGGCCAAAGCAGCGACTGAAGGAGCCTTTTTACCGAAGCTTCAAAGATTCTCAAAATCCAGCTGAGGTGTTGAGTGGAAGTTACATAGAGAAATAATTAAACATAAAAGGAAAATATATATATCTATAAAATACATTGGAGATGTTTAATAGAATTTCACTGTACACATTTCTAAATTTCATAAATGATAATAAAAATAACTTTTGTTTACACTTGCAAATGAAATCAGACAATGAAAGTAAATAAACCACAGCTTATAATGACTGCATTCCTTTGTCTGATTTACTTGACCTCATTATGGACAAGTCAGAACACCGATGTAAACCCCTATCACATCATAATGACTTAGCGAGCTCATAGTTTCAGTAATAAATGAACACACATGACGGCGTATCAACTGCAAGATGACACTGATGTGTGGAAAATACAAGACAAAAATTTGCTTCTCTCACTACTCCCTATACCTCCAATACTTCAATTAAAAGTATAAAGACTAGTAAAAATGCTCATGTACTAGGCCAGTTCTATAATAATATGGTAATAAGATTGTTGAAAACAAAAAGTAAAGCCAAAATGACAGATAAAAACTTCATGACTGGTTAGGCCAATTCTTCTATGTTCACGAGCAAAATTAACACATGAGAAATCTGCCACTGTTTCTGTCAGTCACTGCGCAAAACACATCTTCAAAACTGACAATGAGCAAGTAAAGTCTCTTACGTACATAACAAAAAATACAAATGAATACAAATGCATTAATGGATCATGAAGACAATACATAAAGGACAAATACACCATGAGCTGCTTTAATATTGTTTCATTCATTCATTTGTTCAGTGGTTATTCAATAGTTGAAAATGCCAAAACAAAATAAACAAAACCATTTGCACATGGACACATAAATAAGTTCAGATACCATAAAAAAGCAACGACCTACAATACTGAATACAAAGTGTACAGATTATGAGCTCAGGTTCAGTGAAAAGTAACAGAACAGTAAAGAAAAGTGAACAACTGCCATTAAAATTGCAGTTAAGCCACTAAATCCACATTGGTCTAAATTTGTGTCAGTCCATTTCACAGACTGAAGTACTTATATAGAGGAAGTAATGGCGAAGAGGCACTTGGTGTTTCTGTAGACAAAGTATCCTTGTAACTGAGCGTTGTCCCAGCTCTGCTTTAAAGCATCCCGGTCTAGTTTGTTGAGTCCCTGAGAACACAGCTGCAGATCCCTGATCATCTCCATCAGACTGTCCAGACTCGCAGTGTCCCAAGGGCCACACACCTGACAGCCTGGGCACAACACAATACTAATCCACATTAGAACTGTTGCAGAGGCTCTTATTCCGTTGCATTGAGGACTTTGTCCCGGAATATTGCCCTATTATTTTTTACTTACTTATACTCTCTTCGTTTAGGACTGTATAATATTAGAAAAACATGCAATATGCAATAATCATTGTGAATAATAATAATACTATATGACCTGCAATATGTGAATGTTCTTTGACATAGTCAAAACTTTAACTGATTTAGAAAATATGAAGAAATACAAGGCTCTGAAATAACTTCAAAGCAGGATCTAAATCAATATTAAAGCCTGATTATTAGACTGACTTTAGGTATGAACCGGGTATCTGAATGAATTTTCCTGTTCAGTATTTCATGACTTTGTATTAAATTCAAGTACTTCAAATAAATTTTAGCAAATTTTGTAAACTGTAAAATCCATGATTCTTCAAAAGCACACCTACTTGACCCACCTTGAAGGTTGAGTATGTTTAGTGATCGACCTGCCTCCCTCAGAGATGTCAGGATGCTGTAGAGTCCTGCGGAAGTGATGGAGGGGTTTCCTGAAAGGTTCAAACTTACCAGGGTCGGACATAAAGGTAGACACCTAAGAACAAACCAAACAACCGTAGTTTAGTACGAGCTACACAGTTCCTCAACCTTGTACAGTGCAATAAAATAAGTTTATCAGTAGACACAATTACACACCTTGCCAAAGTGACAATGCTGCTGTCTGTTAACCCATTAGAAGCCAGGCTGAGGTGAGTCAGTGAACACTGATCCTATAATAAAAGTAAAATACTGTTTCATGCAAGTCTTTTCTGGGCCGCACATAATCATATTTTCTTGTGTTTAGAATAGTACTGCAGATTAACTGAGCACCCTCACACCTGTGACAAGACTTTGCTGAGCTTTTCCAATGCTGGGTAGTCTGCGGGTCCACTGCGCACTGCAGAAAGGTCTAGGTGAGTAAGGCTGTGCAAAGGCAAAGTCTTCAACAACAGATCAAAGCCAGTGGAGCCCAGTGCATTGTGGGAAAGACACACTGACTTCAGATGACCTGTGCCTAGATCAAAAGAACATCAATGCAATACATACAATAAAGGGCTGGCTAGGGGATATTGTATCATGATACATGAGTTGAATTGTTGGAGAATTTTTCAGGCCCTCCTTAGTAGTAGTTAGTAGTAGTTATCCATTAAAGGATGACTACGATCAATAAGGACAGGCTCAGGATCACATCTATGAGAGATGAGTTACAGTAAAGTGGCACTCCAAGCTACAAACTTGGTGTAAGAAGGCAGTTGTTGTACAATCTATTATAGAGGGCAAACTGACCTGACCACACTGTCCCAGCAGGGGAAAACAAAACTTAGGGGAAAATAAAGAGAAAATGGCTATTTCAATTTGTCTGCTAAATGGTAAATGGCATTTATATCGAGCGTTTCTGCCTTTCTGCCTATCTTCGTATTTACCCCCAAAGTTCTTTATATCAAGCTTTCATGCATCCTTTCACACTTTTTAACAAAATTAAAGGCAGTATAACAAAAAGGCAGTGTAATAAAATTAAGAAACATACACAGACATTTCTTACCTGTGAGAGCACTGGCCAGTAACAGTCTGTGCTGCTGGAGGAAGCGGGCCGTCAGGCCACAGGCCTGCAGAGACAGCTTGGCCAGCACAGGACAGCAGTTAAGTAGACAGGACAGAGACTCAGTGATACTGTCCCCAAGTGGGTTCATACTGAGGTCCAGCTCTTCCAGGCACTGGGGTGTAAACAAGAAACACAAAAATGTTTCAATTTAGCTTGTGTCCAAAGTGTAGTGGGTTCTCACTTTTTAAGGAAAGTTTACAAGTGGTTTGCATGCTTCAGTTGAACACAGGAAGTGGTTGCTACGACTCAGGAAACATGCTGGTTTTACACAGTAAACAGTTTTGACAGTGTATTTCAAGCAGTTTATAAACTTTCTGGTTTATTAAGATGACAATACAATACAGTCGGAAAATGAGGTGCGTTGGACGTAAGTAGTTTGACATTCTAAAAAGCTTTAACTAAAAAATACAAGGGATTAAAAAGCAGAGCTGCACAACATCACAAATATTTGATATGCAATATTCATTCATTCATTAGGGATCGCGGGTGACTGGAGCCTATCCTGGCAACACTGGGCCTGAAGTGGGGTACACCCTGGACAATGGCCAGTTGGTAGCAGGGCTGACATTTAGAGATAGGCACTGACTGACAACCATTCACTCTCACATTCATTCACTCAAGTTGCCAATAGACCTATACACGCATGTCTTTTGGCGGTGGGTGGAGGCCGGGAAACGGACTCCTCACAGAAAGGCTGGAGTCACCTGTGGTTTGAACTCACCACCTTCTTGCTGTGAGGCAAGACAGCTGACCACTTCATGCAACATATTTTTAAATATAGGAAACCCTAGGGGGCGCCTTGGTGGCTCACCTGCATACTAGAGTGCATACTACATAATTGGGAGACCCAGGTTTGATGCCAGTTTGGGTAATTTGCCCAATTTCACTCCCCTCTCTCTCACCCTGTTTCCTGTCTGTTTACTATAAAATAAAGGCAAAAAGGCCTAAAAAAATGTTTGGAAAAGGTATGCTGACCTCAATGTTGGGCATGGAAAAAACAAACAAGACAGCAAACAATAACTAGAATATCTGCAATGACTGGAAGCTGAGGCTAGATGTTGAAATAAATACATGTTGCAGGATTATGTGGAAATTTGCTGAATTTTGTTGGAATTAAAATGGTTGGGTCACATTGTAAATGTTCGAAACTTGAAATGGTAATTTGTTGAAATTGTGTTGGTTTGAATAGGATGTTGAAGATATGTTAGAAAGAGTGCTTCAAGTGCTATTTAGGTTATTGCCTTCAATTTTTTACACCAAGACCATACCCCCAGGGGTACTTGGAAGCAACCCAGGGGGTACTTGAAGATTTTTAGGAAAAATACACTGAATAAGTCAATAGTATACAAAATAAATACAAATAATTAATGCTGAAATATATTTAAAAAAAAACCCAAATACGATTATCTAAATGTATCCTCGATTTAATATAAAAGTCTGTGTCCCCCTCCCCATGTCATCAGAATAGTTTGACCCAACCTGAACTCGCAGGCCCCTATGTCAAATGTCACAACAACTGAGTGACAGCTACCTATGGACTTGTGGTTGAAGCGTAGCAACGAATGCAGCGGGAAAAGAAGGCCAAGACAGAGCCTCCAAATTTCGCCAGTATACAGAGGACTATATTTTGATGGGATTTACATCCACCACCTGCAACCCGCTGTGGCCTCTGTCCTTTTTCTGTGGTGAGACATTAGCAAACAGTGCCAAGAAGCCAGCTCATCTCCAGCAGCATCTCAATACAAAACATAAAAAAGGGCACTTTTAGTTAATATTAAGATGAGTTAGTAGAGAAACAGTGTTCAACATAAAACAAATACCTTTTGCACAGCAAGGATTTTCAGCTCCTTTTTTTAATCAAAAATGCTGAACCTATTACAAGGGGTACTTGGCTAAAAATATATATATTTTTGGGGGTACTTAACTGAAAAAAGTTTGAGAACCACTCGCTTAGATCATGCGGCCTCTCATCTGAAGTACAGATCTTGCATGTGTTGTGTGTAATTGCTGTCCAGGGTGTATCCCGCTTAAGGCCCAAAGCTGCTGGGATAGGCTCCAGCCACCCACGACCCCAAAAACGGGACTAAGCGGTAGAAAATGAATGAATCTACAGTTTATGAAGGTACATCTGCTCCAAAATAGTTACCATTTCTTGGCATCAATAAAACACAGTACTAGTTGTGAATTTGTTAGTGCTTAGTTTCCTAATAAAATTAAAAGATTAGCATTGTTCACTGCATCTTCACATATTGTATTTAACATGTAATGTAATCAGTATGTAACGGGGGTGGTTTGGACCCAAAAGCAGTACACAAGAGAACGGGAACAGTTGGTAATGACCTTTATTGTCACAATAGCAAACAAGGAGCCGAGCAGTAAGAGTCAATACGGAGTACAGGTCTCTCTTCAGGCCGAAAGCCCGCACACAGTCTCTATAGCACGGGGAAGGGGTGAGGAACGAGTTCAGTTCTCCGGCCACATGGAGTGAAAGAGAGGAGCTTACTGTGGTCGCTGAAGCCGTAGCGAGGAGTCCACAGCCCGTAGAGCCAGCCGGCCGTGCGGAGTTGCAGACGAGGGAAGAACAGGAGCGGTCCGAGACAAGCAGTCCGAGGAAACAGAGGCGCCGATGAGGAGCAGGCAGGGGGTGAGTCGAGGCCAGGTGGAGGAGTCGTAACCGGGAGAGCAGGATGCCAGGGACGCCGAGGCAGAGCACGTGGTCAGAAACAGAAAGCAGGTAAGTTTACCAGGAGGCAGGCAAGGAGAGCAGGTTGGGGACAGATGAGATCGGCAACAGGAGATCAGGCAGGAGAAGAACGCTGGAGAGTCGTGCATACTGCAGAGGAACAATCTGGCAGAGTGTGTGTGATCTGGTGAGTCTTACATACCGGACTGATTGGCAGATGAGCTGCAGCTGCAGCAGTGGGTGAGTGAGGAGGGGTGAACCAGTGGGAGTGGCTGGCAGGTAGAGAGGGGCAGAGGTGAGAGAGTACTGGGGCAGAGGAATCGGAGGAGAGCCAGGGAAGATGAAACTGTGACACAGTAATTCTATTGTTTTTTGTCTCTCTCACAGCTTCATACTGCACTCATTTTCAAGGCTTTTATAGTGGCAGGTAATATTATACTTATATGAAATGTGTTTGACAATTTCCTAAAAAAAAATAATATAATAAATATGATATAATAAATGGGCTGTTGTTGAATTTTCTTCTAAAGTTTACTATTTTGTTTTTCTTGTCTTATACCTCTATAGATCTGTGCCGAGTTCAAAAGAATCATCACTGTCCCTCTACAATCAAAGTTCTTGTCTCATCTGGATCTGTTCTGTGACAAACTTATGAAGCTGTTTAAAAAAGACGAGGTGGACAACTTGGTGAAAGGCTCAAAGAACACTGTTGGCTGATAAGTACTGCTTGTAAATTACTTTCTTCAGAATTAGATTCTTAAGAAAATGGAAAGACCAATTTATGAATATTAGATTTTGAATGGTATTGTTATTTAGTGACCTAGTCTTGGTTTATTTATCTTTCTACCTCATTGAGTAGTTTAGTCCTTGGTTAGGCTTCATTCAGTTTGGGTTCAGTCCTGCTTTAGTTTTTATTTTTAGAATAATTCTGTAATCCTGCTTTAGTGCTTGGTTTTATTTCTGTTCTGGTTTGAGTGCTAGTTCACAAATTGATGCAAAATTGTGAAAAGGGCATGCAAATATCCTAAATAAACAACTCAAACCAACATATTGATAATGACACTATGAATACCCCTCAGAATTGTCATAAGAGTGGTGTACACTATTAGTTGAAATCTATTCAGAGTTAAAGGCTAAGATTTGTCTTTTCCCTACATGTGTTTATCTTTTTTGAGTCTCTATTATCTACATGACTTCAAGCGAAAGCAATACTGTATGTTAGAGTTTTAGCTTTAGGAGACTGTAACAAAGAACATTTCTTTTTACTGTGACAACGCAGACACCAGTCGGAAATATAATATTAAAGGCATTTGTGTCTACATGGCAGAAGACCTAGAAAACCTGACGCAGGATTATGAGGTATGTACAATATGACTGCATTAGACTGTTTCCGAAATAGTCCTACATTTCTAGTATTTTACTTTTGTAATAGACACATATCTTACTCAAAGTTACTTAAAACATGTAACATTTTACCTTAAAATATTGACCTGGAATATAACCATAATGGCTTCAAATTCTACTAAATTCAAGTCAAAACCAGTACCAGACCCCAGAGTAAAGAAGCTAAACAAACAAGCCTAAACCAGGAGAAAACCCCGGTGCTACACCAGGATTATACCTGGGTTTAAATAGCCTTCCAAACAATAAATCCGGGTTAAACCTAGAAAGCTAAAGCAGAACTAAATTAACACTAAACAGAGACAAGTTTGGACTAAACTAGAGGTGGCTAAACAAGGACTAAGTTAGGACTACAAGCTTACTGAGCTTTAACCAGCTTAAAAACCAAACAATACTAAACATAGCCTTCAGGCCTAAAACTCTGAGTAAACCAGGGTAGACCTAACCTTCACTAAAATTGGAGGTAATCCCAGAACTCTAGGCACTGTCCAGCATTATAAACCAGGACTACGCCAAGCAATAAACTAGGGCAACACAGATGTACAAAAGACTCAGTAACTGATGTTTCCCTCCTCCTTGTCCCTTAATAATTTCTCATTTACTCTCACTAGTTTATTTAGTTTAGGCAACATGTGACCATTGTAAGATGTTTACATCCATTACATATGAACCAGGTTTTATTTGCTGCACGGCCTCAGACTTACCTTAGCCTTACCTGTGATTTGTTTCCTTATTTTCCTTTCTTTTTACAGGGCATGAATGAAGAAGCTGTGAACGAGGCCATTGAAGACACAACAGTTGGAATTTCCGTCATCAAGTCACATTCAAGTGATCAAGCAGACATTGGGGTTGTCCTTGAAGGCATCAAAGTTTTGAAAGATTTAGATCATTTTGCCTTCGCCGTTGCAATGCTCTTGGGACTAATGTATTGCTTGAACATGAGCTACCCTGAAAACCTGCGATACACTTTTGAGGTCCGGCAAAAAATTGTGATGGAACTGGATGGAAGTAAATTTTCAAACAAAACACTTACTCTAAAAAACAGACTTTTCCAATAAAAATGATCCACAGGCAGTACTTCTACATCAGACATGTCCAAAGTCCAGCCTGGGGGCCAAACATGGCACAAGATGAGATTTTATGTGGCCCTTGGCTTCATTGATTAAAATGATATACAGGATCAAATCCAACTAAAACCAGTTCAAATCCAACTAAAACCAGTTCAAATCCAACTAAAACCTGTTTCAATTTAACTAAAACATGCTCAAATCCAACTAAAACCTGTTCAAATCCAACTGAAACAAGTCTAAATCTACCAAAAACCTGTTTAAATCCATCTTAAACATGTTCAGATTTTTAAAACCTGTACCTGTGGAATAAAAATAAAATTAGAAGAGACTGTCGTCCCTAATAAATTTTCCTCTCATCTAATGTGGCCATCGTTGTAAAAAAGTTTTGGACACCTCTGATCTACATGCAAGAACAAAAATTTGTAGTACTGCCTTAATCAAACAATATGCTGTTTACCATTGCAAAATGATTTGTTCCAATTTGATTTCTTTGTGGTTCATTTTGAGTCTTTGGCGAGCTGCCACTCCAGTGTATGGTACATGGTGCGCAGTGAATTAATATTGTGTCTTTTCTTGCTGTAACCTTCAAATAATTAATTTGCTTATTTCAACTCGAGAAGATTGCATAGAAGTTTTGGTGTGTTTACACAAGGTTTTTCGATGGTTTTAAGTTATGTAAAATGTATAACTCAACCTTAAACTGCTGTAAAATCTGTTTGAAACTTAATTGGGTGCATTATGTTTTTGCAGGTTTTGTTTGGTCTGGATTAAAGTGCACCAGAACATGTTGAACACACTTTTTTTCAGTGTTTTTTTTACATGCATGTTTGTTTAGATGTGTTCAGTAAGGCAAAATAACAGATCTCAAGGGATGTATTGATATTGCTTTAAAATTAGTTGAATAGTATAATTTAATGAATGTAGAGTTGCAGTTAAAAAAAAAAGTAACTTTAGCATGATTGAATCACTTCAGACCATAACAATTAATGAATTGTGATGGTGTGACGTGATTCAATTATCAGTAAACTAAAAAAAATCGTGTAGTTGTGTGTAATTGTATTATTTAAAATTTGTTCACGTTAATCAAATATGATTTTTTTATTTTAGTTTAACATGCAATAATTCCTATAGCGGAAAAAGTGTACATTTGTGTACATTTGCCACATTTTTATTGTGTGGGACCAGTGTTGCCACATTTTTATTGTGTGGGACCAATGTACATTTAAAAATCTAGTAAATTCAAAGGATTTTTTTTTCCAGTGTTATTGGAGTCAAGAGTCTCGTCTTGGGGGAGGTCCAAGATGGCGCCTTAAGACAAAGTTTTCAGAGCTGTAATGTCTCGTTATGAGGGCAATGGGCTTCCTTAAGACCTCTGCTAAACAGCTCCTGCCATCCTTCGCGGAGTGCCTAGAAGAGGCCATCCAGGAGAAGGCCAGGTGGCGTAACCTGTCCAGCCTTTCTTACAGGAAGAAGACCCAGCTCCTCGATGTTCTGGTGGACGCTAAAGGCCTGTTGTGGCCACTATGCAGCAATACTGTGAGAAGAATAAGTGTGCTTGGCCACATACATAGATGACTGGCGGCTGGCCGCACAGTTGTGTCATCAGCCCCGGGACCACACCAGGCTGCTGACTTCACACCTGGCGTCCCTGGGTTTTACAGTTAACTGTGAAAAGAGTGTTTTGGCCCCGGCTCAAAACATTGCATTCATTGGCCTGTGCCTGGACTCAGTCACTTTGAAAGCACGTCTCACAGTGGGCAGGGTAAGAGAGTTACCTGTTTGTCTTGCCACCTTCCACCGGGGCTCGCTGTTACAATGCAATATGTGCCTCAAGTTACTAGGGCTGATGCCATTAGTCCTAGTCATTGTTTGGTCATTCCTTTGGGCCGCCAACACATGAGGCCAAGGGTGCCATTTGGTTTCGCTAACAGCAGAGTGCATGCTCTACGTCACTCAAGGCACACACTTTTCTGTCTACGGGTGTTGCCACGGGGGTGGTCCAAGCACAAAAACTTATTACAACGGATGCCTCAGGCAGGACTGTATGTGGAAAATGAAGTTTGGGTATGCAGTTATGCCACATAAACTGGACAGGAACAGTAACTCCAGGCCATATGGCTAAAACTGCCCTTTTTAAAGGAGTCAGGACAGACAATACCACTGTAGTGGTATACATAAACAGACAAGGAGGGTTTTGGTCACATCAGCTGCACATGTGGAGAGGCACTCACCTGTTGTCGGTAAGAGCCACACACGTTTCATGTTTATGAACCGAGGAGTGGACTTGCTGTCTGTTACCCCTCGCTACAGGAACTGGAAACTCCACAGTCAGGTTGTGGATCAGATATGGGAGAGATACTGCTGGGCAGTGGTGGACCTGTTTGCGTCACAAGGTGTTGCACATTGTCTGCTGTTTTATTCCCTGGCCAAACAGTGTGCGCCGATGTGCTTTGACGCGTTGGCACACGAGTGGCCGCGTGTCCACCTGGACGCGTTTCCCCCATTAGAGCTGAATATCCCTACTCTTGCTAGAGTCCGGGAGAGGAGCCTCTCTCTGATCCTCATTGCCCCCTGCTGGCCATTGAAGTACTGGCTGGCGGAGATATTTCAACTCCTGCACAGCCGCCCATGTGGGCTCTGCCTTTACGCAGGGATCTGTTGTCGCAGGCGTGTGGGGAGATCTTTCATCCCCACCCAGAGTGCCTGGCTTTGTGGGCCTGGCCATTGAGAGGTTAAATTTAATTGCTGTGGGACTCCCTGATAACGTCATTACACTCTTCAGAGCTCCGTACCTGTTATTTTGCCTTTTCTGCAGGGGCTGCTGGATAAAGGGCTGGCTTTCTCCACTATTAAAGTGTGCATGGCTGCTATATCGGCATGTCATGTTATTTTTGGGGGACAAGACAGCAGGGGGGCACGGCGTCTCCAGGCGGTCTTGAGGGTTCTGACTGCCCCATGGGACTTGACTCTCTATCCGGTGTATGTGTTAATCTCTAATGTGGGCAGGACTGCTGGCTTTACGAAATCAGAGCAGTTGTTTGTATCCTTGCCTGCCAGTCAGGAGACTGGTGAGATATCTCACACGTGTATCACAGAACAGGTTTAATTTCGATGTTTGCTGCATGCCACTTTCCAAATCCTACTTGCTAATGTTTGGTTTTTCGTTTAAACACTCATCAACGCTATAGGATCTCATGGTGGTTGCGTGTGTTTCTGTTTTCTCATTATTTTAGAGGATAAAAGTTACAAACAGCATGTTTGTGCATAAGCATTAGCATTTTACTGACCTCAGCGGAGTTCATTTTCAAGCCTTATCCTTTGGTTACTTCCTGGACAGGTGTAAAAAAAGCCATTACTTATCCATCCATCTTCTTCCGCTTATCCGGGCCGGGTCGCGGGGGCAGCAGTCTAAGCAGAGGCGCCCAGACTTCCCTCTCCCCAGACACTTCCTCCAGCTCCTCTGGGGGAATACCGAGGCGTTCCCAGGCCAGCCGAGAGACATAGTCCCTCCATCGTGTCCTAGGTCTCCCCCGGGGCCTCCTCCCAGTGGGACTTGCCCGGAACACCTCCCCAGGAAGGCGTCCAGGAGGCATCCGGAACAGATTCCCGGGGCACCTCAGCTGGCTCCTCTCGATGTGGAGGAGCAGCGGCTCTACTCTGAGCTCCTCCCGAGTGACTGAACTCCTCACCTTATCTCTAAGGGAGCGTCCAGCCACCCTGCGGAGGAAACTCATTTCGGCCGCTTGTATCCGGGATCTTGTCCTTTCAGTCATGACCCAAAGCAGTGACCATAGGTCAGAGTAGGAACGAAGACTGACCGGTAAATTGAGAACTTCGCCTTGCAGCTCCTTCTTCACCACAACGGACCGGTACATGCCATTACTTATTAATAGAATAAATATAATGTAAAAGTACAATAGTATATAGGGAGTTTGTTTAGAGCCGATTTTCAATCTCATTTTGTAGGGTTAGGGTTAGTAGCAAATACTAATGCTACTCTACCTCCAAACCTCCAGTTTTGTAGCTTTGCAAGACAAATAATTCTGATTAAAGCCTAGAAAACATACATTTAAGAGAAAGCAAGGCCTTTCACAGACTCACTGTCAATTCTAGAACACAATTATCAATCAGAAATCAGGGCGGATGGGACGTCGTGAGTGTTCTCGTCTCCTTGGTCTTGGACCTGCATGGCAGCCATGACAGTCAGCAACATTAGTTTGTGTTAGTTTTGAGATGGCCTCTGCAGACACACAAAAAAAAAAACCTTAAATGGCCTCCAGCACAGCAACATAGCACAACCCAGATGCCGACACGAACTCCCACTAAATTGGTAATGAAACAGCGCCATCGGCTGTCACAAGTTGTACCTGAACAATAAGAATGGGAATTGTGGGTCGCCCTCACTGTGCTCGATAGCATGAGACAAGGTAACGTCTGTGAATGTGTATGAACAAAATGTGATATTTGAGCTATGTTAAAGCACCCGAGAGCTAAGCTAACTATACCTTGTTGTGTATTGTGCTTCTTGCCTTGATTTCGTTATGTTTTGCTTGTAGTTCCTGTAATATTTAATTTTATTTGCCGTGATTTCATGTCTTTGTGTCTAGCTTAGCTAGCTGCTAACTGTAATGCTACCTTACCAGGAAAGACAGAACACGGTGATTGTCCACAAGATGTCTATTGACAAAGACGGAATTTCCATGTTATTTTGCGCAGGTATGTTATGGTGAACAATGTGGGTATATTATGTAAATGTTGGGGTTGTTACTTTTATACCAAGTTTTATTTTTCAATGCTTCACATGTGCATTGCACATACAGTCTTTGACAGGAAAAATATATATATAAGTGACAGACAATTATATTAGATATCCTCATTGGGAAACAAAAGGGGGGGAGGCGCAGTGGCTCAGTTGGTAGAGCAGGTTGTCCAACCAGAAGGTTGGCGGTTCAATTCCCACTCCCTCCTGTTCATACTGTCGTTGTGTCCTTGGGCAAGACACTTCACCCGCCTTGCCTCCAGTGCCACAGCACTGGTGTATGAATGTGTGTGATTGTAGAGGTGAGTTTGGTGGTGGTTGGAGAAGGCTTGAGCACCTGGTGTATGGCAGCCCGCCGCTCCACCTGCCCCAGGTGGTGTGAATGTGTGTGAATGGGGTGAATGAAAGCATGATGTAAAGCGCTTTGGGTGCCCGAGTAGGGCATGAAAAGCGCTATATAAATGCATGCCATTTACCATTTACCATTTACCATTTTTAAGTAAGTATTTTACCTTATTGTCATTGTAACAAAATCCACTATACGATCGCAAGAACAACTAATATTAAATAGTGATTAGGTAATAATACTGCTGTATTATTATATCATAGTTATTATTAGATTATTATTGTTATTATTATTGTTTATATTGTTGTTAATATATAATATATTATTGTTATTATTAGATAGTATTCCATTGTATTAGATAGTAGCAATGCTCTGACTGTGCTGGATAGCTTGAGACAAGGAAAGACAGTACACGGTGAATGTCCACAAGATGTCTATTCACAAAGACGGAATTTCCATGTAATTTTGTGCAGAATAAACTGCTGTCACTGCCAACCAGGGCTGAGTGGGTTATTGAGCAGCAAAGGTATAAGACACCGGTCACATTGGTGTCGGTGCCCGTTGACTTCGTTGAACCAGGCTGGTTGTAGCATCGCTGCTTCTCTTCAGACCTGCTTCACCTCTTCTTTGCTGTGGACATCTGTGCTCTCCTGCTGTCTACAAGCCGTCTCTTCAGTGTTTTTTTTTCCAATATTAGCCATGGGTCAATTTCAACACACCCTTTGGGTTAGGTAGGGGTCGTGGGTTACAGGTGTCTCCAGTTCCCTTGGTGTTGGGTGAACCTGTTATGCACATGTGATGATGTGAAATGTGTTGATGATGTGACCCCAGGTCTTGAACCATGTGTTGAGTTTAATCCACCTGTGTGCACTAGTACATCTGCACGTGAGACTGCTAATGAAAATGTGAGTCTTGTTCACAAAATGAGTGAAATTGTACAACAGATTGGGCATCAGTTAGCTGACGGTATTATGACACGGTTGAGTACACCTAGCCCTTCCGCTGGTATGCCCAATAGTCATGCTGACACACCTGATGTGTGAGACCATGGTCGTACATCAGACCTCTCCCAGGTACAGCTTGTTGCCCGAGGTCCTAAAGACCAGGGGTGCCCATTACGTCGATTGCGAGCTACCAGTCGATCGCCCAAGCAAACTGAGTCGATCGTGGAGCCATACCTCCCTAAATACAATGTAATGTCTTGCTTGCATTTAGCGCTGGTTTGATGCAAGGAACAACTGACAGATGGATTCATCATTACACAGGGGAATGCGCACATGTAGCAACATGGGAGTTGGTACTCATGAGTTACAGCAGAAAAATATCAGTCACCAGGACCACACCAGCTGCATTTCGGCCACTTGTTTCCAGTTTCCAGCAGCAGCTCAGTGCGAGCCGACGGCGAAGCTGCTGCCCGCCCCGCACACACTCGAAGGAAGCAAGAGACTGAGCAGATGTAGAGGAGGAGAACGGTACAGCCATAATGTTATTATCCTATCTGTCCACTCTGTTTCCATCCTCCATAAAGTACTTGTTGTTAGATATTGAGCCAAAAGAGCTCACTTTTGTCTAA
The DNA here is from genome assembly GCA_036850595.1 of Rhyacichthys aspro. Taxonomy (NCBI): domain Eukaryota; kingdom Metazoa; phylum Chordata; class Actinopteri; order Gobiiformes; family Rhyacichthyidae; genus Rhyacichthys; species Rhyacichthys aspro. The sequence goes on from CM072169.1 coordinate 831,054, forward strand.
AGCTGAAGCCCTGCCCCTGAGCGTTACCATGGAGCTCCTGTCACTCACCAAAATTATACAAATAATGTTTAAGAGCGAGATGTAATACTAATATAATAATTTTGAACAATATGACAGGTTTTTGTGGTAATGACATTTAAGTAGCCAGTGTAAGTCCAAAATAAATCAGCTGCAGTGATGCAAGATAAAAGTGTTATTTTTCTTTCTTTCTTTCTTTTTATCAAGTTGAACATGTTCTTTTTTTAATTATAGTCTAATTTTATTGAACTTGTTATCAAATTATAGTAATAACCTCGATTAAAAGACTCTACTCTTGCGCCCTTCAGAATCAGAATCAGAAAGATTTTATTGCCATTGTCAGTGTAGGTTCACAGACTAGGAATTTTTCTCGGTGCTGTCGTGCAACATGAAACATAAAATACTGATGAATAATAAAATATATATAAAACTTATATATAAAACTATAAGCTATAAGCTAAGGGCATGCAGAAAAAAAATAAAAAAATAAGATGTAAAGTATATAATAAAAATTAATAATAATATTATCATTAATAAAAATAAAAATAATTGAAGGTAGTTATAGGTAGATCTCCGGACCTTACTGAGTTTGAAAGTAGCTCGCAAGCCGATAAAGTGTGGGCACCCCTGCTAAAGACCCACCTGTATTCAGGGGGAATGGCTCTGACATGATATCTGTTGAGGAGTGGGAGGAGTCTTTGAGAAATTACATCAGAAAAAGTGGTGTCCCACTGGAAAATCAATCGGAGGAGATTCTCGTCCATCTAAGTGGCAGGGCAAAAGATGTGGTGAAATTTGGCATAAGAAATGTAGAGATTAATGTTGCTAGTGACCCTAGTAAAATCTATGGACTTCGCAAAAATTTCAGCACCGGCCTCTGCTCTTCTGTGCCCCTCGCTGACTTTTATTCCACACTGCCGAAAGAAAATGAGGACCCTTACGAGTTTTGGCTGAGGTTAAACAAAACTGCTGACACTGCTGCAGGCTGTCTTAAGGAGCATGGTAAAAAGTTTGACAACCCCAGTGTTGAGGTCACGCGTATGTTTATCAGACATTGCCCCAGTAAAGAACTGGCTCTTACCTTTAGGTCCAAAACAATTAATAAGTGGTTTGCTCGTGATGTGCAGAAAGTGTTGGATGAGTACCACTTGGAGAGAGGAGCGAGATGTTCTGGTGGTGGGCACAACAAAGTCATAATGAATAAAGTTGATGTTCAGCCTAGTGTGGCAATGGCAATGATCACAAACCTGCCTCTGACAACTCAGTCCTGGAGAGGCTGATCGCTATGCTGGAAAAAGTCCTGCTGCAGAACCAGAGTCATGCTCAGGTTGGTAGAAGGCCATGTAGCAATGCAAACACTAAGATCCCCAGAATTGAGGGGCTGTATAGTAAACCATGTACTGTGTGCAATGAGGGCTCTCACAATGCATTCACCCACTGCCGTGACAATGAACTATGTTTCCTGTGCCACTCACCCGGACACTCCAGACGTGACTGCCCTCAAGGTAGTCGCCCTTCCCTCTCTGGCCAGCAGGGAAGCTAACTGATCTGCGTACAGGGGAGGACAGTGCAGATCAGGTGAGTGAGCCTCCCACTTCGGATACAATGGACATTGATTATGAATCACTCTATGACATGTACTGCAACGTAGTGCCACCTGATAAAACCATCATTGTACAGGGTCTACAAAGACTTTCTAAAACAGATAGCCCACCGAAGTGACCGAATATAATGGACATGTTATTAAAGCGTTAGTGGACTGTGGCTCTATGGCTTGTACAGTGAATGAGAAAACTGACGCTGAACTATCAAAGTCATTGCCAATTATTAGAAATACAGCCAAGAACTTGTCACTGTAGGCTGTGGAGGTCACCTTGTTACACCTACTGCTCTGTATGACTGTCTATAACCTATAAGGTTATTGTCCCTGTTATAGTTATCCCAGGCCAATCTGATGACATGATACTGGGGAGCAATCTTATGAAATGGCTAATAACTCAAATGAAGGACACTGTTGAGAATTGTTCTACCTTGTCTAATTGGGGTGAGGGGCGGAGTGATGAGTTACCCCAGTTGTTGTCACTACTGTCCCTTTCAGATAGAATTCAACAGAATGACGCTATGACATCACCTGATAAGATTGGCACTGCTAAGCTAAAAAAGATCTGTTACCCTCCAGCCTATGTCTGAACATTTAGTGTGGGCTAAGTTACCTGCCACTGATGTTACCACTGTGGGCGGTAGTGTCCTAGTTGAGCCCACTCAGTCTAGAACAAGACCGGCTCAAATACTGGTTGGGAGGGTTGTCACAACACTCTATGGTGATGGGTGGGTCCCCTTGAAAGTTGTTAACCCCACTACAAAGCCATTGACTCCATTGATAGAAAGAATGCAAAACTTGTGGATGTGTCTCCATGTTTGTCCGTGCAGGTCTTACCCAAACCAGAGCGAGTCCAGTCGAATGCTCAGTATGCACACACCTCAAGGCCCGCTGCAAGATCTGATGAGGAGATACAAAAAGTGACTTGGACCTTCAGGATCTCAGCATCTCATCCTGTGAGGTATTTCTGGAGTGGAAAAACAAGCTGCTGTACCTCGTTGAGCAACACAACTCCATATTCTCAAGACACAAAATGGACTGTGGTGAGGCTAAAGACTTTGTCCATAGGATTTGTTTGGTGGGCGATAAGCCTTTCAGATTCCCATATAGGCGAGTCCCACCATGCCACTATGACAAACTCAGGACTGCCTTGAAGGAAATGGAAGAGCTGGGAATAATAAGAAAATCTCAGAGAGAGTACTCATCTCCACTTGTCCTTGTTGTTAAGCCTAATGGTGATCTTCGCATATGCAATGACTTTAGGTGGCTGAATGCGAGAACTGCGAAAGATGCACATCCATTGCCACATCAGACCGATGCTCTCGCTGCACTTGGCAGGGAATGTGTTCTTTTCCACCATGGACCTCACCTCAGGCTTTTATAATGTCAGACTGCACGACTGCACTTCTCCATTTGGCCTCCATGAATATAACAGAATGTCACAAGGTCTAACAAATAGACCTGCCACACTCATGCGAATGATGATGTCAATATTTGGCGATGAGAATTTTACCAGTCTCTTGTGCTATCTAGATGACCTTATGGTGTGTGCCCCCACAGAACAGCTTGTCCTAGAACGCTGAGAGATGGTTTTCTCCCGGTTAACTGCTAACAACCTGAAGCTTTCGCCCAAAAAGTGCCATTTTCTTCAGTGCTCTGTGAAGTTTTTGGGCCACGTTGTTTGTGAGCACGGTGTTAAAACCGATCCCAGTAAAGTGCAGGCCATTAGTGATGTTCAGGAAGCTGACCTTATGGAGTCAGATGGTATAACTCCCAGTGCTAAGAAAATAAGATCTTTCTTAGGTATGGTCCTGTATTACCACCACTTTATTGAAGGGTGCTCTGCTACAGCTAAGCCACTGTTTAACCTTGTGTCAGAGCCCATGACTAAGAAAAGGGGTAGAGGCGATAAGCCTAAGTTTAAAAAGGGCTTAGTGAGACTACCCAGCCCATCGGCTGGAGTTTCTTGCTCTTAAGTGGGCTGTATGTGACAAATTTAGCCATTGGTTGAAAGGACAGACCTTTTTTAGTGTGGACTGATAATAATCCACTGACCTACATACTGACTTAACCAAAGTTAGATGCTTGTGAGCAAAGATGGGTGTCTAAGCTTGCTGTTTAAAGTTTTGACCTGAACCATGTTCCCGGCACTAAAAATGTGGTTGCAGATGCGCTCAGTAGAGAGCCATTTGTGAAGTCATGCATAGCCCACCACCTTGTTACTGAGCCTTACTCATCTTTGTTGGCCCAAGTTAGTGAAATGGCCAATATGAAAGTACAAGATACGTTCAGATGCACAAACAACTGCCAGTTTGTTGTTGACCAGTTTGAGGACAGAGCTGTGGCTGCCTCACTTTCCCCTCGCAACTCCCTCTCCTCGCAAGACGTTCATGTGGTTTTGAATGCCCATGATTGAGATGATGTGTGCCAGTTCATAGTCACAGACTCGGATGTCCCTCAACTCGCAGATGTTGACCATAATGCCACTTTGCCAAAAAGTCAACTTGCCAATCTGCAGGAGCAGGATGGAATTTTGAGCAGAGTTTTCTATTATGTTCGGAGACGCAAAATGCCAATAAAAAGTGAACTTATCAAAGGATGTGGAGTAAGGAAACTGCTCTGACATTGGCCCAAATTCACAATCGCAGATGGCATGTTGTACAGAGCAAAGAAGGACAGTAAAATGAATATGACAATTAACCAGTTTGTTGTTCTAGATGCGCTGAAAGCTCAAGTCCTGGGTGGCCTCCATGACACAGCTGGTCACCAAGGTCAAGCCCGTATGCTCTCTCTGGCCCAACAGAGGTTCTTTTGGATCGGCATGGAACGAGATGTTATTAACCATGTTAAGAAATGCTTTCACTGTGTGGTTGGAAAGACTCGAAAGTATTGACACTTGCAAGTATTGAACTCGTGTGTATTGACTTTTGGACTGCTGAGCAAACAGATAAAAGGTGTGCGGATGTTTTAGTAGTCACAGATCATTTTTCCAAGTTGCCGCATGCGTTCCCATGTAGAAACCAGTCTGCAAAACAAGTTGCTTGTCGGCTGTGGAATGACTTTTTCAAGGTGCAAATTTTGTGAGCCCACTAATAAAGGAGCTCTTGGACATGGCCAGAATACAGAAATCTCACACGACACCATACCATCCGATGGGAAATGGGATCGCTGAGCGGTACAACAGGACGCTTGGAAACATGATACGTGCCTTGCCTGCCCACTCTAGATGGCCCCAGATGTTGCAGTTGTTCACATTTTGTTATAACTGCACTGAACATGAGACCACAGGGTTTGCTCCCTTTTATCTTATATTTGGTAGAGTCACTCACTTGCCAGTTGATGTTGTTTTCCAGCACGTTCTCCGGAACAAATCTGTTGTTAACCATCATCAGTTTGTTGCCCGATTAAGGCTGAGAATTACAACAGGAGAGCTAAAGGATCACCTCTCACTGTCAGTGACAAGGTCCAGCTAGAAGGGCTTACGTTGAACTGGACACGTCCTGTGATTGGATAAGCACTTGCTAGAGCCTGAAAGGCGGCAATTTGCAGAATATCAAACTAAACCCGGAGATCCAACAGCTATTGCTGTATTTTTAACTCATAATGGCCGAAGGAGGAGAAGAGATTGATCTGGTTGCAGATATACTTTCCATGCCATTTTCAAGACGGGCCTTTCACGAAAAGCTGGATATTGTAAGAAGAGGTCGGCCAACCCCTGTGCTATCTAACCTGTCCCAGCAAGGAAAAGGGTTTGTCCATCATTTCCAGACGAGCAACTATGAGTGGGACGTGCCTGAAGGCCTAAGTATGAAATCCACGGCCCGCCACTGTGTGTGACTAAATACTTGTATGCTTCTTAACTTAAACACTCATCAATGTCACACTAAGAAAAAAACAATAAAAGTGGATCTGAGTGTTTCTTCATCTATAGTTTATGTGTAAATGGAAAATACAGGTCTTTCTAAATGCTGCACATTTGCAGCAGCATGTTGTTGGTCGTGAAGGGGCGTGTTTCTGAACCGCGCATTTGAAAAGCCCGCCCAGGAGCAGTTTAGACACGGCCCTCTCTGCCCATTTACTAATATCCTCCATAGGAGGAGTCAAAATATCCAGAAAAGCCACACTATTTCGACAAAATGGTCACATCATGTAGTTAACAGAACAAAATAGCTAGGGTATTAATAAACAAATAAAAATACAATTTAGGTAAAAAATAAAAAAAAAATTAAATAGGCAACTAAGGATAGAGGGAAAAAAAACACAAAAAACAATTAAACAACAAACTAAATAACATAAAACAACCAGACACAAAAACTAGTAGCACATTTTTTGTAGTATTTTTTTTTTTTTTTTCATAAAATAGCTTAAAGTTATAAGTTATATGCAACTTCTCAGAAATAAAGTTTGATAAATCTTTCCACAGTTTTTTGTTACAATGCCAAAATAGTTTGTAACTACCAGATCAATGAGCTATCCATATCTAATCAAAGTATTAATCCTGGCCCTGATGGATTCACTATAGATTTCTATAAAGCATTCCTAAAACAAATACAACCTCCGTTAGTAGACATGCATCGAGAATCATATCGGAACGGAATTCTTCCACCTTCACTGAGACTTGCGTTGATTACTCTAATCCTGAAGCCAAATAAACCTCCCACAAATTGTTCTTCATACAGACCAATAAGCTTGATGGGGTGTGATACCAAAATACTATGTAAGGCTCCTGCCTTACGACTAGATCAATATATACCTAATTTGATACATAATGATCAAAATGGCTTTGTGAAAAACTGTCAAGGATTCCATAATATTAGGAGGGTTCTTAATATTGTTCATGAGAGAGCAGGGTCCAAAGATACTGCTATCATTGGATGCCCATCAAGCTTTTGATTGAATGGCCATTTTTATTTAATGTCTTACCTAGATTTGGATTTGGGAACAATTTTCTCAAATGGATAAAAAATGTATATATAAGTCCACACGCTAGTATTCTTACAAACAGTACATCTTCTAAACCAATTGTGTTGGAAAGAGCCACGCGCCAGGGCTGTCCCGTTTCCCTGATGTTGTTTATTTTAGCCATAGAGCCTCTGGCTATGGCAATACACACAGAGAAGGGCAAATAGGTGACCAAGAACACAGGATATCTCTTTTTGCTGACTATGTTATTTTATTTTTGAGTAATTTGTCTCCAAGTCTTCCAAATTTAATGAAACAGATTAACCTTTTTGGTGGTATTTCTGGTTATGTTATTAATGACAATAAGTCCTCAATTTTATTTTTGAATAATGAAGAGAGACTTAACCCTGTAATTGATGCTCCATTCTTTAATGCAAGAGAGTAATTTACCTATTTAGGTGTCAAAATTACTCCCGACATAAATAAACTGGTGAAGGTTAACTATGCTCCTTTAATAGTTGAGGTACAGGAATCATTAGACAGATGAATGACAATGCCGATCTCGATAATGGTGCGTATAAATATAATAAAAATGAGCATTCTGCCTAAGATTTTGCATTTTTTCAGTCCATTGACAGAATCTTTTTAATCATGTTAATAAGTTGTTATTGGGATTTATTTGGAACAATAAGAAATCCAGGCTAAAGCTTAAACTTATTTACAAGCCTTACAAAACCGGAGGGTTGCAGCTTCCCAGTTTAAAATGGTATTTCTGGTCAGCTCAATAGCACTCAGCTATGTTTTATTTTTCAACAGTGGTGCTGCTGGCGTGGGTAATGATTGAACAGGCAACAATATTGCATCTTTCACTAAAACAGTATCTATTCTGCTAAACTTAAAGTTTTGAAAAGGAAACACAGATTCCTTTTTTAAGGAATAAAATAGATATCTGGTACAGGTCACACAAACAGATTGGGAATACCCCTTTGCTCTCTTGTTTTTCACCCATATGGGGTAATGTTTCTTTTGTGGCAGGAAGAGCAGATGGAGGTTTCAAATTTTGGGCAGATAGAGGGATAGGTACAATAGGAGATCTGTTTGTGAAACACTTTTTCAAGTATCTACAGTTAAAACACTTTGTCATCTAAGTTAAAAAATATTATGCTTGAGCCACTGTTGTCTTGCTTGGAGGATATTGGATTGTCAAACCTGCACAGACTGAAGCATATCTTCCTGTTTTATAAGACCTTAATGTTGCCTGAGAAACAATCTAGTGAGGATAGGCTGGAAGCGTGGAGGTTAGACACTCAGGAGAGTATTGATGTAGCCGATTGGGAAAAAGCCTGTCTTAAAGCCCAAAAGCAAACAATTTATTCCAGAGCAAGGTTGTTACAATACAAGTGGTTAATGAGAACTTATGTGAACCCTGTCAAACTAAATCAATGGACCCCTGATATTCCCAACACCTGTAATAAGTGTTTAATTGATAAGGGTACTCTATTTCATTGTTTATGGGACTGTTGGAAAGTTAAGAACTACTGGAAATCTGTTGTTCAGATCATTTCCTATATAGTTGGAAAAGTTCCTCTTCAGTCAACACTATGCATTTTGGGGATATATCCTAAAGACTTTGGTGTCAAGCCACACTTATAGACTCCTGTAGGCCAGGAGGATGGTAGCCTTATTTTGGAAAAAGGTGGAAGTTCCTTTTGTACAAGTTTGGATAATCGAACTGGCGTCTTGTATGGCATTGGAAAGATTAACTTATATTACAACAGGGACAGGTGAGGACTTTGAGTTTCTTTGGAGACCCTTAGTGGAGTTTCAGGGAAAACAGTGACGACTTCTATAATTTCTGTGTCTGTATAATTGTCTGTGTGTGCATGTTGTAATGAACGTGTGGTTTTTGTTGTTATTTTTGTGAGTTTTCTTTTGTATATTTCTTTTCCTTATATATTAATATGTAAAATCATCTTGTTTGTGTTTGATGTACAGTGGTCCCTCGTTTATCGCGGGGGTTACGTTCTAAAAATAACCCCCAATAGGCGAAATCCGCGAAGTAGTCAGCTCTATTTTTTACAATTATTATATATGTTTTAAGGCTGCAAAACCCCTCACCACACACTTTATACACTTTTCTCAGACAGGCATTAACATTTTCTCACATTTCTCTCTTGTTTAAACACTCTCAAAGTTCAAACCTTAGCATCTTCCTCTGCCTTTTGGGTGCGACCGCAGGTGCCTTTGTCCGTGCAGAATGTTTCGTCGACATTGTGGGTTTTGTCGGGAAGAAAACTTGCAAACATACAGCACCTCAGAGTCACATTGCTAGCGGTCGAACATTTATGTAAATTTGGCAAGCCAAACGCATTCTGTACTGTACAGGAGTCACGGCACGGAGGAGATTGATTGACAATGGTCTACAGTCCTTTAGCCAATCAGGACGCAGAACACAATGCTCGACTTCACCCTTAGCCAATCAGGACGCTGAACACAATGCGCATTCATACGCTGTAAAAAAAAAAAAAAAAAAGCATGCAAAATTGCACAAAAAAAAATCTGCGAAACAGCGAGGCTGCGAAAGGTGAACCGCATTATAGCAAGGGACTACAGTATCTTTAAAATAAATCTGCCTAACCAATATTATAAGGGCTTTGCCTTGTGTGAAACTATTACAGTCTTATTGTAAATTTTGTGCTCTTCCTGGGCACTCTAAATATGGTGCTATAAGCAGAGGTTTGTGGCGTTATGCCTAAGTTCACACATTTAATATCCCTGAAAGTTATTGTGTAATATGCAAAATGTCGTAAATGATTGTATACTAACAAAAATAAAAATATGGATTAGATTTATACAGCACTTTTCAAGGAACTCAAAGCGCTTCACAATTGGGTCCATTATTCATTCACTCCACAGTCACACACCGGTGGTGGTAAACTACCTCTGTAGCCACAACTGCCCTGGGGCAGACTGACAGAGCCGTGGCAGCCATTCTCCGCCTACAGACTCTCTGACCACCACCAAACATACTAACACATTCATACACCAGTGCCACAGACACTGGGGGCAAGGTGGGTGAAGTGTCTTCCGGTTATTGGACGCCCTGCTCTACCTACTGAGCCAGTGACTCTATGTTTGACAGCAGCACAGACCGTCTCTATCTTAAAAACTTGTTTCATTTGACTGGATTCAACATAAAGAGAGCTGGTGGTGAAGACTGACAAGTTGGCATTTTTTACAAACTGTCCAGCTTCACAGCAGGCTTCTTTCTCTGTCTCTAGTTGCTGCTGTCTGCTCTCGTCTAGAATTCAGGTGAGGTGCAGTTTATCCCAAATGCGCCTTCTGTCTCTGATGAAACTAACATATACCTACTTATCAAAAAGCTCTTAATGAGCTTCTTTTACTTGCAAAAGATCACAATAAGAGTGTTTATCAATCCAGAATCACTGTTTATTTTGGAAATGGTATGAAACATTGGAGCCAACAATACATATCGTCTAGGGTGTCCCAAAGCTGCTGGGGTAGGCTCCAGTAGGTCCAGTTGTGACCACTATTAGGACTAAACCAAAGAACGTAAATTAATGAAAGAATAAAAACATTGTTGCATAAGACGTCTGCCACCAGTGTGTAGGAATATTTTTTCATTTAGGTCTAAAATCCTATCACAAAGTTAGATTAAAACAACCATTTTATGTGCTCCTCCTGTAACAGCCTTACAACCTTTTGGTTCTCAGCCTTTGCTGTCTTCAGACATAAACAGCTGTTTAATGGAGCAGCCTGCCGTTTAATAATGCTTGCCAGAGAAATACTGTTCTCTGTGTACTTGGCTGTGTGGCCAGTCACTTGTCAAAGTCAAAGGTTTATAGTGTGTTGGCTCACACAGTACAACAACTGTAAAAGACTTTCTTGCTTTGGATAAAAATGGGTAAAATGGCACTAATAGCAAAAAAAAAAAAAAAAAAAAAAAGGCCAAAATGTCTAGCATCTTAATTAGACATTCTGGGGCAAAATTTTTAATCGTGGCTTTTTTGTCACACTGTATTCACAATTAAACCACCAAACACCAGTTGGAATATAGCAATAAAGAAGACATTTTATTCTTATACAGTATCTACAACACAAGAATCTTGAACATTCATGAAGCTCAGGACAATATTGCCTCATAGTAAATAAAAAATATACTGTACAAGTACTAAGGTCTTCTCAGTCTGTGTCAATAAGTTTCTCATTTAAAAAAAAAAAAAAAAAAAAAAAATCACATTAACATGAGAAATATTCTTAGCCCTTATTATTATTTGTCTAGAGTTATAGATGTATTAAGGTCACCTATTAAACCGTTTGTTATTGTTTTAGATTTAGGAAATAGGCAGACATTTTTTGTACTTAAAAACCACATTTGTTTTCAAATACACTGCAGTTTTTTGTGAAAACACTCTTTTTCACTTTCTATCTCAGAGTGCATTAAACTAGGCTAAAAGTCAAGTAAAAAAAAAAAAAAAAACTCAACTCTGGTAATGTACAGATTTGCTGCAGCAAATAAGCTGCAGCATGTCATGATCAACACCTTTTTTAAAAGTCTTTTGACTCTCTCTCTTAATAAATAAATCTCACTGAATTGAAGGCATGTGACTTATGTCATAGTCAGCAGTAAACAGGGACAGTCAGAGGGACCACAGAGCCTGTTCAGTGCTGAAGCTGCTCCGTCTCGGTTCATTTGCCCAGTGTCATTCCCCAAACAAACAATCTTAGAAAAAATGAAATAAATAAAAAAATAAAATGGGGGTGCATGTTAGCAGAGTGGTTAGCGCTCCTGCTTCACAGGAAGAAGGTCGTGAGTTCAAATCCCGGCTGACTTAAAACATCGTTGGCTGATTGTGGCTGACTCAAAACATCTGGTCTTTCTGTGAGGAGTCTGCATGTGTGCCCCGTGTCACCGTGGGCTCTCTCCAGGTACTCCGGCTTCCTCCCACCGCCCAAAGACATGCATGTATAGGTCAATTGGCAACTCTAAAGTATCCCTAGTGAATGAATGTGAGAGTGAATGGTTGTCTTTCAATGTTCGTTTATAAGTGTCAGCTCTGCGATGAACTGGCCACTGTCCAGGGTGTACCCCGCCTAAGGCCCAAAGCTGCTGGGATAGGCACCAGCCACCCGCGCGCGACCCCAAATGGGACCAAGCAGTAGAAAATGAATAAATGAATGAAAAATAAAATGTGTAAAAGACTAACAGGTTAACCATAAACATATGAGCCTAAACTATATCTGCATTAACTAAAATGTATGTTCCATCAAACCCAATAGTAAACTTAATAAATAGATCAGTCCAGCAGCAGATTTGGAGGAAAATGGCTCTTGTCATTTTGAAGTAAAAGCTGGCCTGGGATAAGAGAACGACTGTGAGGAATTCCATAAGAGATTTCTAAACTGTTGTTATTGTAACTCCTTGGTTTGGGGAATCAAATTTGCAACACTGTTGTACAACACTATTAAAGATTTCTTAAGCATTAGTTTTTACATTCTTTACTAAAATAATGATCTATTTACAGTTGTAAAAAAACAAATTGTGAAAATGCATGTTATAAGGCGTGTTTCCACTGTGTGGTCCAGTAAGGGACAGGATGTATTGTGCAATTTAGTACAGTGTACAATGTAGAACCTCATTTCAAACTTGGATGGAACGGTGCAGATCAGGTCGGTTTTGGCACAATTCCCCGACCAAAAAGGGTCCAAATGGTCTCCAAAAGCGTACCTTACCACTTTGGGGATGCCTCGGCTAGGGGTCCCAAGCGGATCCACTTTGGAATGGGGTGGAGCTAAACGCTGCATTCAGCTGATTAGACAATAGGTTATCGCCTTCACGGGTTACCTGTACCAAACCATTCTGTACTGACCTGACCTTACCGTGACCCATAGTGGAAAAGTGTGCTGCAATTATGTAAATTAATGTAATAATTCCAGGTGTGCTGGAGATATAGCCGTGTACTGCTGCAGTAAAAAGTGAACCAGAGGAAAACATAATGTTTTATGCATATTAATATAATTTGTTAGATGATAGATTATGAATTATATAAGTTTAAATGCTTAACAGTGTGTAGTTGTTAATAGTGGGATCTCAATTTCAATAAAAATGTTGCCAACTTAACACTGGATTATACTTGGTGTAGTCCAAACCTCCAAACCATTTACTGATGTTATGCATGGATATCCTAAGACAATTATAGTGTGGCAATAGTTTAAAAATCTTATCTTTCCACAAGCAAACAAACTTAGGTGTAATGACACTGAAAACACATTTAGAAATGAACAGCAGTGCTTCCACAGTCTGTTGTCATTTGAAGTCTCTCCTGTGGCACTAGGAGCCTCTGCTGCCCTTGTTCTATGAATGCGTCTGAGTGCACCTCAGATAGGTTCCAAAACATCACAAGGGACATAGCCTCTCTTTTTGCCACAAGCCACTCTGATGAATCCCTGGTGCTCGTCCTCACTGCTCACACAGATCTGGAAAAACAAGATTAATAATTCATAGGCTGTGATAGAGATTAATCAAAATTTAAAAAAAACTGTGAGATTAGGCTATACAAAAGTATTGTTTAGTGTTTACTAAAATCTTTAGTTTAGTATAATTTGCATATGACCCTAAGTCACCAACTTGGGTAGCCTGACCCATTTGGGCCCACTTCCTGTTTCCCAAACCCAAAATCTAACATCAGTTAGAGTCAGTCTGTCTGTCCACAGTACCACATGATTAGGTGAAGAAAGGGTTGCTTGCCCTCTACAGGTTGGAGGAGAGCTCCTGCCTCAGGTGGAGGAGTTTAAGTTCGGGGTGAACAAGACTTCTCTTTTGGGGGAAATACCAAAGCATTCCAAGGGTAGCTGAGGGACAGACTCTCCGTATCCTTCCCTGGGGCCTTCTCCTAATGAGCCATGCCTGGGGGGCATCCAAAACAGATGCCTGAGCCACTAAAGCTGGCTCCTCTTGGTGTGAAGGAGCAGAGGCTATTCTCCTGCAGGAAACCTATTCCAATCCCTTCTATGCAGGATCTTGTCCTTTTAGCCTTGACCCACAGCTCATGACCACAGGTAAAATGGTTAATGGCATGCATTTATATAGTGCTTTTCTACCTTCTTGGGGACTCGCTTTACATTAGGCTTCAATTCACCCATTCACACACATACAAGTAAGTACTAACTTATAGGTATTTTGTGTGGGAACATGTGGGCCCAGGGCCAGTAGCATGTTACTTTATATATCTCTACTTCATGCCCTTCAAGTAATTCAGCCAATTAACAAGAAGCTTTCAATTTAAGATCTATTTCCGAACTCCAGTTAAGGCATGTTTCCACTGACAGTAATAGACATGCAATTCCAATGCCAAAGCAATGTGGCTTACACAAATATTGTGGATGATTAATCCAAAAAAATCAAAATATTTCTTCCTTCAGTAATAATAATAAAAAATGTGGCCGTGTGTCTCACCATGACCGTGTTAATTAGCACTGAGTTTAAGGACGTGTCCTGGCTCATTGTGGTCACAATAGCACATCCACTTGAGGCTGGATCTGAGATTTGCTGCTCTGTCTGGGCATCTTTGAGAAAAGTGCTGTTGGCTCTTAAATGATGCAGAGGTACAAGTATAATTCAGGCATTTTAAGGAAATTATCTTTTCTTTTGGAAAAGAAGATCAAAGGTATGGATTGTCAGATACACACTACCTTAATATGAATTATTCTAAAAGTATAAATGTTTATCACAGGGATCCAAGTTTCAGCTAGGTGTTTTGTGTTTTTATTTTTGCTTTGTTTTTGCTTTAATTTATGTTATTTACAGTTAAAATTGAATTGAAAGTGAATATATGTTACAAAGGTGGGAGTAAACAGGAAAGCATTTTCCCATGACTGCACTGATATCAACCAAGGAAAGTACGACTCTTTTGTAAAAGTTCCTTAAATTATACGATCATTTGACTATTTTTCCATAAACTAATCATGAAAAATTGGGAAATCCCTTGGTTTTAGGCAAGTGGAAAAAGATAGGCAGAGGTCATAGACAGATGTGTCTGATTTTATCTCCACTGGGGGTTCATGGCGTTTCGTGTCCTCTGTGTCAAAATTCCCTGGACCACAGTGTGGGAAAAGAGGATATTGTATGGCTATTATGACAAAAATAGTAATGAAAAAATAGTTTAGATCATTTCTTAGAAATATTCGATACAATTTTACCTTTCAGGGTAAATATGTTTAAAAAAGAAATATAAACTGTAAATGTGTGCATTGTCCAGGCCCAAATGGATATAGATAAAAAAATAAATAAATAGCTATAGATAAAAGATAGCAGGTTTATATGTATTTACAAGACAAAAGGCTAAGCGGTTGGTTGAATACAGGGACATGTTTCCTCAGTCTTAATTTGATACCTGTCCTTCCTTTAGAGTGATCTGGCCTTGTTCCTTACAGCCGATGAACGTCCTGTTACACCTGAACACCTGATCGCCTGCCTGCACTTGGTGAGCAAAGGCTGCTGGGAAATAGCCAATCCTGTCCTCAATTACCCCCTAAAAAACACCATCAGAGAGAACAAAATAAGAGACATCATCATAATATGGAACTGCTGTTTTTATATACAATATTTAAATGTCTGTATCATTTGGTATCCATTGTTCAGGACCATATGTGTACAGTGGTAGATAAAATTGTTATTCAATAGTTGTACAGTCACATTTTGGCCTTTTGACTGTCTAATTTATCTGTTATGCTTCTGGGTCCAGAGGCCTGTTGTCCATTTAATTTAAGGCATGACTACATATAATTCATCAATGCATTTGTTTTTGAGGCTTTTCTGGGAGAAAACCAATGATAGTATATTATGTAGCTGACAAAGTACTATAAATGACATCCATTATTAAAAGTAAACGCTTGATACAAATCAGGCCAAAATGTCTGCTTTATACCCACCTTCCACCAGTCATCATTAGAATCATCAGCTAATAGAATTCTGTCCCCAGCTCTGAAATAAAAACAAAAGGGAAGGCTTCTTTATCCAGTGAAGGATCTCACTGTTTCAGTTATGAACTGGTCACCTATGCTAAAAAAACACCCCAAAACAAAAAAACAACAACAACAAAACATAACAAGCATAACTGCATGATTTTCTTGACTGTGCCATGATGTGTGTATTTCTGTAGTGGTTTTATGCTGTTTGCAGCTCTGATTGAAAAAATAAAAAAAATAATTATATTTTGTTATTTTATATTTCTGGGTTGAGAAAAACAAATACCATATGTCATATGTATTTGAAAAAGGTGAGGTCTTTATTACCTCTTCTGTAATCAAATCTGCTCAGGTTGGTTTGAACCCAAATCTCTACTTTTCTTGTCTGCCAAGTCTCTCCAAAGCCGCTTTGGGCAAAATTTGTTTGGCCCAAATGCATTTTATATTTTATATGTCTCTTTCATACAACCCATCTTTCTGCCCCAAAGATTAAACTATTCAAATCCTTTAGTTGTCCTTACTCTATATGACAGTGAAGTGGTAAAAATATATTTTTGCTATATATATATATATATATATATATATATATATATATATATATATATATATATATATCATATATATACATACACATACATATATATATCTCAAGCGGTCTCCTCCATACCAGAAAAAATATATTTTTACCACTTCTGCACAGTATCTTGGCCGTTCCTAGGACTGCGCTCTTCTGGACTGAGATGTCAGATGTTTTTCCTGGGATCTGCTGTAACCACTCCTCCAGTTTAGGGGGTTACGCGCAGCCATGATTAGTGCTGTTCTCCAGTCCAGCCCTTTCTAGCCATTGGTCGGATTTCTTGATATCAGCCACTTCAGTTATCTGGCGGTGGTGCATCCCAGTGTAGGTGTCACTCCTCCCATGATGGTACCTCCAGCACCTCTTTATTCCGCTGCCTGAGACATTTAGTAAGTATGTATACATCAGGAAAATGGCCCGTATTCCAGGATTTGGATGTTTCGTTCTGGATAGTGGTTTGGACACTCACTAATCCTCTGCCACCTTCATTGCGCTTAGTGTACAGTCTCAGGATGCTGGATTTGGGGTGGACCCTCCATGCATGGTGAGGAGCTTTCATGTTTTCACATCTGTGGTCTGTATCTCTTCCTTTGGCCAGCTTATTATTCCAGCAGGGGATCAGATTACTGTAATACAATTTCTTCTTTGCCTTGACATGATATATGTGTGATATATGTGTGTTTCATTTTTCCATGATAAAAAAAATTACTTCACTTTCCATAGGCCTAATGTATTTTGACTTTTCCAGGGGTCGCCAATGAGAAATTCTCCAGTATTTTGTCTTGGGGACTTTAAATTAAATTTCTTCTTCTTAGGGTTGAATTTTGTGCAGTTTAGTACGTTTTCAGCAGAGAAAACAGAGTCAAACAGAGACTTGCGACTCGACTCGGACTCGTGGTCCAAAGACTCGATACTTGACTTGGACTCGCAGTTTGAGACTCCTTGATAATGAACCCTTTCCCACCTGCTTGGCGCTCTTTTTATTTCTTGTTCTATTTGTCAAATCAGTGGTGTGGAGATTTATTTTTTTAGACTGTGTTATAAAACTATTCAGTTGTTATTGTGAACAGCAGTGCAGGGAGCGCGCTCTCACTCACGGGGAACAGCGTGTTGCGCGCTCACGAGCAGAGCAGGGTTCAGCTGAATCAGGGAGAAAGAACAAGAGTGTGATATATCCACCTGCTTTGTCTATAGTTGTTATAAACTGTTGTTCAGATTGCAGCTTCTTTTTAGCAGCGAGCTAAAGGAAAGCTAACTGTTTGTAGCTTACACTTTTATCACAGTTTCACAGCCCCTCCCTCTGAGTGTTACCACTGAGCCCCACTCAAACTGCTTTCTTTACTCACTAATATGATTTACATGATTGAGGTTTGACAACTACAACTGCTGTTGTATGACACATTTTATTCATTTTGAATGTAAAACAGTAATGCTACAATCCCTAAAATCCATCAGTTGGTTTATTAACTTGTCTTCCTCCTGAGGATGATTTCTATTCCTTTTGGTTTGATCAACGCTGACCTGGATTATAGCAGCCTACCACAACAATCATAAAGAATGAATAATAAATTAAATGAATTACTCTTTTCTAAGTTGATATTGCATGTCTATACATTTGGAAAAGAGCTGGTCTTTACTTTCTTTTTATTTGGACAAATCTACTCATTACTATAAAATGTAATAATAACCCATCTCTATAAAGAGTCTTTATTAATATGATCTATATACAAATACCTGATGGATTGGGTCAGTATCTGATACCTGCAGATCCTCACCCCACCTGGATCAGGATCTGTACTAAAAAAGCTGGATTGATGCATCCCTAGTTAAGAATATTAAAAATGTTTTGTTATTCTTTCTATTTTGAAATTAACTATACTCTGTAGCTTACTTTTTCAAAATGATACATGCATATACAATAGGTTTATTAATAAGAGCAGTATCAAGCTTCAAGTAATCACATTAAGCTGTGTATGCAAAGAGACATGTGACTTGACTTGGACTTGTGACCAAAAGACTTGGACTTGGGCTAGGGACCAAAAGATTCGGACTTGACTTGGACTCGTGATCAAAGACTTGAGACTTGACTTGGACTTGCACAAAGAGACCTGTGTACAACTCTTGTTTTCAGTTATATTCAGAGGGTCATAGACTACAACTCAAGTTTTCAAGTTTTCTCCTTTTTTACACTATCCACAAGACAAAAGCATTTAGCATTAATATATACGTCCACTGATGGGGTTTCTCATAATCTAATCTGTTGTTGTTAACTTTCTTTTTACTAGATCTTGAATGTGACATCCTTTGCTCTTTTCAGTTTTCTGTCAATGGTTATGAGCTGGTTTCGGCGTTGTCTGCATTTTCTCTGGGATGAAGTAGATATTTTTTCTACTTTTTCAAACGAGGAGTGCAATTTTGGTGGTTGCGTGTTGTGCCAAAAATGGCTGACTTCAGAGTGATGTCATAATATAATTTCTTGTTTGGATGGGATATGTATGTGCCAATTTTCATATTTCTATGACTAAACAAATTTACTTCGCTTTGCCTAATGTATTTTGACTTTTCCAGGGGTTGCCATTTTTTCTTGGGGACTTCAAATAATAAAATTTTTTCACTGGATTTGAATTTTCAGACTAATAAAATTTACTTTTGTGCACGTCCACTGGGTCAAATTTCCAAAGAAGAAGAAGAAAATAATAATAATAATAATAATAGTAATAATAATAATAATAATAATAATAAGAAGAAGAAGAAGAAGAAGAGGAAGAAGAAGAACTGAGCAGATACAATACGCCCTCCTGGCCAGTCGTCAGCTCGGCATCAATAACATCAATCATTCTGTCTTCTAAAACATCAACCTGTATCTTAGACCCAATTCCCTCCAAACTTCTTAAAGAGGTCTTCCCCTTAATTAATGAAACTATAGACTAGAGGTAAGATCTTAAGCCCGAGCCCGAGTCAGAGCCCGACCCGGCCCGAAATTCGGGTCGAGTCGGGCCTAAAATGTCAATCATTACGTTCGGGTCGGGTCGGGCCGGGCTTCTCTCTCGCTGACTTTTTTTTAATAAATATATGTTTATAAAAATGTATACTTTTATTTTAAATTTCGTTTAAACAAAACTATAGAAATAACAATTTCATATATCTTTTCCCATTTATTTGATTTGCATTATTCTATTTAAAGCCTAGTGGGCTGCAGTATTTCTCCGCGTAATTAAGCGAGTGCGCATCAAGATCTCTCTTTCACTCTCTTTGTCTCCAGCGTTATTTCGTTGTGCAAATGCATTTATCATGATCATAAAAATATGTAGATTATTTTAACCTTAAGAAATCTTGCGTTTTTTTCTGCCAAAAATACTATGGGATAAATTGAAATTTCAGGTTTGCTTCGGGCTCGGGCCTGCAAATCAAGTTAATTGTTCGGGCTCGGGCTGGGTCGGGCTTTAATGCCCGCGGGCCTGGGTCGGGTCGGGCTGGATTTTTTAGGCCCGATCTTACCTCTACTATAGACTAATATCTAATCACTTTATTTCAAAAATACTCAAAAGGGTTGTAGTTAAACAGTTATGAAGTCACCTGCAGGACAATAAGTTCTTTTAAGACTTACCGTCAGAGTTTAGACCACACCACAGATGCAGTCACCAATGATCTGTTAGTAGCTTCAGAACCTTTGAAATTTTAAGTGATCTCTTAAAAAAGATAATTTAAATTGTTACTGGTAATAAATTGGTAATTTTATTCACAAAATTGAAGACCTTATAGGGAACTGTGCACACTCGCACAGTTCACTATAACCAAAAATATCAGCATTCATTTTTTATTTTATTTTATTTTATATATTCAATTGTGCTGGCGCTGCATCTGGTCTACTTCTGCGGCACCACTCAAGTTCAGAGTCAAATTCTCAATGGAGGAACGGGCGTACAGTTAAGACAGAGTAGTGTGATGGCTCCAAAGAAAATATATTTGTCAGATGCCAAAAAAAGAAAGAAGAAAAGAGCAGTGGAGGGGAAAAAACAAATAGATATAGGTAAGTTTATATTAAATTTTGTATATATTTTTTTGTCAGCCAGTTCTGAGAGTTAATGTCATTTAGCTTCTTTCTACAAGCTAATAGCTAGTAGCAAGTAGCAACCCCAAAATGAGACAGTTGGGCTGTAGCATTGCGCGTACAAAGGGTGCAAGCCGCTGGCCCACCAGATAGACATGTTTGCACCTACTAGGACTCGACTGGATAACCTACATCTAGATGTGAGCGAATTTAACAAACACACCCCTCTAATTTTAATAGTTGGCCACAGTGAATCTAGTCCAAAATATCATCATCATCTTCATCTCTTCGCTCCCACTAACTATACGCCTCTTTACTTTGTTTAGACTTTTTTATGGCCTTTCCTCAGAGTTGCATTTTGATTAAACGTAACTAGTGTGTTAATTAATTCCGATGTTTATCTGAGCCGCCATGTCCTTTTACACGTGCACAAGTGAAACAAAAGGTATGCTATGCAATGTAAAGGCCTATACACATTATTTTTTTTATTTTTCCATGCAGTTGTACTCGTATAATACAGATCAGAGCAGGCTTAAGACCAGCCACCTTTATTAAGACAATAAAAATTAATTAAACTTAATTTATTATTTTACATTTAAGGATGTGATAGAAAGGCCCAGTGAAAGTCATGCAGCTAGCAAGCTAGTCAAAAAGACCAGATGATCGAAGTTTCCACTACCATTACACCTATAAACAGTTGGTAATTGGAGGAAAAAATCAAGCAAAGCTGGCTCATATATTTCAAAAAACTGTAATATGGTAATATGGAAAGCAAGAGACTTTCAAGTTTGTCTTGTTCAGGGCAAAACTATTGATGCGACAGAAATGGCACTCTTGGAGATTGAAAAAATTGCTGTCAAAATGTTCTAATGCAGTGGTTTTCAAAGTGTGAGGTGCGCCTCCCCTGGGGGGCGCCAGAGGGCTTCAGGGGAGGCGCGGCGAGAGAAAAAATGAACCTGAAAAGAAAGAAAAAAAGTGTAAACATCGGGCAAGGGGTAAAATGGATCGATTTTTAGTATCCCAAGTGAAAGTGAGAGGGGGCACAGAGTCTGGGGCGAGCAGAAAACAGAGGAAGTATGACCCTGATTATTTAAAGTTTGGCTTTTCATATATTGGTCCTGATGATGCTCCGCTGCCACAGTGTGTTATCTGCAAAGAGGTCCTAGCTAACGACAGTATGCGACCATGTAAACTCCGGTGTCATATTGAAACCAAGCACCAAAGTTTAGCGACCAAGCCGCGGGAGTTTTTTGATCGTAAACTTAATGAATTGTGGTCACAGAAGAAAGCCATCGAAGCGTTTGGCACTTTGAATACCAAGGCATCATACCGTGTAGCGTTACGCATTGCGAAGGCGGGAAAACCCCTGCTGCCAAACATATGTGTTCGGTACTAATGGGCGAAGCTACTGCTGCCAAGCTGGATGCCATCCCGATGTGTGACAACACCATCCAGCGCCGCATCTCTGACATGGCAGCTGATGTGAAGGAACAGGTGCTTGACGCTATCCATGAGAGCCCTTTCTTCTCCATTCAACTGGACGAGTCCACTGATGTTGCTAACTGTGCACAGCTGATGGTGTATGTACGATCTATTAAAGAGCTTGGTGTCCAGGATGAGTTTCTATTTTGCCATCCTCTGCCGGCTCGCACTACAGCCGCAGAAATTTTCAAGGCTTTGAATGACTTCATTCAGGAAAATCAAATTGACTGGAGCCACTGTTGTGGAATATGTACTGATGGCGCGAGGGCAATGACAGACCGCCACAGCGGTCTGGGGAAACAGGTGCAAGCGGTTGCGCCCTCCGCTGTTTGGTTGCACTGCATTATCCATCGCCAGGCTTTGGCGACCAAGAGGATGCCCAAAGATCTGGGCGCGGTACTGGATGAGGCAGTAAAAATTGTCAACCTGATCAAATCATGCGCCATGAATGCCCGTCTCTTCTCCACCCTCTGCAATGAGATAGGCGCTCACTTTCATCAGCTGCTCCTGCACTCCGAGGACCGGTGGCTGTTGCGGGGCAAGGTCCTCACCCACTTGTGTGATCTGCATGCTTTTGAGTTCTCTTAGGGGAGGCTCACTATCCAACACTTTGAAAACGCCTGTTCTAATGCGATTAGTCAATATAATACAGTCACTGGCAGAAAGAAACATAGCACTCAGGGGTTCTGTTATATCAAGAAAATAATGGAAACTCTCTGAAGGAGGTTGAACTAATGGCAAAATTTGACCCAGTTCTAAAGGAAAATATTCAAAGAATTCAGTGTGGAGCTCAGTATACAACGTATTTGGAAATATACAAAAATAAATCATTGGCTGTATAAGCAATAAAATAATAGAAAAGATTGTGTCAGACATTAACCACTCTAAATATTACGCTTTAATTATCGATTGTACACCAGATATAAGCCATACAGAGCAAATGTCTGTTATAGTGCACATAGTAAGTGTTAAAGGAACACTTTTTGGGATTTTTGATGGCTCCTGAATCCACAGGCGTGGGTTTGTCTACACTCACTCTTAACAGACTGGATGAACTAAACATTTCCTTTAAGGACTGTCGAGGGCAATCGTTTAATAACAGGGCCAATATGAAGGGTAGAAATAAAGGTGTGCAGGCTCGATTATTGGCTAAAAATCCCAGAGCTTTTTATGTGTTATACATTATATCTCTCCATTGCAGATGCATCTAAAGCTTTAAAGGAGGTGACATATTTTTTTGGAAATGTGGAGAAACTAATAAACTTCCCTCAGTTTCTTCTCAGTGGTAGGCCGTCTTGAAGAAACATGTCGCATGTTACTCTAAAGTCTTGGAGTAACACACTTTGGGAAAGCTGTATTTTAAGTGTGAAGCCGTTGAGGTACCAAGCGGAAGAGATGAGGGAATCTTTACTTTCAAATTTGCCGTGTGGTGTGGTATGACATCCTTGTAAAGATTAACACCATAAGCAAGCCTCTACAATCTGTGAACATGCAGCTTGATGTTGCAGTCAACCTCACTTAAACAACCAAACACAACTTGATCGGTTACAGGTCACAGGCTTTCCTGGATGCACAAGCAACCGCAAGAGAGGTTGGTGAACAGATGAACACTGAAACTAAAAGTGCTAAAAGAGAAGAGATTGAGGTCAATAAAAACACACTTTGCTTATGAGGGAGCCACAATGAAAAGACTGAAAGCATCTATGTGAGTTTGCCTCAACTATGCCAGTAATTGTTGCTACTGCAGAGCGCAGCTTCTCAAAGCTTAAAGTAAAACTACTTGAGATCCTCAGTGTCTCAAGAAAGACTTAGCGTACTTGCAGTTATGAGTATCAGTAGCACTGTTGGGCATGAAATCTTCTATGATGATATAATAAATGACTTTGCTTGTAGATAGGCAAGGAAGCAAAAGTTTTAAGGGTATTTCAAATGAAACATCTGTCCCATTGTTTAATTTTGATTAAACAATTTTGGTTCATTTTGATTGTTCATTCAAGAAAGTGACTTAAGATGTTTTGTACTTCTCAGTTACCTTCTTGGTTGTAGTGGTGCATGTAATATATTTACTTGCAGAATATTGCAGCAGTATATTTGAAATATATATATATATATAATTTTATAATTTATTTTTTTCTTAACCAACTATTGGTTGCAAGTTTGCTAATGAGTAAATGTTCCTTGTAATATAAATGTTATGATAGGAGGATAGTGCACATTCTGGTATTTTCAAATTAAAAATTTGTTTTAGTAACAAAGCTTTTAGAAAAAAAGTTTAAGCAGTCTAATAATAACTTAATTGTTTTGGCCATGTAAACGAGACTGAGAACTGATTTGTTTTGGCCTTGCAGCCTTGATCAGTGGGCTTAAGTGCATCATGTGAGATTTATAGATGGGTGTCCCTCTGTGTTCACCACCTGTAGTAGGAGGGAGTGGTACAGAGTGAACACCTGTGTACATTCACCAAGCCACAAGAGGGCAGTGTGGATCCAAAAACCTACCCACAACAAATTCAGAGGTAAAATATCACATACAACAGAAATTCAAGGTTTTATTTTAGGCTGTTCAAAATAAAAAAATAAATACGGAAAATGTAACAAGTAATTTCTTACATGTTGTAACAATGTCCTCCCCCGGTTATCAATTCATTACATAATTTTTTTATGTTTATTGTTCAGATGTAAGCAAAAATGGAAATGAATGCAATATAGCAAAGATTTATTGTTTTTTTTTTCCTTTACTTTCTATGCAGTGCACATTTGTTATGATTTATAGTGTTTTACATAATTTTGGATCTATTGTAAGGTTGTGATGCCCTGAGCCTTGGGCTCTGTCAACAGATAGACTCAGACAACTGCAGGATAACATGTCTCCAACCTCGAGCCTTGTCAGCTGAATAATAACTCTTTTGTTATTGTATTGTAGTGACCTTCTATGAGGTTTATAAGCTCAGTCCAATGAAAGCATAGCCAGACTTGAATGTTCAATACTACCCTGTGTTGACTGTTCAACTGTCTCCAGGTCTGTATGTGATGGTAGCCTGGCCAGCCAGACAGCTTTCTCTTTGTATTACATACAGAGAAAGTTAGTCTGGGTTCGCTGAGTGAACCAATCAGAGAAGCCACGGATGTGACGTAAGGAAAGCGAAACTTATTCTAGTTGTCAACAAACCACAGCGTACACCAGCGTGGCTAGAGAGAGAAGATGCTTCGGTGACGGTGATGACTTCTGTTGTTTTTGTCAGAAAAATCTGAGGAAGCAGGGTGTAATATCGAGTTTAGTGCTTATTTCGATCGTTGTAAGCTACCGAAACCTGTTACTGTTTTCTCGCGCTCAATATGACGCGAAACAAAATCCCGCCTCCCTCACTACGATTGGTCGGAAAGAAAGCGCCGGAGCAGAAATCGGGGGCAGATTGGGCGAACCCAGACTAACTTTCTCTGTATGTAATACAAAGAGAAAGCTGTCTGGCTGGCCAGGCTAATGTGATGGTAATAAACTTCTCCTGCTTAAGACATCCAGACTCTCTGCAGTTTATCTATGCGTTCCAATACTTCACAGCTCTAAGGCAGTATACCAATTCTCTTACATATAGTACACCTGGTTTAAAAGTAAACTATATAATATTTGTGTCAATAATGTTTTAAATAAAATGACACACCAAATCATAGGCGGGGGCACACAGTCAAATTCTGCTTAGAGCCAGCTGAAAGCTTGAGCGGGCCCTGTAATACAGTGATTCCCAACCTGGGGTCCGAAGACCAGACACCACAAAACTATTGGTTAAGCTCAGAAATAGCAGCTTGCACTATCAAGAAGATCAAGTGACATCAGAAAAGTGTTTGAGAGAGTAGGAGGTGATTAACACAGAGCCACACAGGCGTATTTTGAATGCTAAGACAATTATTAATTGCTAAGACAAAAAAGCCGCAACAATATTTAAGAGCAGCTTATCAAACCTGCCTGCCTAAAAAATGTGGAGCGGTGGATAAAGTGAAGCTTCAACATACTCTTTTTGCTATTCAGCTGGATGAGACAACAACAGTGGCAGACGAGTCTGTGCTCATTGTTTATGTACAATACATTGATAACGATGTCTTGAAACAAGATATCCTCATGTCTACAAATCTAGAAATGACAACAACAGGCGAGGATATATTTTTGGCTGTTGACTCCTATCTCTCATCCAACAATCTGCCCTATGGAAACCTGGTCGCATGTTGCACGATGATGGGAAAAAACAAGGCCAACACCCACCTGAAGGAAAAGGCCCCGGGATGTGTGATTTTCCACTGCATGCTCCATCGCCAGGCATTGGCCGGTAAAAAGCTTTCAAAAGACCTCAGTAACACTCTATCAACTGTGGTTAAAGTTGTAAACTTCATTAAAGCTCGCCCTTCTAATTAAAGACTTTTTGCCGTGTTTTGGATCAAAGCAGCTTATCTGGTGGACACATTCACTCTTTTCTTACAACATCATGCTTTGCAAAAACGCTCTGGACGCTTTTGTGCGCAAACTGGAATACAGAGTTGCTAAAATTGTCAAAGGGGGACTTACAGCTGAAACAGTCTGGTGGCACCATGCGTGCGTCTTTGCGCACAGAGTTTACACGTCACATGAACCTTCTCCTTGGCTTGTCTTGGACTTGAGCAGGGGGGCTACAAGAAAAAAAGGTTGGGAACCACTGCTGTAACAGACCCATACCAAAGTTAATGAGTAATCATCAGCGTGCACAGTATTTAGTACTTAGTACTAGGTCCCATACTCTTTATGTTATAAATGCTCCCCTTAAGCAATAAAATCAGAAAGCACGGTTTTCAGTTTCATTGTTACACCAAGGACACTCGATACTCGATAAGAATAATCCAACAGGCAAATTACACACCTGTGTGAACAATGTGCCTGGATTACGGTAAATTATCTTCTCCTAAACCTAGAAAAAAACCAAGGTGATTACCGTATTTTCCGGACTATAGAGCGCACCTAAATATAAGCCGCACCCACTAAAATTTAAAAGAAATATATATTTTGTCACATATAAACCGCACCGGACTATAAGCCGCCGATATCCAGGCTGAGAAATAAGATATTTACATAGAAAGATTTTGTACCATAAGTGTTTATTCATATACCTGAACTGATTGTTTCCGAACAGTGCCTGTAACACGGCAGTAAAAGTGCTGATCAAACAAAACAGAAAAGTCATTGATGGTTTTATTCATCTTCCTCCTGTGCACTAAAACCAAGTTGTTTTATTTTTCTTCCTACTGCATACTGAAACCACTGAACACCAAACCACTGTCACTTTTTCTTCCTGCGCACTGTTAAAGCGCAACTGCGCAACTATTAAAGTCGCTTAATTCTCCCGTGCACTGAAACCACAAGTCACTATTCATCTTCCTCCTGAGCATTGAAACTACTGAACACCAAACCACTGTCACTTCATTTGTTTTCCATTATGAGGGGGTGAGGGTGTAAAAATATTACCGTATTGTGCGTCTTGGGTTGCATGTGCTAAGAATAAAAACTGGCGCTTTCTTGTTTGTACTGACTACCGCTGCCTGTCTCGTTTTTGCATTTCCTGCTAGAGCGCCCCCCTGAGGGCTAAAGAAAAATTCATAGAAAAGCTGCATCTCTGTATAAGCTGCATGGTTCAAAGCGTGGGAAAAAAGTAGCGGCTTATAGTCCGGAAAATACGGTATACTAGACCTCCAGAAATCTATCTTTAGATAGTGTTAGTGTAGCTTTGAGTTCAACTGTCAGGAACCTTGGAATTATATATTTGACCAAAATTTGTTGATTGAAACACACAAAAATCAAGCTTCCTAAAGTGATCCTGAAAAACTAATTCATGCATTTCTTACATCGAGGTTAGGCTATTGCAATTCACTGCTGGCAGGATGCCCAAATTTGCCTGGCCAGCCATTCTAATTCTTTTACTGTTTGTTTGCATATTTAATGTCTGTTTTGTGAAGCCCATTGAGGCAATTGTTGTTGTGATACTGGGCTATACAAATAAAATTGAATTGAAAACTGAATTGAATTACGTTTCATACAAGATATCACCCTGGCTTTCAGTTTGTCTAAAATGCAGCAGCTAGAATACTAACAGGAGCCAACAAACGAGAGCACATTAGCCCAGTGTTAGCCTCCCTTCACTGGCTTCAAATTGAATTTAGAATTAGGTTAAAAATCCTTCACCTTCAGTGGTAAGACACCGTCCTATATGACAGACCTTATAGTGAAAGAGAGCCAAATCTGATTATTATATTTCAGAAACCGCCAAAAACCTAAATGATTCAAGTAAAATTTGGCAGGTTATTAAAATACCTCGGCAGCAAATGAACTCCCAAACTGGTTAGTCAAGGATTCTTTAATTAATATTTACACCTCCCATCCTTGAACCGCCACCATATTGTGGTGGAGGAGTTTGAGCGCCCGAATGATTCTAGGAGCTATGTTGTCGGGGGCTAAAACCCCTTATGGAAAAAGATATATTGAGGCCCATAACGCGGTATGGCGCAGCTGGGGCCCCACCCTGGAGCCAGACCTGGGGTTGGGGCTTGCATGCGACCGCCTGGTGGCCGAGCTCAGCCCGAATGAGCAACATGGGGCTCAACCTCCTGTGGGCCCAACACCTGCATGGGAGTTTGTCCCACCAGTCCACATGTGCTTTGTGGATCTGGAGAAGGAATTCGACTGTGTCCCTTGTGGCATCCTGTGGGGGGTGCTCTGGTAAGGGCTGTCTGGTCCCTGTATAACTGGGGCAGGAGCTTGGTTCCCGTGGGGGGTTTGGGGACCACAGGATCTCATCTCTGCTTTTCGCAGATGATGTGGTCCTGTTGGATCCATCAAGCCAGGACCTTCAGCGTGCAGTGGGATGGTTTGCAGCTGAGTATGAAGCAGCTGGGATGAGGCTCCAAGTCCATGGTTCTCAGCTGGAAAAGGTTGGTCTGTCCCCTTCAGGTTGGTGGAAAGTTCCTGCCTTAACTGAAGGAGTTCAAGTATCTTGGGGTCTTGTTCACAAGTGAGGGAAGGATAGAACAGGAGATTGACAGACGGATCGGTGCAGCTTCTGCACTCATGCGGTCGATGTACCGGTCTGTCATGATGAAGAAGGAGCTGAGCAGTAATCTAAGCTAAGTGAAGCTCTTGATTTACCAGTCGATCTACATTCCTACTCTAAACTATGGTCATGAGCTGTGGGTCAAGACCGAAAGGACAAATTCCGGGATACAAGCGGCCGAAATGAGTTTCCTTCGCCAGGGTGGCTGGGAACTCCCTTAGAGATAGGGTGAAGAGTTTGGTCACTCGGGAGGAGCTCAGAGTAGAGCCACTGCTCCTCCACATCGAGAGGAGCCAGTTGAGTTGGCTCGGGCATCTGTTTCAGATGTCTCCTGGACACCTTCCAGGGGAGGTGTTCCGAGCATATCCCACTAGAAGGAGGGCCCAGGGAAGATCTAGAACATGCTGGAGGGACCATGTCTCTTGGCTGGCCTGACTTTACTTGAGTATGGTGATGTATTATATATGAGTGCTTCTGATAAGTGTCTTCAATCCTTGAAAACTGTTTCTCATTGTGCCCTGATATATATCACTGGATATAGTCACCACTGTGAACTTTATGTAAAATCTGCCTGGTCTTCTTTAAGTGTATGCAGGTACACACACTGGCTGACTGTGGTTTATAAACTCTACTTGGCTTAGCTCCTTCTTACTTGCATGTTTCTATAATGAACAAAAAAACATTATGCCTTACGTATGTTTAAGTTTGATGTTCTGTGCCTCAAATTAGAACAGAAATAGGTAAAAAAAATCTTTCAGTTTTGCCGCCCCGTCTGCTTGGAACATGCTACAGTCTGAATTGAAACTGTCAGTTTGGAAACTTCATTTGCAAACTCAATCTTAAAAAACAGAAAACATAAGCATTTGTTATTAATTTTTTTTATCCTTTACTTCAACATACATACGCACCACCTCTATTTCAGCTGCATTGCATACATGCATGCATACATACTTGTATGTGGTTGGGTGGTGTGGGGGATATCTGAGGTAGCACGTACGGGTAGTCCTGCCTTCATGCGCTGTGACCAGGTTCAGGTAAAACTTTCCTGAAAGACCTTACAGAGGGTTCCTCCCCCCACCAGATTTTAAAATAGATTTTGTGTACATAAGAACAGATGAACACTGAATTATGAAAAAATATTTATACCTGGAGTTACACACTACACATTTGTAAACAAAAAACAAAAAACTACAAAAACAATAAAGTCAGCTATAAAACTCAAAATGAACATGGAAAAAACATTTATAAATGATTACAAACTTGCTTAAAATGCCTTTCCATAATACTTTATTCTTTAGAGATTGTTCTTACAACCTGTAGAACAGTTCTCATAGATCAATAAAAGGCAGGTCTTTGTGAATTGTTTAATTATAAACACATTGGTAAAAGAACTTTAAAACTGACACATCTGCTCATAATGTCCCCCAAATAAATCTGCACTTTTTATAGTTTCTTTTACAAAGAGATCTTAAAAAACTATATTAAAAGTCGTTTCAACCAACTTTGGATTATATTGGAAGTAGCAGCTCCTAACTCCCTACATCCTTGGTCACTGTCTCCTCACCAGATGCAGGTGGTGCTGCGGATACCTTGGGTGTGGTCAAACCATCATACATAGCCACCCGGGACAGAGAGGAGTTTTCAAGTGAAAACTATTTTGTTGAAAATTGTTGATGACACACAGATGTCAAGTGTGTAATGTCCTTTTTTTGCTTCCTAATGAACTTCTGGACTCTCATATGTTGGTCAGTCACCACAGAGAGGACCCACAACACCTCTTTGCTCCAGAAGTTTATCCTCATGAACAATGTACTTAGTCGCTTTGTGATAGGGCACTTCATTTGAGACGTCATGTAAAAGTAAGAAAATAAAAAAATATATAAAAAATTATAAAAATAAATACATAAATAATACACGTTATCAGTCATATAATGTAGGGTGTATGTATCAGACATAACTTAATGATGAACATGTATTTTAAAACAAGTTGCAGAACTATAACAGTCATTCAAATATAAATAAAAACTAGGACTAAATGCAATACCTTGTACAGGTCATGGTGCTCTCACTTCCATCTGAATGGTAGCCATTTATATATTTTCCTGTGTCACAGGACACACTCCTGTTCAGCGTTTGGGCGTGGGTGGCTGCACAAATTAATAGATTTGTTATCAACAAGCAGATAAACCTTCATAGTAGCTCCATATTATTCAAAATCACCTTTGCTTCTCCTGACAGGCTTCACGTTAGCACCTGCACATCTGTAGTTGACTGGTTCAGTCTGGCACCCAATTTCCCTGGTCATCTTAGGCTGAAAAATAATGTTGTTACTTACTATTACGGGCTTATATTTATTTATTTTTGAGAATTTTAAATGTTTATAAATGATACAGTGGCACGAATATACACACAAAGCAAAAATCTCAAATAAGACATATCCAAACACAAACTCTCTGAGTCTGAGTCACCAGTTTTATGTGTATCTTTTCATTGTAATTTTACTCTAAACAATTATTATATCCTCCGTAAAATCACTAGTCTTTTAATTCGTGTATCACTGGGTCAGTCTGT
Source organism: Rhyacichthys aspro (assembly GCA_036850595.1). NCBI lineage: Eukaryota > Metazoa > Chordata > Actinopteri > Gobiiformes > Rhyacichthyidae > Rhyacichthys > Rhyacichthys aspro. The sequence goes on from CM072169.1 coordinate 862,306, forward strand.
CCGTAGCCCTACGCTACACTGTCTCCTCTACAGCACCAGCTCTGCTCGGTTCCTCCTGGAGCAGCTTGGTCTGCATTCTGCTCAGTGTTGCCAACTTAGTAACTTTGACCCTATATTTAGCGACTATTTAGACCCCTCTCCGAGTCTTTTTTTTCACTCTTCTCAGCAAGCAGAGGGCACTGCCGTGCCCCCCTTTCCCCCAAAGCACTCACAGACGGCCCAGTCCGCTCGCAGCAGTCCCTCTCAGCTGCATCAGAGCAGGAGATGTTCACCCCTCCGTGTCCAGAGCATGAATTTATCATTAAAACGGAGACTCACACAGCCTCTGTCACTCACTCAACTCGTCTAATGTGTGTGCCTCTCTGTGGCATAAACTAAACATCTAGCCAGTTAGTTACATTCAAAAATACAGAAAGGAGTGGAAATCAAACCCTGAATGTAAAGGCTGGATGAAGCCATTATTGGAGATGATAAACGGGCATACAGCCTGTATTGATGGGCTGATATCTATGTGATGTGAAAAAAACAAAAAAACACATGGAAACTCAAAATTATATTCGGCAGGCTATCCACTCAAAAGAAGCAGCTATTTATGGTAAAAAAAAAAAAAAACCCAAAACAAAACCTAAAACTAAAAAACAAACAAACAAACAAACAGCATTATTTCTCTCTCCTGCAGCGTCCATAACAATTACATGCACATGGTAAATTATGCAAATTAGGCAATAATGCCTTTAGCAAATTCTAGCGACTTTTAGGACAGCCAATAGTAACTTTTCTAACTGAAGAGTGGCAACACGCACAAGTAAAAGACAGTTATTGTGCTCAAGTCTCTGCTAAGTAAAAACTCTTGGTGTTCGAATACCTGAGTGAAGACATGAGGTGTTTATTTTCCGTCAAGTCCAGAGTCACACAAAAAAAAAGCCTGTGACAGGTATTAGCGAGCGTATCTGCTACAAGCACAGCAGAAGCACATCTGGGGCATGTGGGGGGCATGTACCTGAGACCCACAGTGACTGACAGATGTCAGATTGGCACAAGTATCTTTGCGATGGAGCGGCCCCTCTTTATTCTCCTCTTTCACCTGAACTGGAGGGACTTGTTTCTCTGTGGACACCAGGACTGAGCCAGAACAATTCAAAGCCCAGTCTCAGCCCGAAGCACGGGCTGACGAGGCATTTTTATAGAAAACGGGTGCCGTGATGGTAGAGTAACTTTGGCATTTAGGCTAATGTACAAAGCATAGACTGATAAACTGTAAAGAAAATAATAATAATAATAATAATAATAATAATAACAATAAAGATTGCTTTAGATTAATTTTGATGTAGATATAGTGAACACTATTCTATAGAGAGAGAACCAATGTACTGTGTCTGCAGCGCTCTGCTCAGACTAATGCTGCATTTATGTGGCCTTGTATTTAACAGCATTAAGACTTTGTAAAAAAAAAAAAAAAAAGGAGAAAAGAAGGTAACGTCAAACCTGACCTGTTTGTAGTGTTTAATGCTAATATGCCCGGCTGATTTAATCAGTAATCATTGAGACATGAATAAAAATCAATGGTAACACTCCGTCTTTAGGACTTAAAAACACATGACATCAACAAACTAAGAACAACAACATCAATTACTCTGCAACAACGCTGTGTGTAAGCCATAACACAACACATCATAAGCTATGGTAGACTGAGCTTGTTCTTCTAAACTTTTTACGACATGAACAGAGCAAAATAACAGACAGGAGCCAGTGGCAGTGTGACCCAAAATATGTGTCTCTGTTGATCTAAAATTAGTGAGTCTATCTCTAAACACTGCTTGTGTTTTTTCTTTTTTTTTTCATCCATGCGTATGTCGCTCTGTGTGACCGTGTTCAGTCTCTGCAGTGACCTAGTTCTGACAGAGACCACCTCAGGTGGGATGAGCTTGTACTGAGGGCTGTATGGCAGGTGTGGTTACCTGTTACAAAGGTGTGGTTAACGTACACCATGACGTCATCATGATCAGGAAGTATGGTCGGCAGCGTTTAACTCGAGGAGGGCAGCACTCATGCGGTTTTACATGTGTTTTACCCCATATTTATGGAATTAGATGAGTTTTTCAAATTTTAGTTACTCTTTAAATACCCAGTACAGCTAGCTTAGATGTTGTGTATTGGGCCACAACACCCAGAATTAGGACTAGCTGAAGCTAGCATGTAGCATACTTTACCTAACCTAGCAACATGACAAAATTGATGAATTAACTTTAGCTTTACTGGAAAGGAACATAAACTGTAAATTACTATGTTCACTCACCTCAAGACGCCGCTGTGGTGGTGAAGTCCATGCTCGGTCGGAAGTAGTCCTCCAATCCAAGTGCGAGCAACCACTGGCACCTAATCTCCAAGTCTGCTGGAAAGTAATGCAGTCTAGCTGTGCTGTTGCAACCAGCAACACTACACCTAACCTCCCATCCTAACTAAGCGACTGAATAAAGATTTAGTCGCTTAGTTACTAAGGAAACTGACTGGATGCAGTCTCGAAAAATCTATGCTAACGTGAAGCTATCATTACTGATGGAATACTATGCTACTTACAATACTACACTAACAACTATACTAATTAACAACTATGCTATAAAAAAATGAAATATTCCAAATAACTATATAAATGGCCATGCTAACGACACTAATATATACTTTCCTAATCGTTTTCAATTATTGCTTTTCTAACTCCTGACTCCTTGTTACAGCAGTTTTGACAGAATAAGACGTTTTTATTCCAGAGGCGTGAGCTGATGCCAAGGGCGTGGTGAGTTCGTGCCAAGGGGGTGGTAGTGAGGCGTAGTGGCATTACCATCCTACATCACAGGGCACCTTCATGTCTAATAGGAAAAATTCAACTGCAGTAGCCACCATTCAACCTGAGGAGGGCAGCACTCATACAGTTTTGCCCCATATATTGTAGAGTAAAAATACTTTAGACTCAAATGTCAAGACTTTTACTCAAATCAATGAACAGCACTAATAAAGCCCTATTCTTACAGATCATTAACTAAAAAAAATTTGTTTTAGGGTTTGCTACTCTTTAAGGTTAAACTTAAGACTTTCCTTGATAGGGCTTGTGGTCAGGACATATAGATGAGATAAGCTGTTCTAGGCCCAGATGCCGGGGGAAGTATGACACACTGAGCTTCTATTCTCTGGCTCTGTCTGACTTTACTCTTAAGGTGCGTTCACACTTGTAGTCTGCTTCATTTAGTTTGCACCAAAACAGGAACCGTTCCATTTAGTTCAATCCATAAACAAAAAGCCCTGGTCCACCGAGCGTTCACAGCTGGCATTTTAAAATGTAGACCAAACACAACAAAGATGCATTTTTTAAGAAACACACTAGATTGTGCTGGTTGCCCAAATGCTAATAAGGCATTTCACCATTAAGTTTTACTACTGTACTCCCTCTGTGCTTTATGTTTGCCCTCTGCCCATGTTTTTTAGTTGAATAACACTGTTTGGTTTGTTTTTTCGACAATTTATGACGCTCTTCCTGTTTGGAGTCATCTGTGGTCCACTTGGCTTTCAACATTTCAATCGAATTGCACCAGAGTTCACTTGGAAGCGCTTCAAGACCTCCGTTTTGAAGGGGTCTCAGCTTGCGTGTTTGGTGCTTACTGAGTTTAATATGGGCAGCTTATGTAGCTTTTCCATTTATCCAAGTAAATTGTGCTAACGGAGCAACCGCACCAGAGATCAAGGACAACACGGCAGGGGAAAACGCACCCTTTTTACAATAGAGTCTACATTTTTGCTTAGTTCTTTGCTTTGCTATTTGTTTTCCCTCTGTCCCACTCTCCTTTGGGGAGTGGATACTGTTGCAGATGTCCGGCCAATTGTTAGATGTCCCATTGATGAATGAACCTTAGCTGTGGACCATCTATGATCCTGTTCCCACCCATGGACCCCCCCTGACCCCAGTTCCTCTCACTCAGATGAACGGTTCCTGATGATCTTATCATGGACTATGTTCATATTAATTTTCATTCATTTGTTTGTCAGTGACTGTCCTAGACACATCTCTTGCACAGCCTGTCCGTCCTGGGAGTGGATCCTCCTCCTGTGGTTCTCCCTGAGGTTTCTCTTTTTCCCTGGCTGGGATTTTTTAAGTTTTTCCTCGCCCTGATGGAGGATCTAGGGACAGGGGATGTTGTCTAGCACTTGCTGTTTCTTGCATTTGAGATGGGATCTTATTACGCAATAAAAGAAATGGGGAGATTTAAGAGAATGAGAGAACAACCCGATCCTAAGTCATCTCAGAAACAGATTGCTCATGGTAAGGCGAAAACTAATGTAAAATCTAATTTAAAAATGTAAAAAAAGAAAGAAAAAAAAACCCAAACAAAATAAAAATTGGAATATCCTGCCACCAATAGAACATATATTATAAAAGAATTCAGAGAATCAGCTTTACAATGAGTGCTAGCCACTCTGCTTGCATGCACCCCAGAACAATTTCTGTTGCTATATCCCAACAACTACATCACATCTACAATCTGGAGAAATCTCTGTGAAAGTGACAAGGCCGGAGGTCAGTATTGGATGCTCAAGTGTCACTGCATTAAAAATTCAAAATCAAAATTTGAAATTATTTTTTGGACACCATATTGGGCACAGTACAAAAGCCTTATCTCTGATGGGCTGGGGTTACATACAAAGCCTGTGGTGTGGGCAGCTTACAGCTGAAAGGCAATATCAGCTGAAAAGTAGGTGGTAAGAGGTTTTAGAGCAACACACACTGCCATCCAGACAACGTCTCTTTCAGGGAAGGTTTTTCATATTTCAGCCAGACAATGTTAAACCACATATCGCATTTTTCACCACAACATGGATGTGCAGTAGAAGAGTCTGGCTGCTAAACAGTCCAGACCTTTCACCAAAAGAAAACATTTAGCGCATCATAAAAAGAAAAAAAAAAAAACATAAAAAAAAAAAACAACAACCCAGGAATGTTGAGCTGCTAGAATCCTACATCAGACAAGAATGGGACAAAATTCCTCTTTCAAAACTCCAGCAGCTGCTCTCCTCACATTTACAGACACAATGATAAGCATGGCCCATCCCAAAGTTTTGCGATTTGTTGCTTCAATCAAATTCAAAAAGAGCGATCTTTTTTATTAACACATGTTGTTTATGTTCTACTGTAAATAAAATATGGTTTTATGAGATTTGCAAATCATTGTATTCAGTTTTTATTTACATTTTATACAGTGTTGCAACGTTTTTGAAAATACATTTGTAAATGAACTATCTGAAACTTCTCTCCTGCCTCAGAACAGATAGGAGATTGACTGATATTAATAGAGCGTCACAGGTGCCTCTTAATGAGGCTGCTCCAGAGAAGTTAATTCCATGGGGACTCTTACCTAAAAGTAGAAAGCTAATTAGCCTTTTGTAATGATTTTTTCCCCACACTTGTGGTACACTGAACACTGTGCTATTAAAGTTACACTTTGTACAGAGGACATGAGACACTAAGGGTGTAAGCCTTACAAAAAAAGAAAGGATGTTATCACAGGCTGAATGTTGCATTCACAGTTCTCACTGCATCAAGCAGAGCATCCCACATTCAATTCCCAGCTATCCCCGTCCCTCTCTCACGTTTTTTCTGACTGTCTACATGGTTAAATTGGCAAAAGGTATCTTTAAAGAGTTATTTGCATTTACATTTTATGTATTTCTGTGTTTATTTTAATTAACAGCTAACATGGAAACATGATATATTCCTGTATAGTGCTCTACAAAGTCACATCCTTGAAACACATATTTAGAGAAGACACCTGTTTAAGTATGAGTTAGAACTGTGGTACTTCACTAAGGACTGCACTAGTCATCTACATTTTTTCCCACTGAACAATGAAATGAGCCATAGTCTAGATGAGCGTTGTTGCTACTAACCCTATTACCATTATCAGCCTCTCATTCTATCACTGTAGTTTCATCTTTGAAACCATTACATTGATGATTGATGATGCTAACTGCAAAAATGGCATTGGATGATGCTTAAAGTTTGTCTTTTTCAGAGAAAAAACTAAATGGAGGCATTCTGTGTGGTTCAATCAGTGGGCTATACTTTAATTGCAGTCCCTGGATATTACTGTAGGATTTGTTGCAGTTGGCATGTACTGTATGGCATATGTGGGTAAACTGACCTGATGTCCAGGTCGTGGCTCTCCTGGGCAGTAAAACTGTACAAGGCCACATAGGTATTAAGCTTCAAGACTTTTTGATGAAGCTCACTCGGCTCCAGCTGGACCACATACACATAGGCAAACAAACAAAAACAAACATAAGCTTTCCAGGGAATCTGTGACAAATGTTTTCTTAAGACAATGCAACACCATATTTTTTTTGTGCAGTGAAAATAAGTCTTATAGTGTTACACATAAACTGAAGACGCTTTTGTTTACTGCCAAGTTCATGTGTAAATTCAATTTCACCCTTAAAGCACTGATTATTTCTGTAAAACAGTGGGAGTGCTGCATACACTAATGAAAACAAGTGTCTGTGGTCTGGTGTGGCCTCAAGCCCAAAACATAACATCTAGTGGCACAATCTCTTCCAAGAGCTGCTGACAGGCCTGTTTATGTATCTGCTGGTTTATGTATCTGTTTATTAGATGTTTATCAGATGTCTCTTGCACAATGCAATGTGCATGTATGCACCTTAAGAGAAACTCAGTGAATTTCGTTGCATCTTGTTTACAATGACAATAAAGGAATATGTTCTGATATGCTATTGAAGGCTAACAGATGGTCACCTGGGTCCACACGAAATATTCACAAATCATTTATCATTTTCTACCACATTCGTGGAGGGCTGGAGCCTATCCCAGTAGCATTGGGACTGAGGCTAACACTTCACCAACCATTCACTCTCACATTTATTCACTATAGGACATTTACTTTCACCATTTCAACTATACATCCACCAACAGTAGTAGGAAGCCTGCGTATACAGAGAGAGAACCCACAGTGGTAGATGTATATGTACTTTGGGAGCTGCAGAGCTCCATTGATCTCTAGGAGTTTAGCTCTGACCCTGAAAAGTGTGAACAGATGTCCATATAGTGAAGCTGTGTGTGTGTCCCATTTGTGCATGATTTGTCCAGGTGCTGGACAAGGAGCAGTTTTAAATCATTTCTCTTCCAGCTGTTGGTTCAACCTGAAAACACCACCCAAAAGAGAGGCCTGGCATCTTGGCTTTGTATGGTTGTTTGATTATTTTGTGATCAATGATCATCTTTTGCAAGCACATCTGTGGTCTTTTTCTACAGTTGATGAGAGATAATCAGTTGTTTTTTTTAATTTTTAATTTTATCATTGATCATGAAACGCAGGTAACACCACCCAGAAAATTAAAAGGAAGAAATGTAACTATGAAATACTGATTCTTACTCAAAGGTGTAAGTGATAATATATTTTATATGTCCTACAAGCAGAATAACTGTTGTACTGCATTTGAATTCAGCATTCTGCAGTCAATTATTCAGGCCAGGGTAATTCCATATCAGTCACCCCCACATAATTTGTTACAGGCAACAAGAAGGGACATTTTCCATCCAAGTCCAGAGAAACAACTCCCTGACTCATAAACTAGGAACACATAAATGCAGCAGTAGTTGCTCACCACTGAACTGTCAGATCTTCTCTCTGCTGGGAGATAATGGTCCATTCCATTCTCAAGGACGGTGAAAACTAAAACAATGAAGGAAAAAGAAAAAGGCAAAATGCACTGAACATCCCAGACAAAATTTATTATGTATGTTTACACGTTCGCATTTGCTATTGCAATGTTTTAGAAGCTGTTGTGGATAAAATAACAATGTGCTTCACTCACCATCATCACTTTGTTTTCTGGACAGCTCTTGCCTACTGCTATGGGCCACCACCTCCTCTGGAACCTTGTCCAAGTCACCCAGCTGCGTGGATGCATAGATAGATTCAGTATCATTAGCTTAAAATTCATGATCTTATTCAGACTGCCTAGTTTATTGTAGCTTATAGTGCTTTTAGATCTGCATTTGGACATGATCACAACTCTTGAGTCTCATTATCTGGGAGGCATCACACACCCATTCACTGACAGCTGCACAGGACACATCTAAGAGGCTACAACTCTTCAGATGTCTCTATACAGACTGCATAAACAGTTCAGCTTATATTCAAAGTTATGAAAAACAGACTCATTTAAAAGAGTGGGATGTAGAGTTCAGTCCTATAATCGGTGGGCTGTATCTTAAAACTGTAACTTGAGCATTTCAACAGGCATCTCCCTCTATTACTGTGTGGACTAGGCTGCCTTTATTGGTAGTGTTTACAACTGTGTAGTTTCTTTATCTGTCCAGATCATCAGCCATCATGGTAGAACAAAACAGCATGATAGCTAATACAGTCAGTTGTGGTCTGCATGTAGAGGATAGTCCTGATTCTTACTGAATAAAATTTGTGCCAGAAACTCATTAAAAGCTATGTAACATTTGGATTTTTGGCATAAAATAGGTTGAATAGGCCCAGCTGTCAAGTAATGAGTGATGCTTGGACTGCTACCTGACGAAGGAGGTCCTCATCAAGGAAGCTCAGCAAAGAGGGCGGTTTGACTACCAGGGTAAACAAATCTTACGTGTAAAAAAACTACAGCCCCTAGGTCCCAGCTCAAAGATGTAATGGCCGCTCTGTATAAAATTAACATGAAGCTGGATCTACTTTTTCCAGCTAAGCTACACATAGCGCTGCACAGTGGAGCCAGAAAGTAGATTATCCTGTCGAAGAAGCACAGAGATGCATCAATAAATATTGATAAGAAGGAACGGCTCCTGTGCCACGTGTATCCTTTGCTTATGTGAAGAAATATTTGGTCTTATAAGGGTGCTACTGTTTCACTTCGGCGTCAGACAGCTCAGTACCCAGCAATGTTATTGCATTTATTCACAATACAGCGTTCCCATTAAATTCCCTGCAAAGCCCCTTTCACACATGCAGGCTTTCCTAGCAATGTTCCTGCATTTTACTGAAAAAAAGAGCCAGAACTGATTTGCCAGCAAATCTGTACTAGGGAATTTACTGGGAAGGCAGTGTGAACGATACAATCAAATTGGCCCCTTTGCCACTGAAAGAACTGTCTGACCGGTCAGAAGCTGTTGTGAACCACTGCTGGTCAAAGAACGATCTCTATATTTATGTTTTTACTTTCAGAATCAATCTGCAAAGGTGAAGTGTGGTCACTGCAGAACAGGTAAAAGACAAGTCAAACAAATTACTAGCCAATCAACTTACAGGCTTTAAGGCAAAACAAGCCTTGTTCAAAATACTGCTGGGAAATGGTCATGGCACAACTGACCTTTTAAAAATAAATGGGGCCTTCAGTGATTTCTATACTCAGCGTTATATTTCAGAGTCCCACACAGATCCCAGTGTAACTCTTAACTTCCTCAATAACTTCTATATTCCCACACTTGCATTGGATTCTAGGAAGAGACTTGAAGAGCCCATATCCCAGACAGAAATAGCTGCGGCCATCAAATCAATGCAGTCAAACAAATGTTTAGGCCTGGATAGCTCTTTATGGTTCTCTTATAAACTTGCTGAACAGGTTACCCAAGTCCTTAACTGAGGCATCCATTTGAATTAAAAAAGTTTCTGTTTTTATGACAAAAGTAATTCTGTTTTTACGAGAAAAGTTTATGTTTTTACGAGAAAAGTAAGTTCTGTTTTTACGACTTTTTTTTATTGGAACTTACTTTTCTCGTAACAACAGAAACTACTAAGTCGTAAAAACAGAACTTACTTTTCTCGTAAAAACGTAAACTTTTCTCGTAAAAACATAAACTTTTGTTGTAAAAACTGAAACTTTTTTAATTCAAATGGATGCATTATGCTTCTGTAGTGTTTTTATTTTCTTGTTCTTTACTCATTTTTGTTCTTCTTTAAGTTACTTTTGTTGTTTTTACTAAAAAAAATGAAAATTCAATAAAAATTATTTTGGGAAAAAAAAAAACACACAAAAAGAGAAAAAGTTTTGAGTGATGAAGTTTGGGATGGATTCTTCTCGGTGGGAAAGTAGCAAGAACAGAACCAGTGCAAACAAGAGAGCACTTAATGGTAAGTGTAATAATTTTCCATCCATCCATCCATCTTCTTCCACTTATCCGGGGCCGGGTCGCGGGGGCAGCAGTCTAAGCAGAGACGCCCAGCCTCCCCTCTCCCCAGACACTTCTTCCAGCTCCTCTGGGGGAATACCGAGGCGTTCCCAGGCCAGCCGAGAGACATAGTCCCTCCAGTGTGTCCTAGGTCTGCCCCGGGGCCTCCTCCCATTGGGACATGCCCGGAACAATTCCCCAGGAAGGCGTCCAGGAGGCATCCGGAACAGATGCCCGAGCCACCTCAGCTGGCTCCTCTCGATGTGGAGGAGCAGCGGCTCTACTCTGAGCTCCTCCCGAGTGACTGAACTCCTCACCCTATCTCTAAGGGAGCGTCCAGCCACCCTGCGGAGGAAACTCATTTCGGCCGCTTGTATCCGGGATCTTGTCCTTTCGGTCAAGACCCAAAGCTCATGACCATAGGTGAGAGTAGGAACGTAGATTGACCGGTAAATCTTGCCTTGCCTTACAGCTCAGCTCTTTCTTCACCACGACAGACCGGTACAACGACCGCATGACTGCAGAAGCTGCACCGATCCGTCTGTCAATCTCCCATTCCATCCTTCTCTCACTCGTGAACAAGACCACAAGATACTTGAACTCCTCCACTTGAGGCAGGAACTCTCCACTGACCTGAAGGGGGCAAGCCACCCTTTTCCAGCTGAGATGACCATGGTCACCCCCTCCGGCCCCTGACTGCGCCTAGAAATCCTGTCCATAAAAATTATGAACAGGACCGGTGACATAGGGCAGCCCTGGCGGAGTCCAACATGCACCGGGAACAGGTCTGACTTACTGCCGGCAATGTGAACCAAGCTCCTGCTCCGGGCATACAGGGACCGGACAGCCCTCAGCAGAGGGCCCCGGACCCCATACTCCCAGAGCACCCCCCACAGGATGCCGCGAGGGACACGGTTGAATGCCTTCTCCAGATCCACAAAACACATGTGGACTGGTTGGGCTGTAATCATTTTCAGTTAATTAAACTGAATTATTACTTATAAATTAAACTTACTTATTTGTGTGGTCTATTTACTTCTTTAGTAGTTACCGCTAACTAATGGCTTTGTGTTTCCATGACTTCTATATGACTGTCAACTAGTGATCATGATTTTCTAACACAAAATAGGCCTATTGCCTTCAAATGATACACTTTCTCAAAAGTAAATATAAGTAGCTCTTTAAAGTTTTTCTCAATTTTTGTACTTGTTCAAATGCAAATCTGTAAAACAAACAAAAGTTGTACTGTGTGAGCACATAAATTGTGAGCTTTGTCTTTCCTTGTATGTGATTTACTCGTACAGGGTGAGTTTGGGCTCTATTTGAAACACACAGTTACAAAAGACAGACAACAGGCACAAGTCGCAGTGTATGCCGGGCTAAAGATGGATATGTCTCTCATGGGAGATCTCGAGGAGGAGGGCCTGCTCTGTATTTGAGAAACTATGGAACTATCCTGGGCATGGATCTACTGTCAGGATGTAGGGCTGTGGCAGTGGGAATCAGACCTGTTGAATGCCAGGAGAGTTGTCACGTCTTCGTGGTTACAGTGTACATTAAACCAAGAACTGTACCAGACAATACCTGTATCAGCAAAAGTGTTTCCAGAAGCAGACGCAGCACCTGATACCCTCTCCATGAGATTAGTGTATACTTAACAATTTGATCCACACCCTGCATTGGGCTTTTTAACAACAGAGCCGTCAGTGGATATCTGAGATCAGTTAGCTGCTCCTTCTTCCCGACTGCAATAAAACTGTTCAATCAATGAGTCTTTGACAGATGAAGTGTGAAGAAATTAATCTGAAGAGACCTAACAACCTAATTTCTCCTCAGGAATTATTCAACTTAGATTGAAACTGAATTAACTTTTTAACCTAACACACCCTAACTTGGTTGTAAAAATCACTGAAAATAAAAACAGTTTTTGTTGTGTCTGTCTTTCTTGCCCATGACTAAGCAAACTAGTATCTCTTTATGTCATAGTAATTTAAGCTTTGTAATGTTGTCTTTGAGCAGCTGCATGTTGAGTGCGATCAATGTGCTTTTCTTTTATTCGTTCCGTTTAAGTCTATTTACAGACGATGTTTCTGTTTACAGCTGCTATCGGAGTACCATCACTGAACAGGGGCATACATTAACCACCACTGTGGGAAGTGAGGTTGAAACTGCAACAGGTAATGCCTTTTCCCTTTACTTCAGTTTTTCAAAGCGCCATGTAAATTCACTTCTGGTCACATTATTTTCCGATATATTAATCAGGAAAAATGGCACAATCGACCTGGAAATGTTGCTGTAGTGTTCCATTTTGCTCATCAAAGAAGCAGAGCCATCCATGTTTAAGCTTTCACGACTTTCCTGAAAAAAAATCCGAGCTCATCAAACAGATTTTAATTTTTTACAAATATTTTGGTAGATAGTCTGATATTGTAGCTTATGTTCTTTTTGTCTTTATGTACATCAGATAACGCATCAGTGATTCTAAATAAAATATTTGTAAAAATAAAATGTGACCGAGTAGAAACATATCCAAAGACAGAATACAGCGTTTTTACATGCTCATCATTTAAATCCCCCGTCACTCACCTGATCTCACAGTAACGCCCATTCTTTTGCCGGCTCATATGACTGCTCATTGACTGTTGGCTCGGCTTTCTTCCCAAGTCACTTCAAGCTAATTTGGATGGGACAGCGACTTTTCAGACGTCTGAAGTTAAATAAATATCATCCTCCTTAAAATGAAGCCTACAAACGTATGTGCTCCCTCGAAGAATTTTAAAATGTGTCGCTCTCTTCTGATTGCATTCATCCAGCAAGATCACAGCTGCTTATCTGATGGAAAGCTTAAACATGGATGGCTCTGCTTGTTTGATGAGCAAAATGGAACACTACAGTAACATTTCCAGATAAACTGAGCCATTTTTCCTGATCAATATATCGGAAAATAATAGTACCGGAAGTCAATTTACACAGCTTTTTGCTACTTCCGGTTGTGTGACACACAGCGTGAAAAGGGTCTATTGACACAGAAACCTACAGCTACATAACCAGGAGGAGACTCTTCACAGAGGCTGTAAAGGACTGCTGGTTTATCTGGAGAAGATGGTTTGCCTGTGTTCACAGCTGCACTGACAGGAACTGATCTGCAGTTTAATTTACATTTGGATTTTACACATGCCACTGTTCTCAGAATAGTAAACTAAATTTGAAAACTTTGTGCTAATAGTAAAAAGGTTTGACTATTTGTATAGGTAGATCAGCAGGTCATTTGCTGTTGTATTGTAGTGCACATTGAAAAAAACACACAAAAATGTATTTTGTAAAAATGACAATCCAGTTCTGATTATGATTCTGTGAAAACTACTGACAAAAATGCTGAAACCAAATAAATACTTCATGAATGACACTTTCTCTCTGTTCAGTCTGTAGCCAGTATATTGTCTCAGTGTCTGGGTGAAACATGTTGTCTTGTCTGTAGCAGAGTTCTCTTCCTCTTGATCTTCATCCATCTTGAGTCAGTCTGGACAAGTCTGGTGTAGGATGTAAAACCATTGTTACAAACACAAGCATAAATGCAGCTTATGATAATTCTCTTTTTTTCACAAATAGCCTGTCTTTGATCTGTGTTTGTGTTCTGCTGTTGCTGCTGCAGCCTCTCTTCTTCTCACTCTGCCCCTGTCTCTGGACTCACACACTCTTCTCCAAAAGCAGAGCTGAAATAGATGTTCAAGAAAAACACCATTGTCAAACAAGCTCAAATGCCATACTCTGGTGACAATAAACAGGACTAACTCTGTGTTCTGGCTAATTCATTACAAGTATGTGGTATAATGTTTTTACTGACAGTACAGGCTGTGTGATGTCTGGTAAAAACAATAGCTACTTGTATATGTATTAATACTAATTTGCTAGGGTAGTTTTCTGTAGCTATCTGTAGTTATCGGGACAGTAAAGAGATGGAAGAGAACAGTTTTGCGTCTTGAATAAGTTTGAGACTGAGAGTAGTTCAATGTTTAGCATCTATCAAAGTCCACTAAATCTTGAGATGAATAGAGACAAATACAAATATCTTTCTTCTCTATGTATTATCATTGTAACCTCACATTCTAAGGTTGTAACTCCACAAACTCTCAAATAATTCTAGCATGTAATAAATCCTTCTTTACAAAGTAAAGAGAGCTATTTGCACAACAACAACATTTCGAACATGTAAACAGCAAAATAAAGGGCAGGACTCTAGCAAAGATACATCTGCAAAAAAAAGTTATATTGTCATATTTTACTGTACCGTAGCAGTCCCATGGGTCAGTCAATATGTTTCTTTTCTTCTGTCTTCATTGGAGTTGGTGTTGAAAATGATAGGATAATGATTGTATGACCATGATGCAAAGCCTAATGTGCTGCTGGATTACAATCTCTATGTGGCATCTGTCCAGGCAAAAAAGTTATGCAGTGGGGCTTTAAATTAAATTAACAAATGGTCACACTTTTTTGACTGGCGCAAATAAGTCACACATTCACATATTGTCCAGGGGTATAATCAGATGCATCAATCAACTGTTAAAATCTCATGGGATATCAAGCTAAAAGCACTGTTCTCACCGAGGTCCTCTGTGGTGAGTCAGAGCCACTCGCCCTCTTTGCCTTTTGTGCCAGAGATGTCCCAAATCTGAGAGCCTCATACACTGGGTCCACCTTATTTCCACAGGCTTTACAAGAGAAACATAAAAAGGGATGATCAAGCATAATTTTATGGGACCCAATTACAGATTTACGATGCTGTTACACTGTGTAAAGCAACTTGTATTAAAGCACTGGAGTGAAAAAATCAATAGAGCTACATCTCACACACAAAGTTTAGCACTCACCGATTGGCATGACTTCTTTGATGCATCCATACTGCTCTTGGATAAGTAACGGAGAGCTGTAGTATCGCCGAAAGCCTTTTGGCTGTTCACAGAGTGAAAAAAAAGAAAAAGAGAACCAACAGGCATTAGAGACAGATCTACAGAGACAGACTAAAAAAAAGGCCGACTCAGGCCTGGTAACTCTGAAAGCAGTGCTGAGACATGAATTATAACAAATGAAAGATTATAATAGAAAAAAGTATGTAGTATACCATTCATTTCTTATTTAATTGTAAGAATAATTATTACAGAAGTACAATATTAGTAATTCAAAATGTTTATGTTACATTCATAATTATTTAAAAATAACATAAAGAGTAAATAACAAACAATAAAACAAAAATAAATTCAAAGTCAAATAGTAGCCAAAACTGTTGCAACAGGTATCCCGATTTATACAACCAGGCGTATGCACACCTGAACTCAATTTCTGCTTTATAAAGCCCACCTGAAGCAGAAAGGTGCACAGGTAAATCAGCCTTACGTCACTCCCTCTCCATGCCTTGCTTCAACCAAAGAAGTACAATGCAAACTCAAGTTTTGAGTTTTTCCTAAACATGAGTGGCTGATGAATGGGTTTTACCGAAACACCGACAAGTGACTGGGAGGCACAAGAAGATTACGCACATGTGGACATTTTAGTGTGAAAACACAAAACAGCCCTGAATGGAGTGCTTGTAGAAGGTGGTCAAGATTGTGTCCAATAATTATTTCCTAAATCCAGCCACTAAATCATCAGGATCAGCCCTGCCTCACTGTGCTCCACAACAGAACCACAGCCAGTGCCACTGCGCTCAATGAACATACATGGCTCTGTCTGTATGTGCAGGGGGTTTGGAACTCATGCACGCAATGATCCGCTTTATTTATATAAATATTGAGCCAAATTATGAAAGAAGAAACAGCATCCTTTAACTTTAGGTTTCAGAAATCCTCTGTTCTTTGGGACCAGCAAGCCTCTGGTGAGTTCTAACACAGTCTTTTTAACCTGGCCCATATGCACCTACATCCACATGTTTCCAGCAGGATACTGAAAAGCCTCAAGCTTTAAATCAGGTAAATCTGGCTTACTACATCATTTTCACATAGTACTCCATATACTGGACTGATCAGATCTCCACAAAGAGATCAGATCTCCACAAAGAAAAAACATCGCCATATGGATGTTTGTTAGCTCAGTGGTTTAAGTTTGTGTCAGAGGCTGATTTTATTGGATACACTTGTTAGCGAAAGCCTGGACTTCATGGACATTTCGTGAAATGCTATTTTTCTTGATTTTACAAGCCACTTGTTGTCATGTCTGTAATTCCGTATTCTTCCAAATGCAAATCCTTAGAGAACATAAGACAGTACATTTTAACCCTGTCCCAACAATCTAATAAAGATACTATGCAGGACTCTTATTGTCATAGTCTGCAGTCTTGTCTTGTCTTTCCCTCTGTCTCCCCCTCCCTTCCGTGTGTATGTGAGTGTGTGTCTCCGCCTGTTTGGGTGTGGCTACTCTGAGGCTCACCTGGATTCCATCTACAATCAACAGCAGTATTAGAGGGCCAGCTACTACAACAGTTAGTATCAGCATTTGGCTCAATACTTACACTGTAAAAAATTGCTGTAAAAATACAGACATTTTCCAACAGTAAGGCACCGTTTTGCGTAAATACATTTGTATACTGTGAATGAAGGAAGCTTTGAGGAACAATTTTATTAATTGCAAGCAACTGTTTATTTTCATGTTCCATGTTACAGTAGGAGCACAGCTTTATGCTGGCAAATCTAGCTGCCAGTTCTTTACTGTAAATTAACAGGATTTTTTTTTACAGTGTACCTGTGGATATTTCTGCTGAACTTTTCTTTGTGTCTCCAGATTCTGCCAGCCTGCCTGCCCACCTTCTCACCTGTCTGCCTACTTACCTGGTTAGTCACCTATCTGCCAACTTACCTGCCTCATCACCTGTCTACCTATTTACCTGCTCCAGTCCGACACCACTCAGCTGCACAACTTCAATAAACTTGTTAGAACTGCTTACTGGTTTTGTGTCTGCTTTTGGGTCCAAAAGAAAACTGTGACACTTATGGCTTGGGTGATTGATGTTGTTCTTAAAAATGGAATCCAGAGTCCTCATTGTCATTAGTCATTCGCGACCAGCTGACATCCTCCTTTTTGCCACAGTGTGGCTGTATTAATGTAATTTTACAGTACATCCTCACAGAAAATGGTTTAAGCAGTTACAGCACGGAGCAGGAGAATCAAAGCTCAGCTGTCGTTTGCTGGCTCATGATTATTTTCAGCGTTTGAATGCCTGGAACACTGAATATCATAAAATTATTGCTGTTTAATAAGTCTAAATGGTAAATAGCATGCATTTATATACCCAATGTGCGTTACGTGCTTCCTTTCACCCATTCACATCCATAAACACACACAAGCATTCAAATATTCACACTGTGGTGGTAAGCTACCTCTGTAGCCACAGGTGCCCTTTGGCAGACAACAGTATGAAATGGGGGGGAGCAAAATCAAACCGCCAACCTAACGATTACTGGACAACTGTGTATTGAGCTAGGTAAAAACAATATATGTGCAGTCCTACTTATGTTATGTACCGTATTTTCCGGACTATAGAGCGCACCTAAATATAAGCCACACCCACTAAAATTTAAAAGAAATATATATTTTGTCACATATAAGCCGCACCGGGCTATAAGCCGCCGATACCCAGGCTGAGAAATAAGATATTTACATAGAAAGATTTTGTACCATAAGTTTTTATTCATATATCTGAACTGGTTGTTTCCGAACAGTACTTGTAACACGGAAGTAAAAGTGCTGATCAAACAAAACAGAAAAGTCATTGATGGTTTTATTCATCTTCCTCCTGTGCACTAAAACCAAGCTGCTTTATTTTTCTTCCTCCTGCGTACTGAAACCACTGAACACCAAACCACTGTCACTTTTTCTTCCTGCGCACTGTTAAAGCGCAACTGCGCAACTATTAAAGTCGCTTCATTCTCCCGTGCACTGAAACCACAAGTCACTATTCATCTTCCTCCTGAGCATTGAAACTACTGAACACCAAACCACTGTCACTTCATTTGTTTTCCATTATGAGGGGGTGAGGGTGTAAAAATATTACCGTATTTTGCTGTTGTGCGTCTTGGGTTGCATATGCTAAGAGTAAAAACTGGCGCTTTCTTGTTTGTACCGACTACCGCTGCCTGTCTTGTTTTTGCACTTCCTGCTAGAGCGCCCCCCTGAGGGCTAAAGAAAAATTCATAGAAAAGCTGCATCTCTGTATAAGCAGCATGGTTCAAAGCGTGGGGAAAAAGTAGCGGCTTATAGTCCGGAAAATACGGTACTATGTTAGTGCCATCCATAGTGAATATTTGTATGCACCAAAACATCAAATGTATGGAAATATATTAGCCTACCTTTGTGACATTGTTCTAGGTTATCACAAACCAGAGCTCTTGTCATGACACCGGTACTGTGAGTGAACTAGCTCTCTGTTTGTTGCCAGGTGAAACAGATGGGCCCCCACGAGCTCGCTCTCTTAACCTTTTCATTAATGAGTACACTTCTGTTAGAGTGACGTCTCACTCCTCCAGATCAAGGGTTGCTTCTTTTAGCTCCCTTGTCATTAGAAGTGCCAAATGAAAAATTAATCAGGGCTGATTAGTGAACCTGGTTTCAGCAGCCATGATGGGAAACAAACACATCCAACAGCCAACATGCAGGGGTGGAAGTAACGAATTACAAGTACTCACGTTACTGTAATTGAGTAGTTTTTATGGGTAATTTTTAAGTAGATTTTTAAGCAAGTACTTTTACTTGTAATTGAGTATAATTTAAACCATGTAATCTACTTCACTACTTTTGAAAGCATATCTTGTTACTGAGTACAAGTGAAGAAAGCTTTTCACATTATGAATACAAATAGGCCGCAACCTGTAACACTGTGGGCTCAGCCCACCCAAATATGGTTCTTGCCCTCCAAGTTGAACTTTTGATAAGGAGCATGGATAGTAACTTCTGTTGGGTGAGCTAGCTACAGTTCACTGTTGGTCATTAGGAAACCTATTAATAAATACAATATTTGTACCTATTAGTAACTTTACAACAGAAATACACCAGCTCCTCCCTTCCCTCTCTAAATGGTCTAGTCCACTCCTGTCATCGTCCCAGCCGCTCTCCCAGGCTGTGCTCTTAGCGCTACTCCTCGTTGCTTAGCGCTGACAGAGGCTAGAGGGAGGCCTTTCTGTTTAGCTGTGATTCTAGAAAGTAGCTGCATAAACCACATGTTGGACTGTAACACTTAGTGGCTCAAATTGTAAAATCCCATAATAATCACCAGTCTGAGACAGACTGCTATATTATTACAGTACAGGCTTTGATGCAGAAGATAGCTAACTTAGGTCTGTGAGTTTTCTCTACAGCTCTCACTGTCAGCAGTTACAGAATGGGACAGATTCGACAGATAGAGCTAACTACATGGGGTCAGCAAAGACAGGTTTACCAGTATAAATTTTTTAATTTGAAAATATTAATTTTTATTATTAAAATTCACCTTTAATGAAGTCTGTCCAAGCATTAGTTTAATAATATTTAACACCTGTTTAAATGACAGTGTCTTTTCACCACTCTAAGAAAAAAAACAAACAATAGCATTTAGAAACAGTGCATTTGAGTTGAAATGTAAGACTTTAAACTTTATGACAGGTTTTATTTTATGTCAACAGATTTAGTAATACAAATAAAATATTGATACAAACTTTGATATTAATCATAATAAGTATAAGGATGCATGCATCTGCGGACAGTAGCAAAGGAAAACAGAGACAGACACCAGGGGAGTTGAGAGGTTTGAGTAAAGCAAATCAAATCTCTCCTTATGCCAACAGTGGAGCAAATTGACCAAAATTACTGTAGCAAGTAAATAAAATGTTTTAATTGGGGTAAATGAGGGCAAAAACGTGTAAAAACAGGAACAGGTCTCCAATGATTACATAATTAAATGCAGAGTTGCACTTTTTCTTTCCTCTTGATCAGTGACGCGCACAGACATTTTCAGGGACAGGTGCTCAACCAAGAAAAAAGGGCATTTCTGCATATTGCTAAAAGTAGAGTTATATACCTTAGTACAGAGTGAATTAATAGTGGTACTTATTTCACTGTAGTTATTTACTAGAGTAATCCTACAAAATTTAAAAGAAAGCTGGTCAAACTAAGACTAAAAGGTACCTGAGAGTAATTTTATAGCCATTGATATTTAATGACAATAACATAATAATATAAAACATTAAAACACAGGATAGTATGGTGGTTGGTCTGTAAATTAAAGTTAAGTTGCCACTGTACTCACCAGACCAGCAGAAAACAGGTTTAGTGCACTCCTAAAAGTAAAAGCCATGTTTTTCTGGTTAATAACCAAGCTGACCCTATGATTTGATTAGATTCGATCAGGTTTACTAAAAAAAATTCTTTTAACTGTGTCATTACTGTAAGCATGCATGTTGTCTTCTCACATGTTTGAAAATAACTTAACTTTTATGCTTACTAGTCACTGTTACTCGCCAATTCATGTTTTTACAAGCCAGAATATTTTTGAATGTTTTGATCTAGGCCTATGTAATACACTATAGTCTTTAAAATGTGAGGACATGGCACCAGAAGAATGTGACCTATTAGAGAAAGTAGTTGCCCCCCTTGTTAAGTAATAAATTAACAGATGAGAAACAAAGTAAAAAAACATAGTGACATCTATCAGTCTGGAAAGGGTTACAGAGCCATTTCTAAAGCTTTGGGACTCAATACAACCATTGTGAGAGCCATTATCCACAAATGGAGAAAATGGTGAACCTTCCCAGGAGTGGCACTAATGAAATTAATGTGCAAAGTACAATAATGAACTAAAGTGCGAAGCACCGATGAACTAAATGAATGACGAGCGCAGCTATGGACCTCATGAGCACGTTCGGCACTGGTCGAAATCATAAGAGTGTGGTGGTTGGTATTTTTTGGGCTTTTGTTTTGTTGTCACTGTTTCCTGGTTTGTGTGAATGTGGGTAACTTTTTGTTCTCCCTGAGGCACCCTTCCCCCGCGGCGTTGAGGAGTGATTGATGACACCTGTCTCTGCTTTACAATCAAGCCTCCCCAACTTAAGGCCAGCAGAGACACTCCTCGACGCCAGAGTATACCGTTCACCTCCGTGTGCCTCCCGTTGCCCTCACAGCCCAGCACTCTCCAGCGTTTCACCTTGGTTTTTGCACTCGTGGATTTTGTTTGTGGACCCCCTGCACTTGTAAATAAATCATCTTCACTGAAACTGTTTCCGCTCTTGGGTCCTCTTTGCTCCCCACACGCTACAGAATACTCTGGCCAACATGGACCCAGCGGATCCGGACCCCATTCAGACAGCAATCACCCGTCAAGGATTCCGGTTTGGTCAACACGAAAACATGCTACAAGGAATCATGGACTCTCTCCAAACTCTCAGCAATCAGGTCTCCAGCCTCACCGAACAGATCTCACACACGGACCACAGGGCCCCCACTGAGCACCCCTCTGTGAGTACGGCACCTCCTCCCCCTCCTGCACCGTCTTCACCACATGTTAGCCTGCACCGAGAGCCCTTTGTTCCTGCACCTGAGCCCTACACCGGTGAGATTGGGGGGGCTAATGGGTTTATTTTGCATTGTTCTCTGGTTTTCGACCAACAGCCCATTAGTTACCCAACTGATAAAGCTAAAATAGCATACACAATCAATTTACTTCGGGGTAGAGTTGCTCAGTGGGCTACTGCTTTGTGGGAACAGGGGTCCCCCATACTTGCGTCTTTCGCTAGTTTCTCTAGCGAACTGGGTCGTATTTTTGATCACCCCCGGGAAGGACAGGAAGCTGCTAAACGCTTGTTTTCCTTCGTGCAGGGTTCTAGATCGGTGGCGGATTTCTCCATAGACTTTCGTATAGCCGCTTCAAAGAGCGGGGGATGAGTTAGCCTCTCGAGACGAGTTGTTGATTTCATTAGCCATCCGTATCGATAACAGGCTTAGAGAGAGGCGCAGGGAGAGAGTACAGACCAGTTCCACCAGAGGTCGCCAGTCAGCTTTCTACTTAGGTCAGTCAGCTCACTCCAGCCCTCTTCCTCCCCCTCCGGCTATCGTCTCCTCCAACTCATTCCCAGAGGAGCCCATGCAGGTGGGCCGGGCTCGCCTACACCCCAGTGAACGACAGCGCAGAGTCAACCTACAGTTGTGCATCTACTGTGGCCAGGCAGGTCATTTCCTAGCTTCATGCCCCCAGAAGCCAAAAGACCAGACTCACCAGTGAGAGAGGGCGCACTGGTGAGTCAGACCTCTACTGCCCCTAGCTCTTTTGCACGCTTAACTGTTCCCACCTGTCTTCTCTGGGGAAGAGAATCACTGCCCGTGAAAGCCCTAATTGACTCTGGAGTGGATGAGAGTTTCATCCAGGACGAATTGGCAGCACAACTAAACCTCCCATTAGAGCCTTTGGATGCACCGAAGAGTGTCACCGCCCTGGATGGCAGACTTTTAGCCCAGGTCAAGTTTCGCACCGCCCCCATCACCCTCATCATCTCTGGAAACCACAGAGAGGATCTCCAGCTGTTCGTTGTTCCTTCTCCACATGCTCCCTTGGTCCTGGGTCTCCCCTGGTTGCTCCGTCATAACCCCCAAATAGACTGGAAGGCAGCCAGTATCATTAATTGGAGTCTTCACTGCCACTCTCATTGCCTGCGTTCAGCCAACCCCCTTATTCGGCGTGCCCCTGTGACTCCTCCGCCTCCGGATCTCTTCTCTGTTCCTCCTGTGTATCATGACCTGGCCCCTGTACTTAAACTCCCTGACTCAACTCGGCAGTTTGTGGTTGAGGTGGATGCTTCCGACACCAGTGCAGGGGCAGTACTTTCCCAGAGAGATCCTCTTACCCACAAACTGCATCCCTGTGCTTTCTTTTCTCGCTGTCTCTCCCCCGCAGAGAAGCACTACGACGTGGGGAACAGAGAGTTGCTGGCTGTGGTTTGGGCTCTACAGGAGTGGAGGCACTGGCTGGAAGGCACGACAGTCCCCTTTTTAGTCTGGACTGTTCATAAAGACTTAGCCAACCTTCGCTCCGCCAAGAGGCTGAATCCCCGCCAGGCCAAATGGGCGCGGTTTCTGAGTCGGTTCAACTTTACCCTTTCCCATCGTCCAGGCTCCCGCTAAACGAAACCGGACGCCTTGTCACGGCTCAACGCTCCTTCCTCGGACTCGGAGAGTCCAGACTTCATCCCCCCTCCTTCCTGTTTCGTGGGCATGGCTGCCTGGGAGATCGAGTCCATCGTCCAGGAGGCTCAAGCGCAGCAACCGGACCCAGGAACAGGACCTCCTGACCGTAGGTTTGTGCCAGACTCTGTTCGGTCACAGGTTCTCCAGTGGGCCCACTCTTCGAAGCTGACGTGCCACCCTAGTTTTCACCGAACCCTCCAGTTCCTCCGACAGAGCTTCTGGTGGCCTAACATGAACCAGGACACACGGGAATTTGTCGCCGCCTGCTCTGTCTGTGCCCGGGGTAAAGCATCTCATCAGTCTCCTGCTGGCTTGTTACGCCCACTGCCCATCCCTAGTCGTCCCTGGTCCCACATCGCCCTGGACTTTGTTACCAGACTTCCCCCGTCTGAAGGTAACACAGTTATTCTCACAATTGTAGATCGTTTCTCTAAGTCTGTTCACTACGTGCCACTCCCTAAACTCCCTTCGGCTATCGAGACTGCCCAGCTATTAGTCCACCACGTGTTCAGGTTACATGGGATTCCTCTCGACGTGGTGTCGGACCGGGGACCCCAGTTTGCTTCGCAGGTTTGGAGGGAGTTCTGCAGAGCAGTGGGTGCCACGGCTAGCCTTTCCTCAGGTTATCATCCCCAGACCAACGGCCAGACAGAGAGGGCAAACCACAACCTCGAATCTGCCCTGTTTCCTGAACAAGAAGCGGCTGTGGCGGTCCCCTCCGTCACGGAACATCTCCGGAGGATGCGGGCGGTGTGGAGGGCTGCCAAGGCGGCGCTCTCTCGCACGGCTGAGAGGAACAAACGGCTCGCTGACTCTCACCGTTCTCCTGCTCCCGAGTATTGTCCCGGCCAGAGGGTGTGACTGTCATCACGTGATCTTCCCCTCGATGTCGAGTCACGTAAGCTCTCCCCCCGCTTTTTTGGGGCCATTTGAAATTCTGAAGATCATTAACCCCTCCGTTGTCAGACTCCGACTGCCGGACTCCATGAAGATCCACCCATGTTTCCACGTATCCCTGTTGAAGCCCGTCAGCACCAGTAAGCTGTCCCCTCCAGCCGTCGCCCCTCCACCCCCCCGGCTCGTCGACGGCCATCCTGCGTTCACCGTTTCTCAGATTCTGGATGTCCGTCCCCGTGGGAGGGGTTTCCAGTATCTGGTGGACTGGGAGGGTTATGGCCCTGAGGAGCGGTCGTGGATCTCTCAGGCCCTGATTCTGGATGACTCTCTCCTCTGGGATTTCTATGCGGCTCATCCTGACAGGCCCGGTGGACCGCCAGGAGGCGGTCGTTGAGGGGGGGGTACTGTGGTGGTTGGTATTTTTTGGGCTTTTGTTTTGTTGTCACTGTTTCCTGGTTTGTGTGAATGTGGGTAACTTTTTGTTCTCCCTGAGGCACCCTTCCCCCGCGGTGTTGAGGAGTGATTGATGACACCTGTCTCTACTTTACAATCAAGCCTCCCCAACTTAAGGCCAGCAGAGACACTCCTCGACGCCAGAGTATACTGTTCACCTCCGTGTGCCTCCCGTTGCCCTCACAGCCCAGCACTCTCCAGCGTTTCACCTTGGTTTTTGCACTCGTGGATTTTGTTTGTGGACCCCCTGCACTTGTAAATAAATCATCTTCACTGAAACCGTTTCCGCTCTTGGGTCCTCTTTGCTCTCCACACGCTACAAAGAGTTCTTCATTATTATTAGGCCCGAGCCCCACACTGAGGTAAGGAGCCTATTGGAACTGAAAAGTGTGCGAAGTGCACTAATGAACTAAATGCGCAAAGCGCTGGCCCACACCAGCACTGTGTTTGCCACATCTCGAACTCTTGGTTGCTGTCAGAAACGCATATTTGAGATTGTAAATGTGTGTGAAGCTGACATGACGAAAATGCGCAAGTTATCTCCATTTTGGGTGAGTTTTCATTCATGGGAAGTGCCCCTTAGAGGATGAAAATAATAACAATAAAAGAGAAGAATTCTTACATTTTCAATTAGGCGTTTCTTATAGTCACCTATCTATATATATTTAGATGTCGACCAATGTGCTCGTGAGGTCCATAGTGAACTGTGGTCGTCATTAATCTAGTTCATTAGAGCGCTTCGCGCATTTAGTTCATTCTTTACAGTTCCAATAGGCTCCTCGCCATAGGTGTGGGGCCTGGGCCTAATAATAATAATAAATTGCATTAAAAAGTACCTAGTGCTCTGAGTAGTTTTTTAAATTAATACTTTGTTCTTTTACTTTAGTATTTTTTTAACAGGAGTACTTGTAATTGAGTACACTTTCAGCCATGTAATTGTACTTTTACTTGAGAACAGAATTTCATTACTCTTTCCACGACTGTCAACATGTAGGTCCTCCATTGTTTGGTATATTCCATATAGAATCGGAATATGCAAATCAAAGACATATCAGCTTAGTAATGGTAATGAAAACTGTAGATGTCTACAGAAATGGAGAGGAACGTCAGTTGTGAGTAATTTATAACTACAGATTTTCAGACTGATGTCAAAGTATTGAACAAAAAGATGATGAACAGATAAATGATGAAAGTGCACAGGCTTCAAGACAGAAGATCCAGCCAGATAAAGTAGTCCAGCGATTTAGTCATGCCAGTGCTCAAGAGTGAACAGTCTGCTCCACAAAGTACATTGCTTACAAAGTAATTTCTACATATGTTCAGAAATAATATGTCTGTGGAAGTTCTCAGTCATCCAGGACATTTTCAAGAAAAGGTTTTCTGACAAGGCATCTGGACTTTGGTTTAGTTGCCTGTGGTTACCCCAGGGCTTTGCAGACGTGTTATTCTTCTTTCCGTTTAACCTCTGAGGTAGTTGGCACTTCCTGTGCCCTGTGTTGAAGAGTCTTGATTTCATCCAGCTTGTGCTGCAAAGGATGGTGAGAGTCAAAGAGTAAATATTGGTCTCTGTCCTGTCTTCACAAAATACCACTGCGCAGTCTAAGAAGGCCAGGTGATTCTCCTTAGAGTCCTCAAGGGTGAACTGTGAACAGATGTTCTTATCCACCACAGTGAGGTGCTCTGTGAACGATTCTACTTCCTGAGTTTTAATCTTGACCCAAGTGTCATCCACATAGCGGTACCACTGGCTGGGCACAGTACCTCGGAAGGAGTTCAGGGCTCTGCTCTCCACTATCTCCATGTACAGGTTAGCCACAATCGGGGATGTTCGTGATTTTGCCTGTAGAAGTTACCTCTAAACTGGGAAAACATCAACTGGAAAAACTGTGGTCCAGGGTGATGCTGGTCCTATCCTGTAGAGATGCAACGAGTAGTAATCTTTTCTTAACTGCCAAAAGTGCTTCATTGGTGAGTATACAGGTGAAGTGGGATGTGACATCAAAAGAGACAATATTCTCATCTGAGTCCAGCTGTAAATGTTTGATTTTGGTAGCAAAATCCTGTGAATGTGATATGGTGGCGTGTGACCAACCAATGAAGCCAAGATGGCTGCCAAGTGTTTGGATATGTTAAAAGTGACCGAGTCTGTATGAGAAGACTGCCAGGAAACTGTCAGACTACAGCAACAGCCTAAGATGTAGTCAGAGTCATCTGATTCCTAAAAAGCCTAAGGCTGGAGTTCTCTGTGAAGAGAGACAGGGCTGAAAACATCCTATGCAAGGCCCAAACTCAGGTTTTCTGTGAAATGATCAGAAAAACCAACTTCACTTTAGATAACCTAGAGATCAAACTAGAGCACTTACAAGAAAAACTGTCTTTCTCAGTTACAGAAGAAGTCCTCCATGAGATCCTCAAATTTACACAGAAGGCACAACTTGCGCAGCACAACATGAGCAAGGAGCACCAGATCAACAAGTTCCAGATCCTGCTCAATGCTCAACAACAACTCAACTCAGACCAGCCCAGCAGATGACAATGACATCACACCAGCCACTCGTGACAGAGGAGTAAGAAATCTCTCAAACAGAGAACTTACCCAAACTGAAAATGAGGTCTTATCCAAAGGACTCAACTTCCTCCATTACTCCGAAGCACATCCCCACAGTAAACCTCATCACATCTACA
>CM072169.1:894705-1087205 GCA_036850595.1 Rhyacichthys aspro
TTGGCGCAGACCTGCCCTTTGGCACGTTAGCGTTAAAAAAAAACACAGGCGGAGAGCCCATGAATATTCTTAAAGTACCCCACAGTAACAGACTGGGGATAAAATCCAAACTCTGTCCTCAGTTTGTAAAAAAGATGGGTTAGTGAGCGTTACCAACGTAATGTAGTGTTCAAATGCATTGTAAAACTTAGGGCAACTGTCCTATATCCTTTCGTAAACATTTATTTTATGATTTGTTATTCAGTATTTTTGTTAAAAAGGCCAAGAAGCGTCCAGTGCTTTGTGAATCACTGATTGAAACATCAAGTGTAGCCTTAATGGTCATAACAACATTTATATTATTATTTTTTTATTTATTGATCAAACAGTATACATTTTTCTCCGATCGTTTTGAACAGTGAATATTTATTATGCCGGCGATTATACATCAGTCAGCATTCCTTAATGACCAATAGATAATAATATGTAAAAAGGCTCATTTTAACCAAGTTTAGTGGGCAACATATAAAGGTCTGAAATTAATCTATATCTTGTGGCTCCCAACAGATGTAAATTTTATGTTTTTGGTGAGAAGTGGCTCTTTGGCTCCAAAAGGTTGCCGACCCCTGTTCTATACCTTCTGTCTCAGAGTGGTGCCAAACAACTAGTAGCTCAGTGTTGCAACATCCACAAACGACAACTGCTATCACAACTTGAGGTTGACGAGGTACAACACAAATGCTACGGCAAGTCGGAGCCAGGACACAAGGTCAGAGGGGAGTTAATATCAACTACCCATCCAGAGATTGGGTACGAAGCCCCAATAAGTAAAATAACGCTGAATGAGGCAACAACTGACCTGAGAGATAAGATCACGGCTCGAATGAACACCAATTACAATGGCTGAGTGAAGTACCATCAGAAATCCTTGAAGATGTGAATGCAGCATTGGGAACAATTCCTACAACCACTATCACTGAAACCAATGAGCTGATATACACTTCAGCAGCAGTTATCCTTGAGATTCTTGGCTATAAGAGCAAGAGCAACCATGGGAAACAATACCCACCATGGAAAAGAAGGTTGGAGGCTAAAATCAAGGCAGCACGGAGAGAAGTGAGCCAACTGTCAGAGCTCCAGAAAGGTGCAATAAAAAAAACAGTACCCTACTGGCTTAAGAAGCTCACTGCACTCCATGAGCGCCTGGCAGCACAAATGAACCAGCTGCTAAAGGATTGGACCCACCCTGAATGGACAACTGAAGGGAGCACAATTCTGATCCTGAAGGACCCCTCGAAGGGTACAGTCCCATCCAACTATCGGCCAATAACCTGTCTCTCCACAACATGGAAGCTCATGTCAGGCAACATAGCGACTAAGATAAGTGGGCACATGGATCAATACTTTAGCACAGCACAGAAGGGCATTGGCAGAGATAGCAGAGGAGCCAAACACCAGCTACTGGTAGACCAAACAATCGCCCGAGATTACAAAACCCGACACACCAACCTGTGCGCTGTCTGGATTTATTACAAGAAAGCCTATGACTCAATGCCGCACTCATGGATCATTGAATGCCTGGAGCTGTACAACATCAACATCAACAACATCAACTTTGAGAGCCTTCATTGCAAACTCACTGGGGCTGTGGAAAACTACCCTTGAGGCCAATTGCAAGCCACTTGCACAAGTCTCCATCAAATGTGGCATATACCAAGGAGATGCTCTCCACTGCTGTTCTGCATAGGTCTGAACCCCCTCAGCCAAATAATCAACAAGACTGGCTATGGATACCGACTCAAGACTCTATATGGATGACATAAAGCTGTATGCCAAGAGTGAGTGAGACATCGACTCACTGATCCACACCACCAGGATCTACAGCACTGATATCGGAATGTCATTCAGACTTGAGAAGTGTGGTCGGATGGTGACAAAGAAAGGTAAGGTAGTCCATACAGAAGGGGTTTCACTCCCAGAAGGAACAATAGCAGACACTGAGGACAGTTACAAGTACCTTGGTATCCCACAAGCAAATGGCAACCTCGATGAGGCCACAAGGAAAGGAGCCACAGCCAAATACCTACAACGAGTAAGGCAAGTCCTAAGAAGTAGGCTCAATGGCAAGAACAAGATCCGGGCAATAAACAGCTACGCCCTGCCAGTGATCAGATACCCTGCAGGAATAATAAGCTGGCCAAAGGAAGAGATATAGACCTCAGATGTTAAGACACGGAAGCTCCTAACCATGCATGGAGGGTTCCATCCCGAATCCAGCACCTTGAGACTGTACACTAGCCGTAAGGAAGGAGGTCGAGGACTAGTGAGTGTGAGAGCCACTGTCGAAGATGAAACATCCAAGATCCATAAATACATCAAGGATAAGGCCCCGACAGATGACGTGCTCAGTGAATGTCTCAGACAATGGCGAACAGAGGAAGAGGTGCTGGAGGTACCATCATATATATAACTCAAGCATTGTGGGATACAGAAGCCCAAGTTTCAATTATCAGTGAATCTTGGAAATCAGAAAACTTATCTGAATTAAAAGTCTATTGAATTAGCGAACTTGGGTTGAAGTTAACCAAAGGTCTCTGTGATGCAAAGGGTAAAACAGCAGGCTCTGAGGAAGTCCTAGTTTCAGTCTACTTTCTGTAATTTTTGTGACATTACACAAAGGCCAATCACAGGGTTTAAGGCCATTGAAGAATTAATAAAGCAATACCCTAATCAGTCCAATGGCAAAGTAGCCTTACTTAGAAACTCCCTAAAGGTAGGGAGAGGAAAGGCAGAAGCTCTGCTAAACCTTATTCAGACCGTCACCAATGTAAATATTACTTACACTGTCAAAACAGAATGCACAGCTATTGTAGTTCCAGGTGGACAAACACACTGCATTAGTTGCCACATCAAGACAGATCTAAAAGTAAAAGCTGAAATGCTTTTTGAACCTGAAGAAAACCTGAAGAAAACTTTCTTTAGATGAGGGACTTAACTGGGCTAAACTGCCAACTGATAAATTGGCAGTTTAGCTTAAGTCTGACTGACTGACTGACTGACAGTAGGACCCGCCTGTTGAACTTGCTGAACAACAAGCTGTAGGCAGAGAAATACCCAGAGAGGAGTCAGCTGCATTTGCTAGCCACAAAGTCGAATTAGGCTACATCAAAAACCTTAAGATGGATATTATTTTGACTGATGATGTTCCTGTGGCCAAAGCCTACAATGCAGTCCCTTGTGCACTTTATGATGAGGTTAAGAACCACATCCAGGACTTGTTCCACAAAGGTTTCATCTGCAAATCTACCTCTCTGTATGCATCTCCAGTGGTTTGTGTGAGGAAGCGTGATGAAAGACTTTGTATTGACTATAGGGGTCTTAATATAAAGACCTGTTCATAAATGAGGTGCCTTATGTGGAAAAAATTATCCTCTGACCTACAAATATTAAAGAAATCCGGCAAATTTTTGTGGTTTTTGGAGTTTTTTAGTTTTTTTTTTTGGGTTTTCCCCCCCCCCCCCATCCTTTTTTTTTTTCCCCCCGGCCCCCCCCCCCCCCCGGGGGTGGGGCCCCCCCCTCCGCGCCCGGGGGGGGGCCCCTTTCTTTTTTTTTTTTTTTTTTTTTTTGTTTTTTTTTTTTTTTTTTACCTACCTGTCATTGCTTATCCGAGATTTGAGGATCAATTCATTCTGCATATAGATGCTTCTGAGGAAGGCCTTGGAGCTGTCTTTTTTTTTTTTTTTGTAATTTTCTTTTTATTGTCATTTCTAAAACAAAACAAGGTACATTCTGTACAAAATACACAAACTTGTGTATGTGTATTACAACCGGCATAAAAGTAAAAAAATATATATATCTGTCCTCCTCGGTCCTTGATTGTCCACAACCAGTTATCATGGGATTATAGTGCCACAAAATATATAAGAAAAAGATTATTGTAAAAGGAACATCAATAACATATATGTATGTAGCTTAGAACCAGGGTGTACATCCATTGTCATTATTTCTCTTAGGGGTACATATACATAAACAACAAAAAATACACATATTGTAACCATCCCTCCCAGATGGCTTTGAGTTTGTCCAATTCCAATCTAAGTGAAAATGTGAGTTTCTCCATATTGTAAATGCTAATCATTATTTTAACCCACTCTTCACCCTTAGGCACCAATCTACTTCGCCACCTCCTGGTGACTGTATTCTTGCTGGCCACCAGCATGATCCTCAGCAATTTGTAATCCTCAGACCTTTTTAAATTAAGCATGTCTGTCTTTCCTAAGTACATTGTTTCAAAAGTGAGAGGGATAGGTGTTTTCAGCACTGTATCAAGGCCTTCTTTTATCTCACCCAAAAACTGGCTTAATAATGGGCAACCCCAGAAGATATGATAGTGGTCAGCCCTGACCTCTCCACAGAGTCTCCAGCATGTTGTGTCTGCATATCGTCTTTGTGCAGGCATCGCAAAAAACCTTGATATATTCTTCCACCCGTTCTCCCTCCAAAACATAGAGCTAGTGGTTTCCCATTGGAGTTCGTTCATGTCTTGTCAGTCATCCCTGGAAATCTCCATATTTGCTTCCCTCTCCCATTTCCCTTTTATATACTCTGTATTGCCAGCTTTTAAATCTTCCAGAGCCCTGTACAATTTTTAAAATAACTTTTCAGACCATCTGTGATTTACATGCTTCCATCATTATTTTAATTATCTATGATTGGGATACATCTATATCATCTTTTTTATTTCCTGCCCTACATAGTGTCATATCTGGAGATATCTATGAAAATTTTGATTATTCAGAATATACAAATCTTTTAATTCCTGAAAACTCATCGGTACATTATTTTTAATAATTTCCCAATACATCTTTGGCCCACTTTTCCATATTTTAAATGTATTATCTAACTTATTAGGTTTAAAGTTCGTGTCACACGCTATCCATCTCAATAACCTACATTGACCCAGTAAATTATATTTAGTCACAATAGCAGTCCAAATGTTAAGAGGTACTGCAAGCCATGGGTTTGTCCCTTCTTTTAAGATTGATCTCAATTTACTGTTGAATATTATAACCTGTACTGGAACTCTTTCTATGGATTTCTCATCTATGTCTTTCCATTTTGCAGAGTAATCAGGGTCACATAAATTTAGCAATACTTTCAACTGTACAGCGTGGTAGCAGCTCTTTAGACAGGGTAAAGCTAGCCCTCCCTTTCCTTTCGGTAACTGCAATGTTCTATATTTAATTCTTGGCCTTAAGCCTTGCCAAATATACCTGGAAAATATTTGATACCATTCTCTAAATTCTTTCTCTGTCACTTCAATTGCAAGAGTTTGAAATGTGTATAACAGCCGGGGAAGAACATTGATCGTAATTACTACATTGTAAGTACTTCATTGATTTCTGTCCCCAAATAATGTCAAAATTCAATATCCTAGCTAGGTTTATAATTAAAGGTGATAACCTGGGTTTTTTGTACATTAATGTTGTACCCCGAGAACTTTCCAAATTCTGCAAATACTGTCACAAGTGTAGGCAGTGATGTGTTGGGTTTTTCAAGGTAAATGAGTATATTGTCTGCAAACAATGCTAATTTTTGCTCTCCTCCCTGAGTAACTATACCTTTAATACTATCATGTTTTACCCACTGGCTCAAGGGCTCCAGGAAGATGGCGAAGAGTAGTGGGCTAACTGAGCACCCTTGTCGGCAGCCCCGTTCTAAAGTAATTGAATTGGACAAGCTCCCATTGACTTTAATCCTGGCTGTTGGATTAGTGTATAAAGCTCGTATTAGCTTGACAAAGGTATCATGAAAGTTAAACTTCTCCATAACCTCATACAAAAATTCCCATCTAGCCGACTCAAAAGGTTTTTCTGCATCCATCCCATCATCAATGATTCTAATTTTTTATTTGATATATATTGCATTACGTGTAAAGTCCTGCAGATATTATCATGTGTCTGCCGACGTTTGATAAAGCCCGTTTGGTCCAAATTTATAATATCTGGCAGGATTTTCTCTATTTGCCTAGCTAGAATAGCTGTGAAAAGTCTATATTCTATATTAACTACATTTATTGGTCTATAGTTGGAACAATTGGTTCCATCTTTCCCTTTTTTTCCTATTACAGAAATAATTGCCTCTTTCCATGATTCCAGAATCTCTCCTCCTTTTAGTATCCAATTGAAAGTCCTATGTTATAGTGGTATTGTGTGTTTTTCTGTATATCTTATACCATTCAGAGATATATCCATCCGCTTCGGGGCTCGTGTTGTTCTTGAGTTTAGAAATTGCCAAGTCTATTTCTCCTATGGTTATCTCAGTTATCAGGGCAGCATTCTGCTTTTCTGTTATTTGTGGTAAATTCAGCCTATCTAGAAAAATTTCTATTTAGGATTCATTGTCATGTTTTATTTGAGCATATAGCTGTTTATAATAACCTTCAAAACATTTATGAATTTCTTCTGTCTTATACACCATCATTTTTGTTTGCGGATCTCTCATTTTGTAAACATTTCTTGCTGTTTGTTGTTTTTTAAGCCTAACCACTTTTTTGCAAAACCTTTCCAGACGAGTCTAATCGTGGATTAAGTCTCTGGTTTAGGTCACCTCCCCCAATCAAAATACCTTCTACCTCCATTGTCATCAAACCAAACAGTTGTTTAAAGAATCCCCAATCCGAGCCTGGAGATGCGTAAACATTGAGTAGCGTGACTAGTTCCCCTTCAAATCGACCTGTCACCTTCTTTGTCTTTTACTGTTTAAAGCCTCTCAAAACAAATTTTATTCGATATTAAAATAGCCGCCCCTCTTCTATGCCCTGATTTATATGATGCTAAAAACTCCTGGTTGTAACCATTTCTTTGTAACTTGTCACGCTCTTTGTCAGTTAAGTGGGTTTCCTGTAAAAAGACCACCTCTGCACTCTCTTTTTTCATTTTACTAATTATCTTACTTCTTTTTATCTGGTGAAGTATTCCGTTGACATTATATGAGGCTATTTTTATACTTGTCATATTCCGTACTTTATTTTACATCTGTTCCCTCCCCCTGTCCTCTCACCCCCTTTGCTACAACACAAAACAGTAAAGAACAACAACAATAAGAATACAAGTGAACCATATTCACCAAAACTTCCAAACAAGAAGTCCAAAAAATTACATTTTTTGTGCTAACTCTAGCTCTAAGAGATAGCCCCTAGTCCATACCGGCAGGAGGCCCTTTTGGCCTATTTTGGCCCAGTTCATGTGTCCAAAATAAGATAGGAAAAGAAAACAGTCCTGACTAAACATTCACATAAGAGGAAGAAACCCCCACTCCTTTGTCAAAAAATATAGGCGCGGTCTTATATCAGAGACAGGACAGTAAACTTAGAGTCATTGGGTATGGCTCAAGAACACTGACACAAGCAATGAGAAACTATAGATTGCATTCAGGAAAACCAGGTTTTTAATTGCTCACTGCTGCACTGAGCAGTGCTCACCGGAAGTGTTAAGTATACTTAGTGGTGTTTAGACACAGAATGCACAGGAAGTGGATTTCAGCCATTACTTACAGTCCACATGTCCAGGACATAACTGCTGACAACCAGCCTAACTCGAAAGTCACCAAACGAACTGTTACAAGCTTAGTTGCAGGACCTTGCTATAGCTCATGTGGTTCACTTAAAGGTCCCATATTATGCTAAATCGACTTTCCTGAGCTTTTAACTATGTTATAACATTGTTTCTACCTTAAACACATACCCAAAGTTGTGTTTTGTTTCATTTGCGCATGTTTAAGTAATTTATTTAGTTTGAGCTACAGTCCTTTCAACGAGCTGTTTCACGCAATGACGTCAATATGTGAAATACACCACTACTCTCCAGGAAGTGCTCCTCCACACTCCTTCTGCCCCTCTCTCCTGTACTGTCAACAAGTGCCGTGCTCTGCAGCTCAGACGCACAAAGAAGCATCGCTGCTACTGTGTTAGCTTACTTACTGTCAGCAACATGTATTACTAACAAGTATTACTGCAAAGCTCTACATATTGCTAGGCTACTTTATTATAGTTCTTTCAATATACTGCACAACAGCTACCTTAGGAGTCTCCAGGCAGCATACATTCTCAACTTCAGTAGGCATTGTACGGCCATTTCCACATGTGCACCTATAAACAGAAGCAGTTAACACATGCTATGCTACGGGCTACACCATAGAAACATACACAATAAATAGTTTCTCATTTACCAAGCAGAATCGTCTTGTCGAAGCCTTCGAGGTCTTTGTGTTTGCTCATGTTCTTCGAACTCAGAGTCAGACTCTGGGTCGAAGATATACGGCTCAGTTACTCTCAAAGCCATTGCTGAAAAAGTTATTACTACGATGTACCATGTTTACTTCAGTCTGTTTCCAGCGTAGCTCTATGAGTGGGCAGAGCCAACACGGGAGAGCTGAGCCTTAAAGTGACAGCGCCAAATCAGACCGTTCACTTTGGACTCATGATGAGAGCTCATCCAAACTGCTTGTATAAGATAATTATTGTGTGTTTCATGTTGCAAAACGTGATATGGTAACCTAAATGTATCCAAAATACACTGTATAATGTTCAAAATAGTATAATATAGGACCTTTAAAGAACTCGGGAGACAGGTGGGACAAAAGCTCAATAAACAAAGTCTTTGGAAAGGTAAAACAACTTCTGCATTAGTGGAAAAGACTGTTGTGTTTCTGATGAAGGTCTCTTAAGACGCAAAACTGCAACGTGAAGCCAAATTGTGCTGCCAGAACAGTACAAAGAACTTCGGAAAATTGTTTTTTGAATTTGGCTAGGACACGATTTCACTGGCCTGGGATGCAGAAAGATGTTGAGTTTTTTGTAATCCAAGTGTGTAAATGTAACATCCAGAAAAAGCCAACAGTCCAGGATAGGGCCCCATGTGTCACGTACCCGCTACAGCACCATTTGAGATGGTTTCAATAGACTGGAAAAAAGCAGGGGAGTATATTTATGTATCAGTATATTTTAGTCATAATCGATAATTTCACTAAGTTTGCCCAAGCATACCCCACTTGCAAAAAGTCTGGCAAAACTGCAGCAGATAAGATTTTCTAATGACTTTGCTCTTAAATTCCCAGGTAAAATACATCACAATCAGGGCAAAGAATTTGAGAATCATTTATTCAGACAGCTGCAGAAATGTACAAGTGTTAAAAATTCAAAAACAACTCCCTACCACCCCCAGGGAAATCCAGCGGAAAGGTTTAATCACACCTTGCTTTCAATGCTGCGTACCTTGGATGAACAGAAAAAGGGGAATTGGAGTGACTATGTAAATAAAGTTGTGCACGCTTATAATTGTACAACCAGTGAAGTGACCGGATACTATAAGTTTAAGTATAAGAACGGAACAAAACAGAACAAACCCAAAACATAAATCACAGGAAACAAATCTGAGCAACATGTCTGAGGATGCAGACTCCTCAGATGAGGAAGAACATTATTCGATGCAGGGTATGCAGTGCCATCATCAACAGTTGGAAAGAGAGGCTATAGCACCGTGGTATCAGAACCAGTCACAGCATACTGCAGATCCTCAGGAATTGCTTGCTCCAAGCAGATGCTGAGGAATTCAGGATTAATAATCTTCAAAATCTGTACATGGACATTACTTAAATGGACTCATAGGAACCAACACAGACTGCTGACTCTTCAGAACAACACAGTTGTCGAGAGACAGAGCTGTCTGACACTGTGCTGCGGTGTCTCAGAGAGAGAGAGACGCCTGAGAGAAAGGCTTACATATGATGCACTAGGTCAACATGTACAAAGGGTTGTTGGACTCTGTTCTAAGCCTCTGTGTGTTAGTGCTATGGCTCCAGTTTATGGACAATATGGATTGTGGATACCTCCACAGATATTTTTCTATCCATCTTTAGCGCCGGTGGGTTATTATTGAATGTAAAGTGCAATTTCTATCATTTGTTGGGTGAAAAAAAAAAAAAAAAAGTTATTGTTTGAGATATGTGTTTACCAGGTTTAACCATGATTTGTGACTAGTGTTAAGTCCAGTGTACTGATTAACTCAAATGGTAAAAGTGTTTCGTGATTTTCCCAATATTAGCATCCTCATTCTCCAACCATCATGGGCTCTCAGCTGCCATTGTCAGTTTTTTCCTCTCTTAAAGTTCATTCTATATGAAGCTTAAATCTGTCTATTAACCTAGTGACCTGTGATCTCTTTTAGATCCACTCCACCTGCCCTGCTCCTCAGGGGTCATTAGGGATGTAACGAATCACTCAACTCACGATTCGATTCACAATTCTAATCTCACCATTTGATTATTTCAATTTTTTTGATTAAATGAGTTGAGACAAATTAGAAGTGAACAGGTGCCCTTTTATTATTTCACAAATGCTGCACATTTCTTTTTAAAATAAAGACATCTTTTTGTCAAATAACAAAATTAAATTGCAGCTTTAAAACTGCCCAATAACTGGAAGGTTGGCGGTTCGTTTCTTGCTCCCTCCTGTTCATACTGTCATTGTGTCCTTGGACAAGACATTTCACCCACCTTGCCTCCAGTGTCTGTAGCACTGGTGTATGCATGTGTGAGTATGTTTGGTGGTGGTGAAGAGGCCACATCTATCAGTCTGTCCAAGGGCAGCTGTGGCTACAGAGGTAGTCTACCACCACTGTGTGACTGTGAAGTGAATGAATAATGGACACTGTTATTTTTCATCACACAGCACAGTGGTAGGTGTTTTTAGAGGCTTAAGAAGGCTTACTATGTCCTCCGCATCCCGGATGTCTGAGACATCCAAAATATCGATGTCAATAACGTTGTTGCTCAGGAGAGTTGAATTGTTGAGTTGTTCAAGATAGCGTTTGATCATATCCGGACTGCTGTTCCAGCACGTAGTGACATTGATGATTATTTTGTCCACTAGAAGTTCCAGCAGTATCTGTTGGGCCACAAGCGCGGCTATGGCCTTGGAGCTTCTGTAAAAGAGAACATCGATGCGCCTTATTCTGCCCAGCATTTCAGCAATATTAGCCCTGGTGTGTGTTTCAAACAGAGAGCGAGTTTAAAGTACGAAATTGACAGACTTCTACTGGCTTGTTATCACATGGGCTGTGACCGCAAGATAACTCTCAGTAGCCCTGGAGGTCCAGCTGTTGGTTGTAATTGACTGCCTTCCTGAGTGCCTCAACCACCTTAGATTTTGTTTCTCTGTAAAGCATTGACATGACTGTCTGGCTAAAGTGAGGGCGTGATGAGATTGTATATCTGGGTTCCAGTGTGTTCACCAGAAGCCGAAATCCTTCATTTTCCACAACAGAAAACAGTCTCATATCTTTTGCCATGAAGACCACCCAGCGTGTGATCTCCACAGCTCTGAGCTTTTCACTGTGGTAACAGTCTGTTGCAACACAAGTTGCAACACAAGTTGTGCTGTTTGTAGACGTCTTCTTGCAATGTTCCACACAGTTTTTGTTTTGTCTGTTGACACCTCACCGCTGTAACTTTTAGTCTTCGGAAATCCAAAATGCCGCCACACCTCTGAATTGAATGAGGATGAGGTTCCTCAATATCAACATCTGCACTTATCATTGCCATGCTAGAATGCGCCTGAAAGTGAGTTTGCAGTAAACAGAGCAGCCCCTGTTGTTCAAAACATGTATCGCGATTCATTTAACATCTCAACCGACTTGAAACATCAATGACTTTATATAACTACTAAATTTAACAACATTAATGTTTATTTGACACCATGAAACTGTTAAAAGTAGTTGCCAGGTGTAGTGCTGTTAAATTCTCTGCCTCAACTATAAAAAGACTTATAAGCACTTAAGGCAATTCTACAGTATCTGAACGATAATATTGGAGTTTTAATAAGGTTAGCTGTTTTTTGTAGCAATGCACTGCATTACAGATTACTAGATGAAGAGATTTTTCACGATTGTCACTGTCAGTCTGGTGCACAAGTGACTAGAGCCAAAAACCAGGCTAGCGTTAAACAGTCCAGCGTCTTCTTTACTTCCACGTTAAAGACGTACATACCGCAAAACGCTCTTCATCGATGTCAGTACTATGTGCCAAGCCGCCGCCGCTATGTTTTGCAGCACGAACGAACCGCGTGTCACCTTTAACCAATGAAAACCAGAGTCCAGCAGGCACGAGCTAGCTGCGTGAGGGTGCATTCATGTGCGCTGGGAATGTACGAAATTAAAGAATTTCTTCGGAAAATGTTTAGAAGAGCCTAATAGCGGATCATCGCCACATTGCCATCTGCAGCGGGGTGGCACCGGGGGTGGCCAGGGCTTTGTTGGAGGTGGCAATGGCCACTCCGGCTACCCCGCTGGCTCCGCCACTAATTCACAGTGAATCGTTACATCCCTAGTGGTCGTCATCCCTTTCAGTGCACAAGCTGGCAGCAGTCCTGGATTCCAAGCTTGTGAGCTTCAGGGTGACTTGGTTACCCACATTACATTTTCAACAGAGAACATTTTACTCAAATTGAATTTTATATAGAAAGGCGTACTCCACCGCCTGCACCATGGGCTGTGATGGTCTAAAAGTGAGCTGTAGTGGAGCCTATTTGGTAAGTAAAACAAATCTCATTTTTTACTGGCTCAGCACTCACCAGTTTGCCCATGCAGCGCTGTTGTCCCACTCCGTTTTCACATTTATGGTGCAGGCTCATCTTGCAGGCTTTGCAGCGCAGACCGTGCTTTGCAGTGTTACCCGCCAAGAACACCACATGTTTGGCTGTGGTACCTATACAAAACCACACACAGGGAAAGAGACAACATGCTCATTTTGATCAAGTTAGAAACTGGGTTTATATTGTGTTGTGTTCCTATATCACCAGCAAGTTACACTTGCAAACACCTTTTCCAACTACCTTTTTTATTCCTGAACTGACAAACTAAAAAGACGTGACTAACTAAAATGTGGAACAGTTAAGCAGTCACAAAGTTTTACACAATTTGAATTTATTAATAAAAAATATTTAGACAAGGAGCATTGCACATTCAGTATGTAATTGTGCATAATCACAATGCCAATAACACATACAGAGTGAGAAGCAGAGAGATATAGCGGGACAAAAGTGATAAATCCTGTTTGGAAAAAGAATGTGAGATTGTGAAAAGTGTAAACTCCTTGTATGCAAGTAAAAACAAAAGTGAAGCGGCTGCTATAAATAAATATGCAAAATATACTTTAAATACCGTACTAAGGCTGGTGGAGTGATGTATAAGGGATACTATACTCACCAACTGAATATGAATCACATCAGATCTCACTTTCAGCTAAACTTCACATGCTTCTGATATATACAGCTTTTATTTACTTTTTAAATCAAATTGAGAGAAAAGTTGCTATGCCCAAGCCACCTGAACTATCAAGCGGCACACTATTAAAAATTGGTGGAGGTTTTCAGTCATCCAGGTAGTCTTAAAGCTAGGGAGTTAAAAAGAAAGCTTCTTCCCTAATCCGAGGGATTTTGTCATTTCTAAAGTAGACTGGTCTGTGGGATGAGTTTATATCTCTCAGAGGGAGTGGTTTAATCAGGTGTCTGATTAGAGGCCGTTAAATAGGTCTGTGTTGGTATCAATGGGGAAGTCATTGTTCATCTATGGGTCATCAGCATAACTTACCCTTACTAAAGTTGATGGCCTATTGCTTAGGTGAAACAGTTTCTGTCTGTGCTTTAACACACAGTTGTTGTAAATAGATGACAGATTGTGTCTCAGTACACCTCCTCTGTTTAGAGAAGGCTGGTCTAATTTCACTACAATTCTTTCACTCCAAATTCAAACCACTAGGCCTCTCTGGCCAATATCTGGACATTACTGTCCTCAAAGGACTGATGACTCACTTTTAAATATTGGTGTACTCCACCTTGAGCTGCTTTCTCTCTGTGGTGTACCAGTCACTGCATTCTTCACTGCACTGGGCAGCATGTTTTTGTTAGAGGGTATCCTATCCTCAGGATGGACTGGTATTTGACAGAGGGTGTTGCCAGGTTTGAAATAGAATACACAATCACTTTATTAATCCTCAAAAGAGTAAACGTCAGTACAGGATATGAAAAATTAATTT
Organism: Rhyacichthys aspro; assembly: GCA_036850595.1. Lineage (NCBI taxonomy): Eukaryota > Metazoa > Chordata > Actinopteri > Gobiiformes > Rhyacichthyidae > Rhyacichthys > Rhyacichthys aspro. The sequence continues at coordinate 908,776 of CM072169.1, forward strand.
GCGCTTTTGTAGTTCAGGACCTAGTGCAGTCATGTTTTTGTTGGCACAAAAGAGCGCCTAAAACACTCACTCTTACACATGGGAATGGTTAGTCTCTGGATGAATGTGCTAGCTTTCAACCAAATTTCCTCATTAAGAGGATGGTCAGAGTTATTCAAAATCCTGCAAATTTTGTCCATTATCCTTTTTTCTACAGCTTCACAGCTTGCAGGATTAGTCTATAAAAAACCTTCATGATATGGAAAGTCAATGCTACTGGCCTGTAGTAATTAAGATTCACAGGATGTTTTTCTTTTTCACTGGCACAATGCATGACGTTTTCCACAGTCCAGGAATTTTCCCTAACATAAGAGACAGATTGAAAAGGAGCTGGAACACATCTGCCAACTGACCCGCACAAGCTTTCGGCAGCCTGGGATTGATGTTGTCAGGGCCCATAACTTTCTGACAGTACCATTACTGATGCTCAACATACTGGCTTGTAAGAGGAGGTCATTAGTCTCATCCCAAGGAATGGGGCGGTATGAGATTCTGACGGTATGATAACCTTGTGCAAAAATATCACGGTATGACAGTACTGGTTAAAGCTCAAAATGCTTAAAAATTATTTTTTCAGGAAATTTGATGTCCTCAGACCCCATCCCTTCAGACACATTGAATTAGTTCAGCTGCACTCACTCTCAATCCATGTTAATGGAGATCTGATCACTGCCACTGGGATTTAGAATTTATTTTAGAGCAAAATATTTTAGCTCAATACAAAGGGAGTGTAGATTCTGCTAGTACACAGTACTGATTCTATTGATTTTCTGGCACTGACGCTTATGCACTTATGCCTTCTGCCCTATGTCTGCTGCCATGACCCACACTTTCACTCCTTCCTCATTTAGGTCTTGTCCTGTCATGCATCAAAATTGCAATTATTTCTCCTGTTCTTAAAAAAAAAAGATCCCACCAAATGTCTCTTCTACTTTTCATTTCTCTCTACAAATCGGGTCAGTGATTATCTTACTGAGAAGAATCGTAACTCTGGTTTCAGCCTCCACAACAGCACAGACAACCCAGATCAACCTTCTTCAACATTTATTCTACTGATCCTCATCACAGTTTTCCTCAGTCCACTACATTGACTCCCAAATCATTTTTGAATTGATTTAACTTCTGTCGTCTGGCGTCAGTCTCTCTGAAACTCTCTCCCATTAATGACCTGAACTTGCTCACATTGTAATAATGCCATGATGCTGCTGTACTTGAAGTACTCCACCATTAAGTTATGTTATATTATACAATATAGGCAGCACTGTATCCATGCATAATAAAAGGTTAGACGTATTGCTCATAACAAAGCCTGAACTCAAGATGAACCTAGTGCTCTAAGGTCACATATTCACAACCTCTGTGTTACTTAAACAGCACATTGATTTTTAAAAAGCAACAAAGCTCTCCACAAACAGCTATCTGACAGTCATTCTGTGTTAACACCAGTGCACACTGTAAGTTGTGGTGTGCTATTGTGGTGTTATTAGCTATAGTATGGCAGAGCTCTCATCAATTCATCAATAAGCACATGCTCCCCTCTGGCCCAGTGTCAGTCCTATCTCTGCGTGCTTGCACGAAGGGCAGATGAACTGCATCAACACTGGTTTTAGTTAATGGCTTCCTAAGACCTGTTTAATTTATGGCGGGAGAAACCTGACACTCTTTGTTTGAGCTTGGAGGGAAGAAAAAGTGATATTAATGATATTAGGACTTCATATCCCTCATCTTTTTAATAAATAATATGTAATATACTTGATTAATGATCTTTTCAATAAATAACCTATGATAAACAGTGGCTTAATTTCTATCAAGCAGCAGTGAATAGTTAATGTGTTTTAGTTGAGTTTTCATTCAAAAGTCCAAAGAGATACAATGCATCCCACAACGGTGCATTTTTTGGCACACTTTCGATTTTAATTAGAAAGGAAAGAGAGATTACAACACTTGTTGCTTGCTCGCCAAGTGCCTTGGAAGATTTATATATTACATTCCGGGTTACGTTCCAAAAGTAACCCACAATAGGTGAAATCCGCGAAGTAGTCAGCTTTATTTTTTACAATTATTATATATGTTTTAAGGCTGTAAAACCCCTCACCACACACTTTATACACTTTTCTCAGACAGGCATTAACATTTTCTCACATTTCTCTCTTGTTTAAACACTCTCAAAGTTCAAACCTTAGCATCTTCCTCTGCCTTTTGGGTGCATCCACAGGTGCCTTTGTCAGTGCAGAACGTTTCGTCGACATTGTGGGTTTTGTCGCAGAGAAAACTTGCAAACATACAGCACTTCAGAGTCACACTGCTAGTGATAGTACATTTATGTAAATTTGGCAAGCCGAACGCATTCTGTACTGTACAGGAAACACGGCACGGAGGGGATTGCTTGACAATGGTCTACAGTCCCTTAGCCAATCAGGACGCAGAACACAATGCCCGAGTTCTCCCTTAGCCAATCAGGACGCAGAACACAATGCGCAAGTTCTCCCTTAGCCAATCAGGATGCAGAACACAATGCCCGAGTTCTCCCTTAGCCTACTGGCAGGATAAAAGCATTAAAACTGTTCATGTTTCCTCTTGCATCATCGCAAACCAGCAAACCAGTTTTCTGAATGTTAATGTTGAGTCCATTTTTGGGTCCCCACATTGTTGAGCTGCAACAGAACATCGGACCAAGACTAGCTCCAGAAGACCTTGTGATAGAAAAGCTCTGGGACCTCTCAGCTAACATTTTGTCTGTTCAATCACAAGATCAACCCCCAGCTCAGCAACCCGAGCCCCATATTCCCACTCCAGAGCATTATTTGGGTGATCTCAGAGCATGGGGTCAGTTTCTCCTCCAGTGCTCCCAACACCTACTGCACAGATAAGTCTCATATTGCCTTTTTGATAAGCTTACTCACTGGTAGGGCTGCACAATGGGCAACAGCAGTTTGGGACAGTAACTCAACGATTTCTCACTCCTACCCTATGTTCACTAACGAGATGAGGAAGATATCTGATCACCCTCTAAAAGGCAAAGAAGCAACTAAAAGGCTTCTCTCACTTAATCAGGGTTCTTCTTCTGTTGCACAACATGCCATAGACTTCCGTATTCTAGCTGCTGAGAGTGGTTGGGACGACATGGCCTTACAAGGAGTTTTAATGGGAGGGTTAGCCGACAACGTGAAGGATGAACTAGCTGCTCAAGATGACACAAACTCTCTCGGGTATCTTATTTCCCTCGCCACCCGCCTGGACAATACGCTTAGAGAATGAAGAAGGGAGAAAGCCGTGCAGCAGTCTATAGCTCGTGTTCACAGCTCTTCCCAGTTTACTTCCTCACTCCCTACTTCACATATTAATACTCCTCCTGTGCCTTCCAGTCCTCCTGAACCATCTGCTGGAGACAAACCTATGCAGCTTGGCCAGGCTCGCCTTACACTTGCGGAGGTCTGGGCTGTGTATTTACTGCGGTCAAGCTGGTCATTACTTATGCACTTGCCCTCAGCGGCCAAAAGAGAGGGCTCACCAGTAAATAGAGAGGTCCTGGTGAGCCAAACCTCTTCTCTCCAGACTTCAGCCCCGCAAAGGCTCCAGCTCCACTCCACCCTTTGAGTCCATTCCTCTTTTCACACTAGTGAATTTCAGGAGCAGATGACAGTTTTATTGACTCCAAAATTGTCTCTCAAGCTAACATCCCTATGAAGCCCTTAGACTGCTCTCAGGATGTAAATGGTCTGAATGGAGACAGATTAGCCAGAATCTCTAATATCACTGTTCAACTTACTCTGGTTTTGTTTGGGGACCACAGGGAAACCATCCAATTTTTTGTAATATCTTCACCGCATACCCCAGTGGTTTTGGGACTACCCTGGTTAAAGATGCAAAATCCACACATTGACTTGGCAACCAACAAAACTGTCAGCTGGAATGAATTCTGCAACTCAAACTGTCTTCAGTCAGCCATAACCTTCAGCAAACAAACAGACACCCCACCACCAAGCCCTCCTAATCTATCCGCTGTTCCCCCAGAATATCATGATCTTGAAAGCTGAAAAATGTGACTTCCATGCTACTTCTGTTAACTTTCTAGGTTTTGTTATTAAGCAGGGGAAAGTAAAGGCAGATCCTGAAAAAGTGAAAGCTGTACCAGAGTGGCTGAAACCCCAAAAAAAACGTTAGATTTATCAAAGACTATATAGCAGAAAAACTGTCCCACTGACTTGTCTCAGCTCCACCCTCATTCCCTTGAAGTGGTCCAGTGAGGCTTTTTCCACCATTAAGAAAATGTTCACTTCTGCACCTGTGCTGTCTCACCCTGACCCTTCCAGGCAATTCAGGGTAAGAGCAGTCCTGTCCCAGAGGTCCCATGCGGATCAGAAATTGCATACATGTGGCTATTTCTCATGGCCGAGGTAAATCAAGGTATTGGAAATAGAGAGCTTCTGGCTGTGGTTTTGGCTTTGCAGGAGTGGAGACACTGGCTTGAGGGAGCAGAACATCCTTTCATAGTCTGGAACAGCTCATCTGGCTACCACCCTCAGTCCAACAGTCAAACAGAGCATGCCAACCAAGACCTTGAATCTGCCCTGCAATGTGTCACTCCCTTCAACCCCTCAACATGGAGCTCCTGTTTACCTTGGATTGAAATGAGAAGGAGATGTGGCACTTGAGGTGTTGTCAATGAGTTTGGAAGGCTGCTCGTGCCGCCCTCAAGCGCACAGTGGCACGAAACCACCAAACAGCAGATAGACATCGCAGCAAGCCATCCCCTGCCTACCAGTCTGGACATAGGGATTGGCCGTCAACACGTGACCTTCCCCTTCAAGTTTCTTCAAAGATGCTGGCACCTAAGTTCATTGGTCCCTTTGTTATTGACAAACTTATAAATCCCTCTGTGGTTCACCTTAAATTACCGTCTTCCCTGAACACTTTTAGTAATGATTGCGCAATACATTTTTTCTTTGTGTACAGAGTTTTAAAACTCTGTACACAAAGAAAAAAATGGTCTTGGTTAGTTGTTGTCAGTCTGGTTACTGATACAGCTGTGAAAATATTGTTTTATTTTTTTATGCCAGTAGAGGTGTGTGTAAACCACTACTTTTTTGTTTGAGAGACATGGGACATTTCAGTTATTTACTTCATACACCTGGTGGCAAACAGAAGTGGAAAATGTATTGAATATGTGAATATGCTGATGTTAGTTAAGCTTAGGTTTGAAGTTTAAATGTTACCTTTTTTGAAAAGTTTGCAGTTAATTTTTGTGCATGGTACACCTTGACATAAAAAATACTTAATTTACTGAAATCAAAGATTAGTTCATTACTAATCACTTTTATTCTTTTGATGCGATTGTGCGGGCCTGGGTTAGGGCTGGAGGGGCTTGTCTTGTCCTGGACTTGAGCATGGGGGGGCTTCAAGAAAAAAGGTTGGGAACCACTGTTTTAGATCATGTAAAGCTAAACCCAGTAGCCCTGCAAACGTGCAGCATTTAGAAAGAACTGTGTTTTCCATTTACACATAAACTATAGATAGAGCAACACTCAGATCCACTTTTAATGTCTATTTCTTTTAGTGTGACATTGTTAGTTTTTAAATGAAGAAGCATATAAGTATTTAGTCACACACGTATAATCTAAGTTAGTTTACTGTGCAGAAACATCTTTGTATTGTTGTTTTATTGGCAAACATTAATTGCTGTATTTTGTTTTTGTCCCTGTCTGTGTGCCCTGTGATTGGTGTGACAGGTGTGACCTGTGACTGTAACAAAGAAGAACCTTGACCAGCTTCACCTGCAGCACCTAAAGATAAAGATGATGTCTGTCATAGCTCTGGATCTGTGTTATACAAAGTACTAATATTTACAGTTCATAATGTCTCTGCACTCGTTTTTTAACTAGACATTGTCTACATAATTTAACATATGAATCTGAGTTGATTAAAAAACTTACTCCCACTAATTAACTGCTGAAGATAATATCAAACAGAACATGAACAGATTAAATATGTTTTTTCAAATCTTTATCTTTTTGGATGTTTGAACCATTTATTAACACTTACTTAAACTTAATTAACTTAAACTTAATTTAAGTATTTAACTGCTGCCTGAAATTGTTTAAAATTATCTTAAATGAGAACCCAAAATAAACTTAAGGATTTTATGCTCAGGCCACAATTAGGAAGTCATGTGTAAAATATAAGTGCAATAAAATGAAAAATACAGCCATGCATTGTTCATTTTTAACTGACTGCAAACTGTAACAGCACATGTGGAAAGTATGGTGTAAAATATGTATTGTAATATATAGTACATTAGGGTAGCATTTCTGTAATGCACACGAACAAATGCTTATTATTCTATGGTGTCTAAAATGTGTCTGATGAAATATGAAATAGAAGATGTGTCGAAGTTGCAGGAGTCCGATATTCAACCCCCACTGATCAGGTTTTTCTGGATCAACTCCTTCAGGAAACAATACACAGACAAGTCAGTGAAATACTAATCAAAAATAGCACAAATTATACTGATTAGTTTTTTTAAGAATACAGTGGTCCCTCGTTTATCGCAGGGGTTACGTTCTAAAAATAACCCGCAATAGGCGAAATCCGCGAAGTAGACACTTTTCTCAGACAGGCATTAACATTTTCTCACATTTCTCTCTTGTTTAAACACTCTCAAAGTTCAAACCTTAGCATCTTCCTCTGCCTTTTGGGTGCATCCACAGGTGCCTTTGTCGGTGCAGAACATACAGCACTTTAGAGTCACATTGCTAGCGATTAAACATTTATGTAAATTTGGCAAGCCGAAGAGTCAGATCAGGACTCAGAACACAATGCGCGAGTTCTCCCTTAGCTAATCAGGACGCAGAACACAATGCACGTTCATAGGCTGTTAAAAAAAAGCATGCAAAATTGCACTAAAAAAATCTGCGAAACAGCGAGGCCGCAAAAGGTGAACCGCGTTATAGCGAGGGACCACTGTATAACAAATTCAAATCAATCTTTTCTGTGATTATAGGATTACTGTATTGTAATATAAATCTTAAGCTTTTTTTTTACCCTTAAAATGGCAATAATAAGATTTACATCTGCATGAGGGAGTAAAGCATTACAGTACTGCATCATTAACCTCAATTTTGTCTAATCACAAAATATTGTATTATGTTTAGAACAAATAAACTCAGAAAATAAATTCCAGTCAATATTATAAAACTGTCACAAGTCTAATCACAGTAATGTCCTGGCTTTACATTAACTACTTACATTTTAGAAAATGATAACCACATTTTACTGTCTTAATAAACAATTAAAATAATGGCACACTGCATGGCAGACTGCACTTCCCCAGATCTAACATGAAGATAGAAGTATTCCTTAAAATCCAAAATATATAGGACTTTTCAGTCTCATTTTGAGAACTGCTTTAGTAACTCTGGTAGGGTTGCCAGGTCCATGATTTTACCTCGGAATTGGGTGGCTTTTTAAGTGTTTCCGCGGGTGAGAAAAATTGTCTGCAGTGCTTGGCCAGGGCTATACATAGTTCACACCGGATCTGACCAGATTTAACAGAATAAAAACTGACAGTATTTAAACCCCAATTCTCCCCTTCATGTATGAAATCAGGGTAAATACATGCATGTAAGAGAGGCATAAGAAATGAAAAGGACTCACTCACCAAAGCAACGGGTGATCTACTTGCGTAAAAGTAGCCTGCTGCTTATCTTCCATGTGCATCTCTTTCAGCAGTTCCAGCGTGTTTGGTTGGTCTGATCCAGTGTGTATAAAAACCTTTTTGCTTTCCCCCCTCTCAGTTTAACTTCACGGGTGTGACATAAATCCAACAAAAAAGCTCCTGGGGCCGGTATTTAAAAATGATCCCACCAGATTAATCCTCTTGGATAGGATTAAATCCTAATCTGATCCTAAAAACGACATTTCAAAGCAAATCTGATTCTGAAGATTCAGATCCAGATTTGGTAATCCAGTCCTGCCTTTAAATGCTGCTGTTGAGTATTTCAAAACTTTGGTGGAAAATCTGGATCACTTTGATCCTAAATCAGGATTATCCTGATCCCACCTCAGAGGTGGATTTGAGGGAGATTATATGTGTTTAAATCTTAATTTTTCACAACTTTTATCACCCAAATTGTTTATTACACCCAAATTCATCAAATTTACCCATCAACACCAATAAATAATTATTAAAACATAACATATTTTAATTTAATTATTATATTAAAAGTGTATTAAAGTTAGGCAAATAAGAAAGGCCACATTTCTGACCACTTTGTCCCTACTAAACTATGTTTTACAGCTGAAAAAAAACAAAACAAAGCAATGTTATTTTGATTTATTGCTCAAAAATGTTTACAAAGTTTAATGAAATGTAACAATACAGTTCATTAATCAGACAATACAGTCTTTTTGTTCGAGCAGTGGCACTTCATGAAAGGTCTGTAAATTATGCCTCTGTTTATAAATGAATGGACTGTTACTGAGTAGATGTGAAGCTAAAGGTAATCTAGTTTGTGGTAGTGGTAACTGTTTTTACCATATAGGCTTGGCTACTTGAAGTACATGTTCAGTAATGTCTTTGGCAAAATTAGAACATAGTTTTGCCCAAACATTTCATTTTCATTTCAAATTTTCATTGGAACAGCACAGGTCTAAAAGTAATGAACTGTTGGGTCTGCTGTTGAATCTATGAACGTCTAGAGTGGTCATCCTCAAGGGTTCTGTGGACATACAACATGAGCTGTTAATACTAGGAATCAAATCAGAACATTTGCAGCTGTCTGTTCATGCAGCCCACTGCAGGGAAAGACAGGAGCACGTAAAAATACCGTTGCCATTAAACTGGGCGCTATATGTTTAACAATCAACACACAAAGTATTGCAAATTAATTCATTTAAAAGTTTGACTGCGGTCCACGACACAAACTGATGCTAGCTTGTTTGCTAACTTGTTAGCTCATTAACACTGAAGTCAATGGAGCAGTGTTAGCTCGCGTTAGCACGACCACGGCTTTATTTTACTTCGCCGCACTCTTTTTTCGACTTTGTGCTGATTTACATCATCGCTGATCAAGGTTATACTTACATTTAGAGAAGAAAGTTGTGCCAGTTCTTTCTGATTTTGGTAAAATGTTCGCTCCATTTCCTGTTTCCTGTCTGTGATCCAGAGGACGGGACGGATTTTGACATCCCGATCTGTGGGGATCAGGATCACACTGATCAAATCCGGCAAAGTTTTGAAATACCGGGATAGATCAGGTTGATCCGTAGCTGAGGATAGGAGGATTTGGTTGTCCAGATCTTTATGATCTGGATTACAACTTTTGAAATAACGGCCCCTGGAACATTTTTTCCCAATGAATCTGCAATGCGGTGCGTAATGATGATGTATAGGCCTATATTTTCACAAACATGCAACACGAGAAAAAGCGCTGTCTATTGTACACTGCTACACGCGACACACTGACGCCCTATTATTATATTCCTCTGTTTTTTGGGCCGGTTTTAAGTCGTGTTGGGGCGGATTTTGACTGACAAACCTGGCAACCCTGAACTCTGGTATTAGCCTTAAGGGCTGTAGCATAGCTGCTAAGATACAATAATAATAAACACTAATAAACACGCAAATATACAATTTGAATGTTACTCACCAAAAAGACTGGAGCCAAGCTTCTTGGACGGTCTGTTAATGAAGGGCACATAATACTACAGAAAAATAACTCAGTAGTTTTATGCAAAACTTCTCTGAAGAGCAAAAAATGACACAGCTAACACCTAGCAGCTAGCGTTAGCACCATACAGGCTAGCGGCCGACATGGCTAACGCAAAATGACACCCTGTCAATCAAAGTAGCCACTGCCTTAATTATGCATAACTCTAAAGTTAAACTGAGGGCAAACCAAAGAATTAAAAAAAAAAAATTCACTCCCCCCAGAGTTGTCACATAACAAGAACTCAGCTCTAGAGACCAGAACCATCTTTTGTACCAGGCTGTAAATGGGTTTTACACTTGTAAAGTCAAGTTGGATTTTACAATATAATTCTTCTTTTGGAGCCTGCCCTCTGGTGGATGGAGGTATATCGCTGTATGGTGGCGTCCTTAGGTGAGGACTATTTATGAGGGCGTGTCTGAGACGCTTGGGTCCGACGCTGCCTATTTAAGACCCCGCCTCTGGCTTCCTCTCTCTATCTCTCTCATCTCAGGCTGTCGCCAGTGCCCGCACCACTTTGACTTTCGTTTGGTTTTTGATTTTGGTTCACAACCTACAACACTACACACACCATAAACACTCAGTCATACATGCACTGATCTTACAGACAAACACACCTAATTGTTATTCTAATTTAATTAGTAATTTACATTATTTAAAATAAAATCACTCTATTTGGCCTAACTGTTTGTCTGGCGTCCATTTTTGTCATGGCCTTGAGCCGGGGTTATGACAATAAAGTAAAGAGGAATGGAGCAACAATGGTACCTTGAGGAGCCACTGTGCTAATAATGACATGACTGAGGCACCATTCTCTATCCTAACATATAGTGGTCTACATGTCAGGTAATCAGTAATCCAAGTAATAAAGGATGAGTCCACCCCCATACAGCTAAGTATTCCACTAAGAAAAGCTGAACAGTTACACAGAACAAGTTACGACAGAACAAGTATAGAAAGTTTTCATGTTCTGACTCAGGTGGCCACCATTTGAATGTGATCCATTGGTGGAACAAAACTCCCTCCAATATGATTCAGGTCATGGTGTAATTTTGATCAAGTTTCAGTTTAATGTAACAATGCCAATGATATTATCATTCTGGATTTAATAGAAAGCTTCTGATTAACAACATGGGCAGGAAGCTGTCCCAGGTCATTCTCCTCCACGGCTTCCAACACTACACGACACTGCCCTCCTCTGGGTAGATAACAACGCTATGTGGACGTTATTGAACTTTGCCACAACCCAGACTCTTGCCCACAACCAACAGAGATAGAATGGGTTAATGTAGGATAATACAACTTCCACCTACTGTAACCACTCCTGCCATAGGAAACCATACAAATGTTTATAGAATTGTGAACTGTAATGGTAATGTACTGTGCAGTATGCTATGTTGTATGCACATTAAATGTTGTGACAGACTGTGGAAACAAATTTCCCTATGGGACAATAAAAGGCTATCTATCTATCAACACCTTTGTATTTGCCTGACTAAGACATACTATTTGTAGCTCTGTATGTTCAGTGAAGGTTTATATCAATCAATTTTATATTATTTGGCTTTTAATTAAAGATAAGATGTTGATAATGTGTTTCTGTAAGACTAGTTTACAAATGAAAAATATTAAATAATCAAATTTAAATGCTGCTATAAGACATGTGTGTCTGTTTCTGTGACAAGATGCACCCCTAAAATCATAAGACACAATACCCTCCCTAGATTTGAGTACTGTATGTTGGAATAAAAAAACGGCAAAAAAGGCAAAATGGAACAATGACTACGTAAAAGTTGTGTGCAATCACCAGTGCTGCTGGAATAGTTTTGGTTCTGTCACAAAGTTAATGAAATAAAACAGGCAACTAACAACACCAAACCAGACTGACACTTTTTGTCCAACTAAAAACAGACAAACAGAGAATTGTAAAGTGTGACCTCTGCCTCTTGTTCTACCACTGATGCTACAATTTGTGCTTTCACACTGTGGCACCACTAATAATATAAATATGATATTAAAAGGACCATACCTACGATCATGTGGTTGCAGACATCACAGAAGGTGGGCTTCTTGAAAATGTGCTCCATGAAGCAATGTCCGGCCGAGTCATGCAGGGGGTTACGGGGCTGGGGGCGAGAGGTGGGCGGAGGAGCAGAGGGGATGGCGGGGGGCACCGGGGGGATGGGTAGACCAGAGGTAGCTGGAGGGGCCATTCCGATGTTACACAGGTGCCCCGTACTGCTGCTCACATCTGACAGAAGCTCCGTCTTATTTTCACTGCTGTTACGGAAGAAGTTGTCTGCACTTTTGCTGCGGATGCTTTTGGTTTTGAAGGACAGTGAGCGCTTAAGTCTTTGCAGCTGGACAAACACAGAAAAAAGAGAAAAAAAGAATTATAGTACAAAAATATACAAATACAATCTCATTGTTTAGCAAAATGGATTTTGTATGTATGTTAAATCTTGCAAGCCCTGCTTACTTTGACCTGAACCACTAGGTTCACAAGGTTACAGCATTTAAAATTGCTGAAATAAAGTTCACATCATAAACTGTTTTATAATGTACTGTACCAATATGTAACTATTAAAATAATTAAAGCCGCAAGCGGCGATTAAGGCCCTTGCCTCCCCTGCTACATGGGCAAATATCCTCGACAGGACTGCATTTTGCCTCACCTTGCAACTGCAAGGACAAATGTCCTGGGCAGGACTGCATTTTGTATTTTAAAGTGCTGGAGGACCAGTTTTAAAGACAGTCCTATCATTTGCATATCATTGTGTTCAGGTCATTAATGTGCACAAACACTTCATTGGGTCCAACCAAATCCAACAATCTTTGTGAAAGTTACCAGAGATTTTTTTAAATGGCCGCCTTGTTACAGGCTCATCACGGCCACGCCCAGTAAGATATCAAAAAACTATGGATAACTTTTGTTGGCACATGTGTCTAGGTGATTCTGACAAAATTTAGAGCCCGAGGAGAAATAAGATTTTGAATGAGGGGTGGGATTTTGGGCGTTGCATGTTCCACCCAAAAATGTACTTTTACTTTTCCAAGGTGCGCTGTTGAGCCCCCTTTTAATGGGTTTGAATGGCAGTGGCAAAAAAAATATATTATTCAATGGTCTTGAATTTTAGGTGAAGTTTGGTGCACTTTTAGTTACGTTTAGGAGCTCAATTTAGCATTCAATTTACGCCTCCCATTCATTTACATTACATATTATGGGCGTTTTCATGGCAACATGGTTGTACGTAAGGGATGGTAGTCACTGGCGTTTTTGATCATCACCCCATACAGGATGTATGTATCAAATTTCATCTCTCTACGACAAACTACAATTTTTTCCCATTATAAATTTGTAGGGGGCGCTGGAGAGCCAATTTTGAAGATAGCCCAATCATTTGCATATCATTGTGTTCAGGTCATTAATGTGCACAAACTCTTCATTCATTTTGGTGTTGCATGTTCTGTTCAAAGTGGCGGACTTCCTGTTTGTCAGGGGGCAAAGCCATAATAGTATTTTTGGCCCGATGTAAGGAATGTGTCTATCAAATTTCGCAACTGTATGCCAAAAAAAATGTACTTTCACTTTCCATTAATTAATTAATTAATTATTAATTAATTAGCGTAATGTATTCTCACTTTTCCAGAGTGCGCTGTTGAGCGCCCTTTTTAGGGATTTGTGTAGGACCTCCAAAATAAATTATTTTTCGCCGATGCTGAATTTTGGGCAAAGTTTGGTGAGTTTTTAAGCACGTTCAGGGGATCAAATTAGCGCTCAGAGTGCTGACCAAAAAATAATAATAATCTGAGCGGTTACAATAGAGCCCTCGCCACCGGCTTTGGCTCAGGCCAAATAAATTCTTTATACTGTATCCCAAATTCTTTAATATATATTTTTTAAATGTTCTAATATATTACAACTAAAATCTTGACAGGGTCTATACAAAAGCAATTTATAATTTTAAAAAAATTTAAGCAACAAAGATGAAATATGGTGTGATTGAAGCAGAAAATGAGCAAATGTGGCACCAGAAACATGCACATCAGTTTTAGTAAAAGTCCACTAAGTCCATGTTTCTCTTTCTAATGATCCATGATTAATACACTTACAGAGACAGTTTCAAAAGACTAGCTAGACTCTGGTTGGTTATTTTGTCAAGATGGGCCTGCTATTGCTTTTTATAAAAGTATTATGTTAAATCTTGCAAGGTCTTACAACAAAGCTATATTCTGTACACTGTACTGACGTTTAATGTAACTTATAGCTGACTAATGTTTTTTGTAACTCAGTATGTTACAGTAAGTGTAAAACAAACCACTGTTCTTTCAAAAATGACTTTGAATCCACTAAAGGATATATAGGCCATATTTCCACTGAATGGTGCAGTGGCTCCTTGTTGGGACAGTGTTGAGCAGCCCTGATTGTCAAAACATATGCCAGACACCTGAAGGAAATAGCTGAAATTTTTGTTTGGTGTGGTGCAGGTGACTCCTGAATTGCGGATGAAGAGCAGCAGCAGCGGGTGCCACAAGTTGAGTTACTTCATCAGAAATAAATCTTATTTAAAGCAAACCTTTAAATGGTTGCTGTGTTATTAACTAGGAAAAGGAGCATTACCAGCATTTCTATTGATGTTTGATGCAATGTAGGCTGCAAGTGCATGCTTTTGCAATATTTTAAATTCATGTAGCAAGACAGAGCTAAAACTTGAAAAAGCTGGAAGTGGTTGCTTACCTGCTTGATAATGTAATTTCCAAGTTGGGTCAATGCATCACATCAACATCACTTCTCACATGCTGTGCTGGCCTTAGCCTCCATTTCATTATGCCCCTTTTTACAGTGGAGCATTCACAAAGCAGCATTCTGACTGCTCCACATTTAACCTCAGAGTGGCCCTCATTTATCGAAGGTTCGTACAGCAGAAAACTGGATGTATGACCATTTTCACACAATCTTGAGCATTTATCAATATGAATGTGGGCGTCAGAATGCTCAGATCCCATGCCAGATCAGGAGTTGGTATACATAAACACAACAAGTGCTGTATTTTAGTGCAGCCAATAACTCTGGCTGCCTCAGATATTTTTTAACATTTGGTCATTGTAAATTGTATAATCAAACAAATATAAAGAAATAATATTCCAACAGTTCATCCTTATGTTTTGGCAAGATTAAACAATGAATATTTGCTACCCCATTCCTCTCTGTTCTGCGTAATTGTGCACAACAAAAACATGACAACAACAAAACAAAGACAATAATTAGAACTAAATGAAGACATCTGCTTAGTTTATAATAACAATAACCGGAAGGTTGGTGGTTCGATTCCTGCTCCCTCCTGTTCATACTGTTGTTGTGTCCTTGGGCAAGACACTTTATCCACCTTGCCTCCAATGTCTGTGGCACTGGTGCATGAATGTGTGACTATGTTCGTTGGTGATCAGAGAGGCCTGTAGGTGCTGCCACATCTATGTCATTCTGCTCCAGGCCCCCTCTGGCTACAGAGGTAGTTTACCACCACCAGTGTGTCATTGTGGAGTGAATAATGGATCCAATATGTTAAGTGTTTTGAGTGACTTGATTGACAAAAAAGCACAATATAAAGCTAATCCATTATTATTATTATTATTATTATTATTATTATTATTATTATTATGGGTTATGATGATGGAGGCACCCCCAGTTGAGCTTCTTCAAGTTTTGATAACCCAATCCCCAAACCTGGGGTCACAAAGTCATTTTGTGTTTTGTAACTGAAAATTAAACAATGTACAAAAATTAAACTTCCTTACATCCTTTTCCCACGACAAAATTTAAAGGAAGTGTATCTGTTAAGATAATTTTTGCTTTTAAGTTTGAGTCTGAGTTTATTTATTTAAAACAGGGGCAATACATATTAATGAACATATATATGTAAATATGCAAGATTATAGCCAACAGCTAATTTCCATCTTTAGTCCCTTCGGCAGGTTGATGTCAACAACATAAGATAATAAAATCAATAAAACAACAGTAACAACAAGTAGAGTAGTCATGGCCAGTATGAGCAGGGGTAGTAATTACAGAGAGAGAAAACGTGTTCTTGAAAACACAATAGGACAGAAAATAAAAAAAGAAAAGCAAGAACAATGAAAAGTATAGTGGATCATGAAACAAGCTTTTAGCTGAGTGGTCTTCTCGGCTAGCTCAGGGGTACATCTCCGCCTACCTGCAGTCGCAAATGCAGTGATGGGCAGCTGTCTGTCTTCATTTGGTGGCTTCTGTGTTCAGACTTAATATGATTCCTAATGGTCGTGGTGCTATTGTGATAACTTAGTTTCACCTGACCAATTTTGCACATGATGAGCTGATTATTTTGCTCAAATTCCAAACTTTGCTACACTTAGAGGCGGTGGATGCCATTTTGTCATCAAATACAACAAAAAACAATTTTCTAGTGGAAATTGAGGGTAACCCGCCAGCACAGCGGACAAGATATGCAGTGGTCCACATTAATCTGCACAAATCAGATCGCACCAAAACAGAAACTGAATGAGCACAGCATCCGAATTTTCAAATTTGCGTTAAATGCAATAAAATCTGCAACAACAAAGCTTTTTTGTGCCAAATATAAAGAGGAAAAACCCAGTCAAGTGATGTTGATGTGAAGTGAAAGTGATTGCAAACTAAACTTGTTTTCTGGTCCTTCTTCTTCTGAATAAACAGTTGTTTTGGTCCCGCACACATCTTTATCAATTGCTATTATTGAGCAATCTTGTATTTCCCATGTATGCTCTTCTGAGCTACTCAGGGCTCCACAGCGGATCTGAAACACATCCAGTGGGCGAGGGTGTGCAACGTCGGTTAAATAAATCAGCAAAATTCGAATTGTGATTTTATTTTCAAATTAATATTGCATATCGAATATTCAAATATTCGAATATCTGTGCACACCCCTACCCAAGACCCTCTTCTGGACCCAGTGTAGTTTGTCTACAGAGCCAACAGGTCTGTAGGCGACACCATGAACATGGCCCGACACTTTATTCAGCTGAACATGCATGACTCTGTCTAAAGGTGGACCACAGACTTCCTTGTCTTTGAACATCTTTGACTCCTGGACCATCAACACAGGAACCCCCCAAGGCTCCGTCCTTTACCCTCTGCTCTTCTCCCTGTCATGGAGATAGACAGTCTGGTGTCCTGGTGGTTCTTGTTTTGTGTTTTGCACCAAATGCCAAAACAAATTCCAAGTGAAATCAAAATCTTTTCACTCTACCTAGCAATAAACCTGATTCTAATTCTAAAATCATCAAAACTATTTTTAACCTGCAGAAATCTTGCCAAATCTAAACTTATTTTCATTGTAAAATACAATTGCATTTTAATGAAGCATTTACACACAAATATATACTTTAAAAAAAGAGGAGTACCTTGTGCCGTAAAGTGGACAGATAAAATCAAAGACTAGCAAAGAGAAAAATGATAGGAAGACACCTCTGTTCACTGCCCAGCTCCTTCTAGTCCATTGTACTGAATGAATAAAACTAAACAATATTTTTGACAACCTATTAATTCTTGATGTGTGAACTAATAGTGCAGTATTAAGAACATTTTATTAAAATTTATAATAAAACTGTATCCCACTTAAACTGTGTTTTGTTTATTTCACAACAACTGAAATACTCAGTATTCAAAAGCTTAAATTCAATTTATGATAGGATAAGCATTTCCCTTTCTGCTCATCACCCTACCTCAGGGGTCGGCAACCCAAATTGTTCAAAGAGCCATATTGGACCAAAAAAACAAAAAAAAAATCTTTCTGGAGTCGCAAAAAATTAAAAGCCTTATATGAAGGCAACACAGGCTGTAAGTGTATATTAGCTATATTAGCCTACTATCAAAATGACTAAGTAGGCTACAAATACATAATGATCCCATATTTGGGATCCATGGCCCATGACACACCTGTCACACCTGTTTGTTGCCCCCTGCCTGGCATTGCCTGAAACGTGTGTCGCAGGCTATGACGCAAATCTTTGTTGACAGAAATGTTGAAATTTAATATTTATTATACACATTTTTACAGCATTGGAAAACGTTATGAATGTTTGTGTCATGTATGCATCTTTTTCCATTTTCATACATTTTTGAAAAAGCTCCAGGGAGCCACTAGGGGCTCTAGAGCCGCGGGTTGCCGAACCCTGCCCTACCTTCATCATTGGAAACAGAACCATTTGTAATCAGTTACGTGTGCCCAGTGCTGTTACAGCAGCGCACCCCAGCATTGTTTGCGTGCACTGGAGCCATGGATGCATTATAAGAGCTGGATAAGGCATCACCCCCTTTTCACTGCCGCCAATTTGATTAGTTGCCACTCGAGGTATTGCAATAAAAAAAACCTCTACAGCCCAAAAAGGATTTTCCCAATAGACCGCAATGTAAAAACAAACGTCTGGTATTCAGCTGACAGGACACCTACAATCGCCAAAATGGTCAGATTTTGTAGTGTTCATAGTCTATTTTCATATTCTGGACTTTTTCTCAGTTTAAAATCCTTAAATTCGCTAAAATATAACTTTTTTCAGAGCAGCGCATTTGCGCCCATTGGTCAGAACAGATCACGTGGCTGGTAAATTAGAAGACATGATAGCCAAAAACCTTTTTTGGCGTGCTGCGCCAATGAGCAATGTCCGTTGAAAATAATGGGCGGCCATGTTTTCTTTTTTTTTTTTTACTGATTCAGTATCCTGTTCAAATAATACATCCATGACTGGAGCTGACACCGCGCCACTAGCGGAGTTAAACACTGCAAGGTTTGAGTTTAAAAGCAAGTATTGTCTACTCACTTTGCTGTGCAAAATTGTGTACTCACTGACAAACACTGGAGGCAGTCGGTAATATCATGACTGTGCTACCTAACGCTCCGTAAACTTAGTTTGAGTGTTAGTGTGACATGTGCTTTATAGTCCAAGGTTTTTATGTATGTTCTTTACATTTAGTCCATAACTGGTGTTTAAACTAAATTTCATGATTAAAAATGCTTAAATACAAATTAAATAGCTTTGATAAAATCTCAATAATTTAAAATTTAATTAATTTAAAAGTAAATTAATAAAACTACAACTTCCTGAAATTACATGAAATTTCCCTCTTGGGGGATCAATAAAGTATCTATCTATCTGTCTATCTGTCTGTCTATCTATCTATCTATCTATCTATCTATCCATCTATCCATCCATCCATCCATCCATCTATTATTTAACATTTATGTGTACTTAAACTTTTTACATTTAAAACTTATGTTAAAAAGCATTTGTGTATTTATCAGACTGTGCAAAATATACCAACTTTACTACATACAACTAATTTATGTTAATATTATTATATATTATATATCCTCCTGACTACCAGGGAAAAAAATATATCCCAATTACTTATTTTTCTAATTTTCCCAGTTGTTTAGAAAGCATTGAATACACTGAATACATTTTTTTCCTTTATAGGTTTTTATTTACACTCTAATTTTACAGTAAAACATTGTTACTCTACCATAAAAAAATATTTAAAGTGTTCATTAGAGATTCATAAAAAAAACATTACAATTCAATTTTGACCCAGAATTTGTTGAATGAAAAAGATTTAACATTTACTTCTCTTCTTTCCATAAAATGTGCTTGTGGTGATGGACACCACTTTCCTTGGAAAGGAAGAGGAAGTTCCCAAAACTCCACCCCTATAAATTTGGTATCATTCAAAAGTGCTAAACGTCCTCTTTAGAACACACAAGGAGTTGGTAAGATAGTATGCAGGGGATTGGAGATATTTGAGTAAACAAATGTCCACTAAAGAGGACAAATTTGAACTACGGGTAGTCAGGAGGATATATTATGTTAGTGTGGGAAACCTGCACATTCAGAAATACACTTGACACTTTCTGGTTTGAAAGAACACAAACATACTGAAGGTGAAAACAGACCATCCACGGACTGCATAATTCCTAATCATGTGATCTGTTTTTTAGGAAAATTCTATAATTGTATTTTAAAATGAACAACAATAATGAACTCTTTACAAACAAAATCCATTGTTCAATAGTCCGATGGCTAAGGTATAACTATAATATGTTTCCAAATTTATGTAAACAGGCCAACATTGGCCCTGTTTCACAAAGGAGGTTGAACCAACTCAGAGTTTATATCTTAACTCATTGTTATCCTACTCAAATCGGCCCAACTCAGAGTTTCCTGTTTCAGAGAGAGATTTAGAGTTAGGTCAGTCAACTCTGTGTCAGTACACTCTATGTTCAGCAGAGTGAGGAAAGTCTTTATCAATGGAGCAAAGAAAAGAGGATGTAAAGTCATGTGACTATGAACAACCTATAGCCTATTCAGGTTTAAATTAAGTGTAGAGTAATAGCTACACAAGTGATTTAATGGCAAAATAGTAGAACTAAAAAAAAAAAAATTAAAAAAAATGCATATAAAATAATCTTACGATGTTAATTCATTTTTAATGGCCTATGTTATATTAGTGTATATGCAGTTTTAATTGTGCATTTTTGGTGAATCTGGTTGGATACTTCCATTACAGAGTAACTCTGTGGAGCTTTTAACCTGCTTTTAACCTCACACTGAGAAAAATCTATTTTATAGGTTTTTATTTCATTTCTATTTTTTACATTGCCTGGCATTCATTTTGGATAGCAAAGGAACAATTTAATTGTAAGGGAAACCTATTTCTATACTGTACACATGACAATAAACAATTTGAATCTTGAATCTTAAAGACTAATATGTATTTACAGTGAAAGTGTTCACAGTTTTCCTTTGACTAAGAAAACAAATCATCCAATCTGAGAGCTCTTTCATGCCCAGCAGAGGAGCAGACATCTCTAGCTTTGAGTTAGAGGAAGAAAACCCACCACAAACCAGGTTAGGTTCACAAAGTTTCCACCGTTACTGACTCAGATGAACTCTCTCTGTGAAACTTTTCAGTGAAAGTTTCCCTCTTTCCAACAACATACTAACATACTCTGAGTTTGGACAAAAAACAGGCTTCATGAAACAGGGCCATTATAGTTACAATCAATTACTTCAGTGTGTCACTCAGAGAAAATCAATCCACACCCTTCCATTACCACACACTCAGACATGGACATACAGGACACACACTTAGCTTTTCAAAGGGCCACATTTGCACTGTTAGTTCTGCATCACTACATTTGATGAACACTTTTAGCTGTAAATGACTACACATATCTACTTTAAAGTTTTATGAGGGAATGGAAGCATGCGTATGGGAGCTTATACTGCAACACATCTACATGAGCTGCCCTGCCATAGCAAGACAGGTTCATGTGAGCCAATGTGATGAGGCAATGATTTCACAAAAGTGCATTAAGGAAGAAATATGTCAATAAATCTGTTATCCCAGTGCTGAAGTTGTCAGTTGTGAAAAGCAACACAAAGTTGTAATTGCAACAACATCTTTTTAATTCCATGCAGGATGCTGATAAGATGGATTATGGTTTGTGTGGGGCCTCACCTTGCGTTTGTGTTGGTCAGGCCTCAGAGTGTTCTTAAAAGGAACAGAACACAAATAGAGCTTTATTCACTAGAGTATCTTCTCCTAAACCCAGAAAAAACCGAGGTGATCATACTAGGGTCCAGAAATCTAAGAGACACACTATCAAACCAAATAGTAAATTTAGATTGTGTTAGTGTAGCTTTGAGTTCAACTTTCAGGAATCTTGAAGATTTTTAAAACACACATTAACCAAGTTTGTAAAACTGCATTTTTTCATCTGTGCAACATAGCCAAAATTAGGAGTATCTTATCTTAAAGTGATGCTGAAAAACTAAACCATGCATTTGTTAAATCAAGGTTAGACTATTGTAATTCTCTGCGGGCAGGATTCCCAAATAACTCCTTGAAAAATTTTCAGCTCGTCCCCAATGCAGCAGCTAGAATATTAACAGAAACAAACAGACAAAAGCATGTTACCCCAGTGTTAGCCTCCCTTCACTGGCTTCCACTTGAATTCAGAATTAAGTTCAAAATCCTTCTCCTTACTTATAAGGCTCTTAGCAGGAAGGCCCCATCCTATTTTAGAGACCTCATAGTGCCGTACCGTCTCAACTAAATGGGAGGTAGAGCCTTCAGTTACCAAGCTCCTGTTTTATGGAATCAGCTCCCAGCTCTTGTTAAAGAGGCAGACATAGTTTCCACATTTAAGGTTAAACTCAAGACTTTCCTTTTGAAAGGGCTTATGGTCAGGACATATACAGTAGATGAGATAAGCTGCTCTAGGCCTAGACGCTGGGGGAAGTATGACATACTGAGCTTCTATCCTCTGGCTCCGTCCTCACTCTCATTTTATTATAGTTTACATCCCTGCTTAGTTCTTTACTATTTACAAGTTGTCCATCTGTCCCACTCTTCTCTGGGGGAGTGGATACTATTGCAGAAGTCCAGCGGCCGTTAGACATCCCAGTGATGACTGGACCTTAGCTGTGGTGATCCTGTCCCAACCCACAGACCCCTCCTGACCCCAGTTCCTCTCACTCAGAAGAACTGTTCCTGATGATATTATCATGTACTATATTCATATGCCTTTTTATTCACGTGTTCATATGATAGACTATTTGTCAGTGACTGTCCTGGACACATCTATTGCACAGCCTGTCCATCCTGGGAGTGGATCCCTCCTTCTGTGGTTCTCCCTGAGGTTTCTCTTTTTCCCCGGCTGGGTTTGTTGAGTTTTTCCTTACCCTGATGGAGGGTCTAAGGACAGGAGATGTTGTGCTGCTCAACCTGTTTGTATATTTACTGTCTGTTTTGTAAAGCCCTTTGAGGCAATTGTTGTTGTCCACAGGCAAACATAGACCATTTGAAATTTCAAAATAATATAATATAATTAAAAAGTGGAAAATAATAACAAGCAGGATAAAACATTAGTCGGACTGACATAATACAACTCTCTCAGCAACTGTCACTTAAACGGCTGCACATACCATCCTTATACTACTACTGAAGAAGTGTGTAGAATAATTCAAGACACAGCTTTGGTCTCCACTGGAAACAAACTGCTTATATTGGTTCAATAAAATCTGCACAATACCCTGCAGATTATTGAGGTTATATCTATGAATATCACATACATATGAACATAAACAACATAACCTTAAACTGCACACCATTCACTTTCACACCTGTCTGATTATTCCCTTCATGTAAAGTGGCTATTTCTTGTGTGTAACCCTAAGATAGATTGCGTTAGTGAATTATCACCATAAAATTTTTTTCCGTGGGGACCAACAAAGTTTTTTTTTTATTGAATAAAAATATAGGGGATTGATTCATAGAAACAGGCTAATGTACATTATACAAACCAGAACTACATATAGGGTTTGGACCTCAGATGATGACAGATAAACACAGATAATAAATGTATCTTAATTACATTTCATATAATATACTGATAGAGCTGTCTTTCTGTTGTGATCCAGACATGTGAATGTTTGCTGTTGGTTTGATACTGACCAGACATCAGCCATGAATCTCAAATACTGTAAATATAAGAGAGTAATGCTGTCAATGAGCCACATGTTTTAACATCACTAAATAAAGTGCTACAAATCCTCCATCCTCTGCAGTAGTTTGGGGACAGTGCAGTGCAGGCAAGAGGAGAGCTGCTCCATCAAGACTAGTCCAATACTTTTCTGCTAATTATGTTGGTCTCTGTGACCCACATAGAGCCAACACTAAAGGCCCCAGGCAGTCCTCTGCACTGTCAGCCATCCCACTACATCAAATCAGGCCTGAACATCTGTGCAGGGCAGATTTACGCAGTGCATGTCCCTGTGCTTCACACTGACCTGTTGAAATTCTACTTCAAATATGCATTACTAAAATGGCACCAAAGGAACCATTATAAAAATCACCTTATATCACTAAGAGACAAAAAAAATACAGAAACAATTCAAAGAATTGAGAATATAATATTAAAGACGATAAATGTAGACTAGTACACTGCATCATCTGCCCTCTGGCCGTTGGGGATTATGTTTCTAACTATGTTACAACTAGATTTTATAGCTCACTGTGAATATAAACATTACAACTAAACTGATTAAAGTGGTGTTCTGTTATACCTTCTGTTACATCGCTTAATCCATACTGTGGATTTATTTCACTTTACTTGGCAAGAATACATCTACTTTAATCTGAGTAAGGACACTCCCCAGGCTTCAGTTCTTCCTAAGGGACACATTAGCAGCATGTGTGCTCTGTCATTTCCTACAAATGTCATCCATACATTTTAAGCAGGACTAAATTGCTGTTGCCCTTTAGTGGCATTTAAAAGCCATTGCGCTTGCTTTTTCTGATGAATTTGTGGAGTGTCATATACGTCCTACTTGCCATAGAGTACAATTTGTGTGGATAGTGAGAGTGCCAGCATGAGATTGTGGAGTTTAGTGATATTAAGCCTTTACATTCGAGTTATCAAGTGTTATGTGCGAGTTTGCAAGAGTGAATAACTAAAAGATGGTCCTACCTTAGTCTCCTGCTGGCTGGCGTTGGCTGTTGGGGATTTTGGAATGTCATTTTGGTCCGGTTCGTCCTTTTTGCCCCCGCTTTCGTCTTGAATCATGTTTACCGGAGGGATCATGATCTCTCTACGATTTCCAAAACTGTTGCTCTTTAGAGTTCCCACGCTGCTCTCTTTTTAGATCGTTTCCATTCCACTTCGTGACCCGGGGATGAGAGAGAAGTCATCCAGACTGAGCTACGGCGTGACGCGAGTATCATCCAAGTGTAAAATCGTAATAAAAGACGAGGATAACAGCCTTCGAATTTGCCGTGTCCAAGTGATGTCCGCCTTGAACAGTGTCCCTGTTGATAGGGTGGTGCGTAAAGAAGGCATGTCCAAGTGCACGCCGCGCGTCTCAGTTTGCTAGCGCTGAGGAGGGCGGAGAGAGTGAGAGGCTGAGGGAGGGAAGACAGGATGGAAGGAGGAGAAATGTGACACAATACGAGCCTATTATGCCAAGACACACTCACAAGCCCATATGTTAATGAATCACAACAACATTCCAGAAACATGGCGAAGTGACACATTACGCTAATAACGTGTCAACTGGTTTTAGCAATTTGCCATTTAGCCTTAATTAAAGGCAGTTCTATTTTTCTTTAACTTTCTTTTAAGTTTTGTTAGTTTTTAAATCCGAATTACTGGATCCAACACCAAAAACGTGCCCACTCTCTAACGCCATATTTTGCGGCCATTGGCGTTAGCTCTCTGACAAAAACGTTCACATATGTAACTTCAAACAGGAAAAGGGCTTTTTCATTAATCACTGTCTGAGGTGACAGGCTTTGACTGACAGGTTTCTGGTTAAACTCATATCCAGGATGTAAGAAAAACAAAGATCCAAAATCAAAGTTTGTCAGAATTCATAATAGTGCACTTTCATGTTTTGCAATTGTCAAGGTTTGTCAAGTAAAACCATAGTCAACAGCTAATGCTTGTATTCAGAGAGGATCTTTGATGTACTTGTTGTACGTTTTATGTTTTAAGTATGGTTTTATGGTTTAGACCAGGGGTGGGCAAACTTTTTGGCTCAAGGGCCACACTGTGTTTTAAACTCTGACAGACGGGCTGGACCAGTAAACTATAAACTAATATAAATTACATGAGAAAACCTGTAAATTGACATTTCTTGCACAGACTGATTAGTATAATGTATAATGGAAAAGTGGTGGCTGATATTATGTTCTTTGAAAACTGCAACAGTTTCTTGGCAAATAAGACATATGGCTACTTCAATAAAATAGCTCTGTCCACTCCATATTAAAAACTTGAAGTGTGAATGGATATTTTCTGTTTGTAGATATGATGCTACCTTTAGCAAAAGGACAAGGCATTGAAGGAAAATGGCCAAATATATGCTGTCTTATAAATAATTTGTAAATACTTGGCAGGCCACATTACACAGCTCAACGGGCCGCATGTGGCCCCCGGGCCTTAGTTTGCCCACCACTGGTTTAGACACAATAAATGATTTCTAATCTGTTTAGAGAAGAGCACAAAAAAAAATCGTCACATCTATAACAAACACTTTGGAAAAAGACCAGACCCTGGGAATCTATGGTGATTTCAGGACATATCTCAGTAACAGATATGAGACAACCATGTAGACTCTGAGAGGACACATAAGAAAAAAAAATAATACAAGGCCCCAAGTTAATTTTTACATGGCTACGTGATAATTAGCGCAAGGCCACAAAATTATTTTTCTTTGGCCTCGAAATACTAGCCAGAGCCAGAGCAAAATTGTCGCCATGTCATGCTAGGAAAGTCATATGGATGTGATGCCAGTGGCAGAATGCCACCAATGCTGTGAGTTCACAGGGCTATGCTAGAATCTATGCACATAGACTAAGTGCTTTAATCAAACATTATTTTATGTTCGGAAAGAAAAACGTGATATTTTAACAGCATTACAACACATACAGCTCACCCAACAGTGTCAGTGGAGACACTATTCATTACTTTTTTTTATTGGTGCATGTTGATATCTAAGAATTCACAGAGAATTGCTGTTTCTGACAGAGTTTATGCGTTTTCTCAGTCTGTGCTCTGTAATTGCCGAGAGGCTCTGCTGCTGCATCCACAATGGTGAAGGTAGAGAGGCAAGGTCCAGCTCATAGAGGAGACTAAAGCAATTCTGTCCATCCGTTTGACTAGTGGTAATTTTTTAGCAGAATACAAATCAAAACGCTCACACTAAACTAAATAAGTTGTAGCCTGTGTGTGAGAGTCTAAAGTAGGAGCCTCTGAGCTGCAGAGTTAGTAGAACACAGACAGGACTCCCTAGGGTCTCTACTGTCTTCTTCTACGCACTCAGTTGAGTTTTTGTTTCTCTTAGTCAATAATATCTACAATGTTGCTCTTTGTTTATTACACAGTCTACAGTCAATAGAAAAACAAGTCTGATCTGATCTGGCCAAGTGGATTAAGTGCTTTGAGAGCTTCAGAATTGCTTCTGGACTGATAACTCAAGCGGATGAAAATCAAAAGCATGGGAGAATAAGCTGAGTATGTATTAGTCTCTCTACATGTCAATCCCGATGACACAGTTAAAGACAGACTAAATACTCACTTTATAGCTTGGAAGAAAGTTATATTTGAGGGATCTTAATTTAATCAGTGGCACCATCAGTTGGGCAAGTTGGCTCACAGCTTCATCACCGCTGTATAGTCCTACAGACTCGAAGTTGGACTCAGATAAAAATGTTTGCCAGAAGTATTGCAAATGAATACTGATCTGACTCTGGAAAAAAGTGGTTACCAAACTTATACAAGTGAACAAGTTAAGAAGCAACAGGAAATTCTTAAAGGCTAACTTAAAAGACGTTCCTACGAGCAATCATTATTGTTTTTAGATGCCTGCTATGTTTTACGCACAACACTGTCTGGTGCACAATGCAGTGCAAGGATGTCATCCACGGTGCAACAGTTGACCAACTGGCCAGTCCATTCACTTTCCCTGTCATTGACGGAGCCCCATCAGTAACAAGCATGCAAACGCACAGCATGTCCAGACCAATGTCTTGAAAAAATTCCGAAATTGTCTCTGAAAATATCTCACCAGTTGTGTGTCCTTTTAATGACAGCAAGGGAGCAGACTAACATATATGCATAACTGTTGCATGTCAGTTCTGTCTGTGGACCCATCTACTGCAATAGATATCGTATCTGCTTTTTTCAGCTCTTCAAGCAGTGCATCAAACACTTCTCTAGCGAATATTTCAACCCTTCGGATGTTTGAAGTGTCTGACAGGGGCACGTTTTTAACAGCAGATGTCACACTCGTTTTAACGTCATTTATCACCTCGTCCAGAACAGCTAGGATGCAGTCTTTTACAGTAGAGTCTGTCAATGGTCGTTTTTTCTTTGCCAGAATCCAAGACACACGAGTAACACTGGAGAGAATCTTTTTTGCGGGTAAAAAAGAATCACGTGTTGCAGTGCATTCTGGGTTGGGGGTTGCTAGGCTACGCAGAGTGCTGCATGCCGTACCAGTGTAGGAAATTTTGTAGACATATACAAGGGGCTGTTAGGAAACTTTTTTTTCTGTCTTTCTTTGCCTGGTAGTGGTGAGGCATGAGGTGGGGCATGAGGTAGGGCATGAGGTGGGGCATGAGGTGGGCCACTCGGGGCGTCCCTTGGGGCAGCATGTGTCCTGCGGGCTGTACACCTTTACTCAGCAGGCCAGCAGCCACACCACTCAGATTAGTAGCTAGGCTGAATGCTCTGGACTCCAACAAGACTGTCAAAAAGAAATGCCCAATGCTTTTTTGGGGATTGGGAACAGTGAAGGAAGAGTACATCATTGTGCTGAAGCAAGTAGAACAGCCCTTTTCGGTTTCAGTGATCAGGCGCAATCTGTCCTTCTCCTACCAAAAGTCAAAGAGGAGCTCAACCACATGGCCCAACAAGGAGTTATTTCCAGGATGGAGCAGACTATGGAAAGATGTACATTTGTGGTGGTGGTGCCCAAACACACATTTGAACAGGTGAGAATATGCTCTGACCTCACTCAGCTGAATAAATCTGTCAAGAGAGCGTCACCAGTTACCCTCAGATGAAAATACTTTAGGACAGCTAGCAGGCAAGTGTTTTCAAAACTAGATGCTAATGCTGTATTTTGGCAGATTCCCCTCTCCAAAGAATCGTCTCTACTGACCACTTTTATCACCCCACTCTGTGCTTTCGACTTTCCTCAGCACCAGAACACTTCCAGAAACACATGACGCACACTCTAGAGGGTTAGTCGGATTGTTAGAATAACTGGTAAAAGTGGATCAAAATGCAGACAAAACACAGTCCAAAAGGTTTATTGAAACAGGCAACATTTGAATCCAGAGATGAGCTAAGAGTTGGAGGGTGCTGGAAGCTGGAGCTGAGCTGGAGACTGAAGTGGAGTGAGCAGACAAGGATGCAAGAGAGTCCAAAACAGGGTCCAAAACAATCTGGCAGGGTGAGGGAGAATGAGCCAGTTCTTTGTACTGCTGTGCTGAGGGTGTTGGCTTGATTGGGGAATGGACTGCAGGTTAGTAGTGGGTGGAACCACAGCTACACAGCTACAGCTACACAGCTAAATATCAGCTACACCCTGCAGGAGCTGACTTAGGAAAACTACACAAAGAAGAACAAAGGGACAGACAAAAGCAGCGACAGAACTATAACACGAAACTGAGCTCATGACATGCCACGATTACAGCCTTGACATCATGTGTTGGTCAAACACATGCAGCAGAGAGGAACAGTCGTGTCTGCAGCAGACATACCCAGGTTCTAAATCACTGAGACACCTGGTGGTAATCTACGGAGAAACAGTTCTCCAATCTCATGCACCCCTGTGGCTCCAAACCCACACACTAATATTCCAGATATACCACCGGAAAACAATGCTACAGAGACTGTAAGTGAACATGTCTCACCAGAAGTACTTCATTACTCTAGCCAACAGAATCCAGAGTCTGCAGAGAAGAGAAGCAGTCATTAGAATCAGAATACTTTGTTAGTGTAAGATGATTTATATTTTTCATTATTATTATGTACTATGCCTTAATAATATTGTAATAGGTTATTTGAATGGAACTATTTTCGGGCGTAATAATACTGCTGTGATGAGGTCACGTACAGTGATATAAATGTTGAACTGGCTGTTCAAGAGGGGGAGAAGATTCTTGCACCCACAACCTTTTTACTTCAAGTAACACTTTCTAACGACCACTTAAAAATTTGTGTTACACTAGTGCTGTATTTCAGCACAGCATCATTTCATCTGGAGCTCTGCTGCTCATTATTATTATTATTATTTTAGACTGTTACAAACAGGCTACAACTTATTTAGTTTAACCTGAGCTATTTGTTTAGCGGAGCTATAAGTTTCGCATTCTGCTAAAAAACAACTACTAGTCAAACGGATGGGCAGAATCACTTCAGTTTCCTCTGTGAGCTGGTCCTGACATCTCTAGTTTCACCACTGTTTCTGTGGCTGCAGCAGCAGAGCCTCTCGGCCCTGCCCACAGCCCATGGACAATTGTTCATATTAAGGTATTCAGATGCCAGAAGAAGAAGAAAGAAGCTAAACAAAAAATGATCAGAAAACAATAGGTTGCTATTCTATGTGTGTCTGGCTATAAAAGCAATAAGTTTAATGAGATTTACTGTTGCATTTGGTCATTCTTCAGAGCCACAATTAATCATAAAGCCTACAACTGAACAGCCCAAACAGGCCCCACCACAGAAAGAAAGACTGAGTCTCAGAGTCTTTAAACTGCTTTTATGTGTAATGTGGATACTCTACTAGTTGTGTAACTGAGTTGGACCGTTCATTGTAGGCTATATGATTAATGATAGCTCTTAAGTATGACCAAATCCTACAGTAAATCTCATTAAAACGTCTTGCACTTATAGACCTATTGAATAAGAATCAGTTGTTCTCTGAAAACATTTGTAAACTTTATTTGAGCCTTATATTTGAATAGCTGCCATATGATAAATGTATATGTGTTGCAAGTTACAGATAAAGGATCCAAAAGCTGGGCTCAGGTAAGTCTTTTCACAAACAGTTTATTTTTTTTCCTCTTGGGTGATAGTTACAGGTGAGTGGTGAGCTGAGGAGAGTTGCTGGAGGAAGTGGAGCCACGTGGGAAGTAAAAGCTGTAGTCTGGTTGGTGGAAATGGCTGAAGATTGCTGAGAAATACAGATAAGAAATACGAAATCCAAACGTTTTTCAAAAAATGGACCTGGTGCATAATTTGAGTTTTCACAAGACATACACATGATAGAAAGATACTAAAATGTGTATATTTATACAGCTACTCAAAACACAATAGTCTATTGGTAAGGTAACATAAAAAATTAGGGTATAAATACCTGAGCCAAAGAATTAAAACAACTCTTACTATTACTTTGGGAACCTCTGTGACAGCACACCATCCCTGTTGGAAATGTTGCATCAGGGTGTGTGAGTGGTAATGGAGGGCAGCGTGTTGATTGACAGCTTACGTCAAACACAGTCGGTCTGTGATTGGTCCTTTTGTTCTATGCCTGTGAAGGCGTCCAATTGCTTTAGAGCCAAGGGAGGGACTTATATCAAGCCATCGACAATGGCCAGTTGGTAGCAGCCTGACACTTAGAATGTCAAAGGCCAATCAAGGGCTTACTTCCTAAAAAAGGAGCGCTCCCATTGGTCAACACTGATTTCAAGAAGGAAGTTATGTCTGCCGATAAAACAGAGATAGTGTATATATAGTACTGAGTATGTCTTTTTATGGAGAAACAGAGCAAAAAAGCAAAACATCAGCAAAGAAAAGGGAAGCAATGTGAAAATGTAATTATGTGATGTTTAAGGCGGAGAACATTGCTGTTCCAACGGTGAAGTCACACCTAAAGGTTATGGTCAGCTCTCAGTATTTTGTGAAGGAAAAATTGGTCCTGTTTTACTTTTTTGAAAAGGAACACAAGATAAACAAGAGGTCCCTCTGCTGCTGTTACGATGAGTGGAGTCTAAGACAGGGATGGCAAATGAAAATCAGGATATGTCATGGGGGCCCTGCCTCACCATGGATTTAAAGAAACAACAGTACCCTTACATCAGTGCAACTCTTTTTGACCAATTCAAAAGTCAGTCCAGTCCCACAAAAATGGCACTAACAGATTACAACACAACAATAGTACATTTCCTTTAGGCCAAGAGGTGAAGCTCCTTTATAGTTGTATATTTTTTCAGTCTACAATCCAACATTAATTCTGGTCACACAACAAGTACCCAAATGTGTGTGAAACAGACATGTCATTGCTTTGGCCAAGAATGCTGTACTATAAAGGACAATTTGGGAATAAAGTGCTGATTTTTATTTGAGAAAATCACATTCCTGTTGTAATACTGGGCCCCTGTTGATGCCTGAATATTCAGTGGCACTGAAGCCTCTGGGGAAACCATTTCTAATCCCAGCTGTGATATGTGAGAGCTTCCCTCAAAATGACTGATTATCAAATTGAAATAACTATAAACTTTAGTGTGACTAATATATACAATTCTATACTCTATCAAAGTTTGCATCAAAGGTAAAGAATTACATACAATATCAAGCGGGGTATTTAGTGTTCTTTTAACATAAATCAAAGTGCATGAGGCCCATCTCTGGTGAACAGTGTGCTCTTACATTCCCAATCAGACTAGAAGCTCTAAACTAGACCTATAGTCTCCTCTTAAAGGTCCTATATTATACAATTTTGAACATTACACAGTGTATTTTGGATACATTTAGGTTACCATATCACGTTTTGCAACATGAAACACACAATAATTATCTTATACAAGAGGTTTGGATGAGCTCTCATCATGAGTCCAAAGTGAACGGTCTGATTTGGCGCTGTCACTTTAAGGCTCAGCTCTCCGGTGTTGGCTCCGCCCACTCATGACATCACACTAGCGCTGCGCTGGAAACAGACTGAAGTAAACACGGTACATCATAGTAATAACTTTTTCAGCAATGGCTTTGAGAGTAACTGAGCCGTATATCTTCGACCCAGAGTCTGACTCTGAGTTCAAAGAACAGGAGCAAACACAAAAACCTCGATGGCTTCTACAAGACGTTTCTGCTTGGTCAATGAGAAACTATTTATTGTGTATGTTTCTATGGTGTAGCCTGTAGCATAGCGTGTGTTAACTGCTTCTGTTTATAGGTGCACATGTGGAAATGGCCGTACAATGCCTACTGAAGATGAGAATGTATGCTGCCTGGAGATTCCTAAGGTAGCTGTTGTGCAGTATATTGAAAGAACTATAATAAAGTAGCCTAGCAATATGTAGAGCAATGCAGTAATACTTGTTAGTAATACATGTTGCTGACAGTAAGTAAGCTAACACAGTAGCAGCGATGCTTCTTTGTGCTTCTTTGTGCGTCTTAGCTGCAGAGCATGACACAGGGGCTGGAGGAGTGTGGAGGAGCACTTCCTGGAGAGGAGTGGTTTACTTCACATATTGACGTCATTGCGTGAAACAGCTCGTTGAAAGGACTGTAGCTCAAACTAAATAAATTACTCAATCATGCGCGAATGAAACAAAACACAACTTTGGGTATGTGTTTGAGGTAGAAACAACGTTATAACATGGTTAAAAGCTCAGAAAAGTCTATTTAGCATAATATGGGACCTTTAAAGGTGGAATAGAAGATGTTTTTGTAAAAAATTTTTGTTATATTTTATAAATTTGTTTTTACTTGCATATAAGACATCAGAAAATAAGAGGTCTTGAAAAATAAAATTTATTACATGTCAATTGTGGAAGTGGTGGTGCCTTAAAAACATTAACCAATCAAAAACGCTCTCATCGCGTGTTCTATTGGTCAATCAGCCTGTCAATCACTCCTGCTACGTGAAGCCGGAAGTGTGCGCGTTCCCGTATTCTGTTTACAGCTGCTTTTGCGTTGCTACTGTTAAACAGCCTCACTGTGCAGCTTCACTGTCAGGCACAGACTGCTCCTTCATGCAGCTCCATTGTCAGGACCACATAGTCATTTATTTCCCTTTTTTCTTTTTCTCTTTTTCCTCTTTATTTATTTGTGTAGATAGGGGGGACAGTCTGTTTAACTAGCGTTAGCTCCATCCATTAGCCTTTAGTTTGTTCATCTAGCTACTCCTCGTTAGCTTCAGGCTACATTTATATCTAGTTAATATTTTTTGTTGTTAGCAAGGTTTTACACAATGGCTGCGAAGAACACTGATGAAGGTAACTGTAAAAGAAAGACTATGTTTGAGGTGGCTGCGAAAAGGAAAAAGATGGCAGATCAAAGAAACAAAACCAGAGTTGGTCTTGGTGCATCGTTTGAGCGATGGCGAGCGCTGAAGGCACAGCGAGGAATACTAACGGACGCATTGGTCGCCAAATTTCTGCTCGACAGGTAAGTTTTAGGCTCAATGTTTTGTTGTCATATTAAAAACTGCTAGTTGGGAGTATTATCTGGTGTTTTGTCACTGTATTTTGTTAGACACATGTAATGTTTGATCGCTATTCTTGGTGGGCAGAAGTTAGAAGTTTTTCTTATTATTGTAAAACGTTACAGGAAGGGCTACTCTATTTCAATTTTCTAACAATCAATGGACACGTGCATGTTGTTTTGGAGGCGGGACCTCGGAAAGAACTGTGACACAAGTCGGCTGGTCTTGCGCATGCGCATTTTTCTGAACCTGGCTAACGGTCGCTGCTGTCTGAATGTTCGCAAACATCTTCTATTCCACCTTTAAGGCTAGAGAGGCTACACCCTCTGCTTTTGACAATATCAATTATGTGTCACTTTACTCAGTGATAACAGCCTCTTGTTATCAAGAGCATGTTGTATGTTTTAAATACAAATGTCAAAATGCAGAAACTTCAGCAGAAATCAGACTACTTTTTCTATCACCCACAAGGCTGTAATAATCAAAAGGAACATAGTTTTATTGTGTTGATCGGTCTCCACCTTGGGAGATGTGGCACATTTGATCAGGACACTTTCAGTCCATAGTCTACTTTGTCTGTGGTCTGTCTGTGGCTTGACAATCTCAAAGTTCCTCAGAGCAAGACAGAGAGAGTGAGTCAGTGTGGCATGTGCTGAGTGTGTTAGTGTGAAGCAGCCCCACACATGAGCAGTGGTGAAGACCAAGCTGAAGCAGAGAAAAAGGCAACAGGAAGGGAATGGTATAATTTGCTCCTTCAGCTGCTTGCACCATCACAGTGGACAGAACATAGGGCGTGAACACACAGGAGAAGATGGACAGATGGAGAGAGAGGGCTTAATTATTTCAAATGAGAGCTTTTGTTGTGTAAGTGTGTGAGACCCAAGGGTTTGCTCACACTCAGTGAACAGGGTGATTATTAAGACATTTTTTATCCAGGTCTCATCAGCTGTGACTACTCACACTGGCAGCAGCCGACTGGCTCAACTGCAGCTGCTTTAATTTTAAGAGATTAGCGTTACCAATGCATAGGAGCAGAACAAGTTGGTAGCAAGTTGGACACAAAACTAAATGGCATGTACAGCACACCAATCAGTGGCCATCGGATCTGCACAGGCCCAGCTCATCTCAAACTCACCTATGATCTTACTGTAGAAATCACAAATTCTTACTGCCAGTTTATTTAACAGCTTTTTACTGTTTTCCAAAATCACACTATATCTTACTGTTAAATTACTGGTTTAACAAACATTATAATACTCTTAATGTGTTTATGTTCTCTACAGTTAGCTTTATTTTTTTTAGATATACATTAAGTCACATCGGAGAATTTTCAGTTTAAATATATGCTGTGTTCATAGAAAATGTTTTAATTTGAAAGCATTTGCCCAGTAAAGTGCACAGCTCAATTTTATTTCAGGTATGTGAGATTTTATCAGCGTTGGGGGGTGGGGGGTGAGGGGGAGGCCAGGCCAGGAAGAACCCCATGGATCCTAGAGCCTCCATGTGGCACAGCCAGTCCTCCCAAATCTCTCCTGGGGCAAAGTTCATATCAAGTTGCCACAGGTCTGCAAGACAATGATTTGGGAGCAGTTCAACGATGTCGTCAGGGTACTAGAAGCTTTTGTGAAGGAAGATGTGGATCGAAAGCTCGAAGGTCCATGGGGTCAAGCGGATGCCACATGAACACATACCCCACCGTCTGATCAACTGTGGTGGGGTCACCTGGGTGAGGATGTCTGATGTTGAAAGACCCAAAACACCCAAGGACCTCAGGTTCCCTGATGTGTTCAGGTGCACCAGTAGGTGTATTTAAGAACAATATAGTCTAAAATTTCTACTTAGTTCATTGCTGTTCCCAAGTTTTCCCTCTGTCCGACCCACTGTTGGACGTTCCAGTGATGATTGGACCTTAGCTGTGCCCCATCTGTGGCCTGTGAGGGATGAACATGGCAGCACGCATAGACACAGTGGTTCAGTGCTCTCCCTTTCAGTGCTTTGTCCAGACGAGTAACAACACATACAAAAATATGTGTTGTGTGTGTTTTTACTCGTCTGGAGTACTTTCTGCTGGGCGAACAACATCTACAGCCAGCACGAGCTCCTAAAGGTAGGAATGCAGAGCGAACAAGCGGTTACAGCCACCTTTTTCCGCTCCCACGACATCCCAGTGGGTAGAGCCAGGACCCCGGGGTCTCCGTAGATTACCATTCTCGCAGGGAGGAGGCGAAGGCAGCGCAGGGACACAAGGAAAAAGCGGGGGTGTCAGGCAGTTGGGCCGGCGTTCTGGTGAGGCTGCGCAAGAGCTCGAACAAGCCGCCAATTCCTAGCTGTAAGATCCTTTGCCAACAAAATGGATGAACTGAAGCTTCAGACGGCAATGAACATACTCGTCAAACAATGTTATGTTTTGTTTTTCACCAAGACCTGGCTTCATTCATCCATACCGGATACGGCTATCAAGCTAGCAGGGTGCACTGTACACTGCCACGACACGTGCATAAGATAAGAGAAAAGGAGGGGGGGTTGTGCATATACATCAACAACAGCTAGTCTACTAACTCTAAGACTGTAGACAGTGCTTGCTCCCTGGACCTGGAGTACGTAACTATTAAATGCAGACCTGTTTACCTTCCGAGAGCTTACTGTTGTCATGGTAACCGCCGTGTACATTCCAGCCAGCAAGACAAGTAACCTAAGGCTGTGCGTATTATTGCTGGGGACTTTAATCATGCTGAATTAAAATTTTTTATCAGTATGGAACTTAGGGAGCACAGTGTCAAGGTCTACTCTAATGTAAAACATGGCTACAGGGCTATATGGCTCCCACTCCTGGGGCCAGTCAGGCGCTTATCACAATAAGGACTTTTAAAGCTCGCTCCAAAGGTGCTTCCCACCAGCTGCAGGACTGTTTTGAGAGAACCAACTGGGATATTTTCAACTACTAAGACCTGTTGAGTCCACCTATTGGGAGTGGACGTGGAGCAGCTCTGTGTCTGGTGTGAAGACAATAACCTGGTCCTCAACACAACCAAGACCAAGGAGCTAGTAGACATTCAGCCTTTGTACATCGGCAGGGACTGTGTGGAGAGGGTGGCTGCCTTCAAGTTTCTGGGCGTTACCATCAAGGAGGACCTGACCTGGAGCGCTAACTTCACTGCTCTAGAAAAGAAGGCTCAGCAGAGACTGTACTTCCTCAGACTTTAAAAAAAAACAAAACAACCTGAGTGAGAAACTGCTGGTGTCCTTCTATCGCTGCTCTATAGAGAGCATTTTAACGTACTGTGCTTGGTTTTCCAGCTGCACAGCAGCGGACAGAAAAGTGCTCCAGAAGGACATCACCAAAGTCCAGAAGATTATCAGACGATCCTATCTCTGGAAGAATAAAACAAGGACACACAGATTTAAAAACACCTTTTACTCAAGAGCCAATGTCAACTTGAATGCTGCTAAAATCTGTGTCTTTTAAGTGCAATTTTTTACTTATGGTGCAATTTTAGGGAACCATGCAGTAGCTTAATGTGATGGATGTGTGTTTAACTTGAAGCCTTTCATTTTTATTTATTTTTTTAACCTTTTTTTAAACTTTTATTTATTAATTTATTTTAATTGATTCATTAATTTATTTGGGTTTTTTTTTAATTATTAAACAGTACTATTTATTTTTTTATATCTGCACCAGTGGTTTGCATCCAATTTCGTTATACAATGTACAATGACAATAAAGTTATTCTATTCTTTCATTATTCTATTCTGTCACAGCCCACGGACCCGCCCTCCCACTGACCCGACTTCCTCTCACTCAGATGAACTGTTCCTGCTGATATTATCATGGACTATATTTATATTAATTTTCATTCATTTTTACATATGATGGACTCTTTGTCAGTGACTGTCCTGGACACATCTATTGCACAGCGTGTCCGTCCTGGGAGTGGATCCCTCCTTCTGTGGTTCTCCCTGAGGTTTCTCTTTTTCCCTGGCTGGCTTTTCTTTTTTTTTTTCCTTACCCTGATGGAGTGTCTTAGGACAGAGGATGTTGTCTGGTATTTCCTGCCTTCTGTTTTTTTTTTCTAAGCCCACTGAGGCATTTGTTATTGTGATGGACTATATAAATAAAATTGAATTGAATGACCCCTCCTTGAACCGCCACCTTAACGTGGTGGAGGGGTTTGTGTACCCGAATGATCCTAGGAGCTATGTTATCCGGGGCTACATGCCCCTGGTAGGGTCTCCCAAGGCAAACAGGTCCCAGGTGACGGGTCAGACCAAGTGCGGTTCAGAAGGCCCTTATGATGAGTACAACAACAAGGACAGTTACGTCGCCCGGTATGGGGCAGCCGGGGCCCCACCCTGGAGCCAGGCCCGGGGTTGGGGCTCGAATGCCAGCGCCTGGTGGCCGGGCCTCCTCCCACGGGGCCCGGCCGGGCTCAGCCTGAAGGAGTGACGTGGGTCCGACCTCCCGTGGGCTCACCACCTGCAGGAGGAACCGTAAGGGGCCGGTGCAATGTGTATCGGGCAGTGGTCGAAGGCGGGCGCCTCGACGACCCGATCTCTGGATACAGAAGCTAGCTCTAGGGACATGGAATGTCACCTCGCTGGGGGGGGAGGGAGCCTGAGCTTGTGCGGGAGGTTGAGAGGTACCGACTAGAGATAGTCGGGCTCACCTCCACGCACAGCTTGGGTTCTGGAACCCAAAACCTCGAGAGGGGCTGGACTCTCCACTACTCTGGAGTTGCCCGCGGTGAGAGGCGGCGAGCTGGTGTGGGCTTGCTCATAGCCCCCCAGCTCAGCCGCTGTGTGTTGGAGTTTACCCCGGTGAACGAGAGGGTCGCCTCCCTGCGCCTTCGGGTCGGGGAGAGGTCTCTCACTGTCATTTGTGCTTACGGGCTGAACGGCAGTGCAGAGTACAAGGCCTACTTGGAGTCCCTGGGAGGGGTGCTGGAAGGCGCTCCAACTGGGGACTCCATTGTTCTACTGGGGGACTTCAACACCCACGGGCAATGACAGTAACACCTGGAGGGGGGTGATTGGGAGGAACGGCCCCCCCGATCTGAACCCGAGTGGTGTTCTGTTATTGGACTTCTGTGCTAGTCACAGTTTGTCCATAATGAACACCATGTTCAAGCATAAGGGTGTCCATCAGTGCACGTGGCACCAGGACACCCTAGGCCGGAGGTCGATGATCGACTTTATAGTTGTTTCATCTGACCTTCGGCCGTATGTCTTGGACACTCGGATGAAGAGAGGGGCGGAGCTGTCAACTGATCACCACCTGGTGGTGAGTTGGATCTGATGGCGGGGGAGGAAGTCGGAAAGACTTGGCAGGCCCAAATGTACTGTGAGGGTCTGCTGGGAACGTCTGGCTGAGTCCCCTGTCAGAGAGGTCTTCAACTCCCACCTCCGGCAGAACTTCGACCAGATCCGGGGGGGAGGTTGGAGACATTGAGTCCGAGTGGACCATGTTCTCCACCTCCATTGTCGACGCGGCTGCTCGGAGCTGTGGACGTAAGGTTTCCGGTGCCTGTCATGGCGGCAATCCCCAAACCCGGTGGTGGACACCGGAAGTAAGGCATGCCGTCAAGCTGAAGAAGGAGTCCTATCGGGCCTGGTTGGCTCATGAGACTCCTGAGGCAGCCGATGGGTACCGGCAGGCCAAGCGGACTACGGCTCGGGTAGTTGTGCAGGCAAAAACTCTGGTCTGGGAGGAGTTTGGTGAGGCCATGGAGAAAGACTATCGGTCGGCCTCGAAGAGATTCTGGCAAACCGTTCGGCGCCTCAGAAGGGGGAAACACTGCTCCGCTAACACTGTTTACAGTGGAGGTGGGCAGTTGTTGACCTCGACTGGGGACATCGTTGGACGGTGGAAGGAATACTTCGAGGATCTCCTCAATCCCACCAACACGTCTTCCTCTGAGGAAGCAGAGGCTGAGGGCTCAGAGGCGGACTCGTCCATCACCCAAGCTGAAGTCACCGAGGTAGTTAAAAAGCTTCTCGGTGGCAAGGCGCCGGGGGTGGATAAGATCCGCCCTGAGTTCCTCAAGTCTCTGGATGTTGTAGGGCTGTCTTGGCTGACACACCTCTGCAACATCGCGTGGAGGTCGGGGACAGTACCCCTGGACTGGCAGACCTGGGTGGTGGTCCCTCTTTTTAAGAAGGGGGACCGGAGGGTGTGTTCCAACTACAGGGGGATCACACTCCTCAGCCTCCCCGGGAAAGTCTATGCCAGGGTACTGGAGAGGAGAATCCGGCCGATAGTCGAACCTCGGATTCAGGAGGAACAATGCGGTTTTCGTCCTGGTCGTGGAACACTGGACCAGCTCTATACCCTCTCCAGGGTGCTGGAGGGTTCATGGGAGTTTGCCCAACCAGTCCACATGTGTTTTGTGGATCTGGAGAAGGCATTCGACCGTGTCCCTCGCGGCATCCTGTGGGGGGTGCTCTGGGAGTATGGGGTCCGGGGCCCTCTGCTGAGGACTGTCCAGTCCCTGTACGACCGGAGCAGGAGCTTGGTTCGCATTGCCGGCAGTAAGTCAGACCTGTTCCCGGTGCATGTTGGACTCCGCCAGGGCTGCCCTATGTCACCGGTCCTGTTCATAATTTTTATGGACAGGATTTCTAGGCGCAGTCAGGGGCCGGAGGGGGTCCGGTTTGGGGACCACGGGATCTCATCTCTGCTTTTTGCGGATGATGTAGTCCTGTTGGCTCCATCAGACCAGGACCTTCAGCGTGCACTGGGACAGTTTGCAGCCGAGTGTGAAGCGGCCGGGATGAGAATCAGCACCTCCAAGTCCGAGGCCATGGTTCTCAGCCGAAAAAGGGTGGCTTGCCCCCTTCAGGTCGGTGGAGAGTTCCTGCCTCAAGTGGAGGAGTTCAAGTATCTTGGGGTCTTGTTCACGAGTGAGGGAAGGATGGAACGGGAGACTGACAGACGGATTGGTGCAGCTTCTGCAGTTATGCGGTCGTTGTACCGGTCTGTCGTGGTGAAGAAAGAGCTGAGCTGTAAGGCGAGGCTCTCGATTTATCGGTCAATCTACGTTCCTACTATCACCTATGGTCATGAGCTTTGGGTCATGACCGAAAGGACAAGATCCCGGATACAAGCAGCCGAAATGAGTTTCCTCCGCAGGGTGGCTGGACACTCCCTTAGAGATAGGGTGAGGAGTTCAGTCACTCGGGAGGAGCTCAGAGTGGAGCCGCTGCTCCTCCACATCGAGAGGAGCCAGCTAAGGTGGCTCGGGCATCTGTTCCGGATGCCTCCTGGACGCCTCCCTGGGGTGGGGTTCCGGGCATGTCCCAATGGGAGGAGGCCCCGGGGCAGACCTAGGACACGCTGGAGGGACTATGTCTCTCGGCTGGCCTGGGAACGCCTCGGTATTCCCCCAGAGGAGCTGGAAGAAGTGTCTGGGGAGAGGGAAGTCTGGGTGTCTCTGCTTAGACTGCTGCCCCCGCGACCCGGCCCCGGATAAGCGGAAGAAGATGGATGGATGAATTGAATGATATCAGTGTTCTCTCAAAGAGAGATTTACTAGTGTGTTTGTGAGACAGTGGCTCTGTTCCTGACTGCCTTTAACAGGCTGATAACACTTTTAACAACAGATGAAGTGTCTCACATTCATTTATAGCCCTCCCATGTAGACGTGTTAATTAACTTATTCAACTTCTCATTTTCTCTGCCTTTAGTTTCAGGGCTGTAATTGTAAAGACAATAAAGTAAAGTCATATAAACTGTATGAATCATATCAGCTTTAGCTTTCCATACCCACTCAATGTGATAAAATGCTGCAGGTTAATTAGGATCCATGTAAAAGAAAAAGTTCACAAATGTCTGATGAAACTACAGTCGTACTGTAGTGTCCCAGTGGTCTGGGCCGCAATGACTGCTGGGAGGTTGGGAGTCTTTGGTGTCTGTTGACCCATGATTCAGTGTTTGTGTTCTTGTTAAAATAAATGTTTACTTCTGTGCTCTGTCATATCGGGCCAATTTTTGCAAATTCTTAGAGATCGGCCATCAGCTCCAAATATTGTCATACAGGCCGATTTTTAGTCAGGCAGTTTTTTGAATGACTACTGACCACATTACTGAAGGACCACAGCTGCAACTGCACCACTTGACTGCAGAGATCCATGGGTGCACAGCACATGCACAGAGTGAGAACGGCTCTACAGGCCGGACTCAGGACTGAGGGAGAACAAACGTCTGGGGTTGAATTGTTGTCTCCAAACCAAATCGTATGTGTTGATTTAGCCGTTTTAATGTCTCTTACAAGTTAAATGTGTGCAAAATATGGTAAGTCTATAATACCCCCCCCAAAAAAAACTAAGCCAAGAGTACTGGGTAGTTTATTCCGAGCACACCTGTAGCATTAGTTTCTATTGCTAGTTTGGATGAAACGTGATACAATGTTGATTCACGCTGGTTCATTCAAATCCTATCTTAAAGGGCATGAAGTCAAACTGGGAAATACTGGAAAGATGTCAACATATTGGAGCTTTTAAATTTCTTTCTAAAGCTTTATGAGGAACAGTTTGCATACTGGCCATTCACTTATGCAGCATTGGCATAAAGTGTTCCACATTTTTTGTACAAAAAAAAATCAAACATTACCCTGTGTATTTTTTGCAAGAACCTTTAAGCTTATAAAATAACAAAAAATAATATAATAACAACAATATACATTAATGTGCAATAGAGTCACAGTAGCCAAATTATTTTAAAATTATTTAAAGTCAGTAAGCCATTTCCTTGTTATACTCCTCTTTCCAGCAGCTAATAATATATTATACATATATTTTCACTCAAAGTTCTTTAGTTGGACAAGAGGAGAGACCAGAACACCCCCAAAAAATATGGTAGTGACTAGTTTTCCCTACACCTTCTCCAACAAGCAGTGTCCCTCCCTAAAGAAGCATACCATGTTTTTCCAAACAAATTCCCTCAGGAAAGAGATGCAGTGCATTTAAAATATTTTTTTCCTCCCACTCAGTTTTCAGAGGTTTTTGTTATCTTAAAGCCACCTTGCATAACTTTTAGCCCCAAAAATATATATTCTTGTAATCATTTAATGACATGAGATCAGTAGAATCATGTCTCAATAACACAGTACCTTTAGGTGGACAGAATCCTCAAATACAAATTGTATACAATTCCTGTTTGCCAGGATGCACACATATTAATGTGTATGACACTTTCGATATAAAAAAACATTTCACACTTTTTTGTTAGGGTAACATTATTTATTATATAAGGGTGACGAACTCTGGTTGGAGTGCCCCATGTGAATTTTTGCCTAGGGCCCCAAGAGACTCTAGAATCGCCTCAGCTGTCACTGTAACGGAGTCGGCTTATTTGTTTGTTAGCTTTGTGTTAGTTCGGTCAAGCTAATTAAGCGTCACCCACCACTCTTCACTCCCTACGCTTCTCAGTAAAACCACTGGGACTATTCATGGGCATGTATGAACACAAAAAATGTTTGGGGGAAAGCGCGGTTGAAATAACCTTGATTACATGAGAGAAGAATGTGTGAAAAGGGCTAATGTAAGGCTCATAAAATAGATACAGACTTTAATAAGTTGTATGTGTGATAAAAATAGATTAAAGATCCCATATTATGCTAAATCGACTTTTCTGAGCTTTTAACCATGTTATAACGTTGTTTCTACCTCAAACACATACCCAAAGTTGTGTTTTGTTTCATTCGCGCATGATTGAGTAATTTATTTAGTTTGAGCTACAGTCCTTTCAACGAGCTGTTTCACGCAATGACGTCAATATGTGAAGTAAACCACTCCCCTCCAGGAAGTGCTCCTCCACACTCCTCCAGCCCCTGTGTCATGCTCTGCAGCTAAGACGCACAAAGAAGCACAAAGAAGCATCGCTGCTACTGTGTTACCTTACTTACTGCCAGCAACATGTATTACTAACAAGTATTACTGCATTGCTCTACATATTGCTAGGCTACTTTATTATAGTTCTTTCAATATACTGCACAACAGCTACCTTAGGAATCTCCAGGCAGCATACATTCTCAACTTCAGTAGGCATTGTACGGCCATTTCCACATGTGCACCTATAAACAGAAGCAGTTAACACGCGCTATGCTACGGGCTACACCATAGAAACATACACAATAAATAGTTTCTCATTTACCAAGCAGAAACGTCTTGTAGAAGCCATCGAGGTTTTTGTGTTTGTTCTTCGAACTCAGAGTCAGACTCTGGGTCGAAGATATACGGCTCAGTTACTCTCAAAGCCATTGCTGAAAAAGTTATTACTACGATGTACCATGTTTACTTCAGTCTGTTTCCAAAGCTTAGCGTGACGTCATGAGTGGGCAGAGCCAACACGCAGTGGCGGAGCCAGCGGGGTAGCCGGGGTGGCCATTGCCACCTCCAACAAAGCCCTGGCCACCCCCGGTGCCACCCCGCTGCAGATGGCAATGTGGCGATGATCCGCTATTAGGCTCTTCTAAACATTTTCCGAAGAAATCTCTAATTTCGTACATTCCCAGCGCACATGAATGCACCCTCACGCAGCTAGCTCGTGCCTGCTGGACTCTGGTTTTCATTGGTTAAAGGTGACACGCGG
This sequence comes from Rhyacichthys aspro, assembly GCA_036850595.1. Lineage (NCBI taxonomy): Eukaryota > Metazoa > Chordata > Actinopteri > Gobiiformes > Rhyacichthyidae > Rhyacichthys > Rhyacichthys aspro. The sequence continues at coordinate 953,116 of CM072169.1, forward strand.
TTCGTTCGTGCTGCAAAACATAGCGGCAGCGGCGGCTTGGCACATAGTACTGACATCGATGAAGAGCGTTTTGCGGTATGTACGTCTTTATCGGTAAATTAAGCAAACAAGGCAATGAAGTTAACATGGAAGTAAAGAAGACGCTGGACTGTTTAACGCTAGCCTGGTTTTTGACTCTAGTCACTTGTGCACCAGACTGACACTGACAATCGTGAAAAATCTCTTCATCTAGTAATCTGTAATGCAGTGCATTGCTACAAAAAACAGCTAACCTTATTAAAACTCCAATATTATCGTTCAGATACTGTAGAATTGCCTTAAGTGCTTATAAGTCTTTTTATAGTTGAGGCAGAGAAATTAACAGCACTACACCTGGCTACTACGTTAATGTTGTTAAATTTAGTAGTTATATAAAGTCATTGTTTTAGTAATTGTTTTGTAGGACACTCATGGTAAATAGGCTAAATTAAACTGTACCAAGTTTTGCTTTGTACATGAGGTGTAATTGTAACCAGGCTTTCCTCTGTATAGGGACAGTCTGAAGAGAAAAGGGGATATCTCCAACTTTTTTTCAATAGAAGCCAAAATCAGGTGCAGATCAGGACCAAACAGCTCTCAGCCCCAGTGTCAGCTGTGATCAACTTTCAGGAGATGGACAAACACAAGAACCAAATGTGTCACCAGCAGGTCAGAGCAGAGACAGTAAGCTGCCTAATTCAGATTGTGTGATGACTTTTATGTACACTAATATATGCTATGATGATATACAGTATATAATTCAGTTTTAGAAAAAGATGAGGGTGAGACAGAACTATTATTTTTGTCTTAATTGAACGTTTTGTATATGGACCCCCCAAATAATCCCTTGGCCACCCCTTTTTTAAAAGTCTGGCTCCGCCACTGCCAACACGGGAGAGCTGAGCCTTAAAGTGACAGCACCAAATCAGACCGTTCACTTTGGGCTCATGATGAGAGCTCATCCAAACCGCTTGTATAAGATAATTATTGTGTGTTTCATGTTGCAAAACGTGATATGGTAACCTAAATGTATCCAAAATACACTGTATAATGTTCAAAATAGTATAATATAGGACCTTTAAAATGCATAAATAGGCTAAAATGGTTAAAAGGGTAAGAGTTCATAAAGACATTTTATATGTTAAAATAGTTGTTAAAAAACAGACACCCAATATTTTTTTATAAATATGTTGTGTCTAAAATAAGCCAGATGCCTGTTTTATGTTTCGCTATGGTTGTAATACCTCACAGTGTCAAGAGATGGTGCATCGGTAGAAGGACTAGGGCCACCAAGAGGGAGAGCTGCAGAATAAACCCTGCAGCCAAGCGATGCGAATGCTTAACCCGTCTGCCTCTCTGCTTTTATTTCTCAGGTTGGTGATATATCCTTGGCACTGAAACAAGACTGCTAAATCTGTAGAGCCTTATATATAATATTCCCACTCCTTTCCAGACCGGGGAGGGGCAACACTAAGAATCGCTTGCTTCCTTAGCAGGATCCACTCTTCCACATCAACGTCTATATAGGCCTCCCAAAGTCTTTTATTCTTTCAGTAGTTGCCTGTCCATGTGCATATGTCCTGTTTTTTTTTTTTCAATCTGTTTATTGATTCAATTTATATATCTAACTAAAATTCGTTCATTCATCATCTACATCTTGGTCCTGTTAGGGATTGTTCCTGGACAATGGCCAGTTAGTCGCAGGGCTGACATTTAGACACAATTCACTCTCACCTTCATTCGCTAGAGGCAGTTTATGCATGTCTTTGGACAGTGGGAGGAACCCGGACAACCCAGAGAGCGAACCAACTGACATGGGGAGGACATGCAGACATCACGCAGAAAGATGGAGTGTTGCTGTCTTGGTGTGAGGCAGGAGCACTAAACACTCTGCCACCGTGCACCCCCCAATTATTATTTTGTAGTTTATTTAAATGACATGTTGTTTTATGCCTGATTGATTTGAATAATGTTTAGACAAACATACATATTTGATGTACCGTATTTTCCGGACTATAGAGCGCACCTAAATATAAGCCGCACCAGCTAAAATTTAAAAGAAATATATATTTTGTCATATATAAGCTGCACCGGACTATAAGCCGCCGATATCCAGGCTGAGAAATAAGATATTTACATAGAAAGATTTTGTACCATAAGTGTTTATTCATATACCTGAACTGATTGTTTCCGAACAGTGCCTGTAACACGGCAGTAAAAGTGCTGATCAAACAAAACAGAAAAGTCATTGATGGTTTTATTCATCTTCCTCCTGTGCACTAAAACCAAGCTGCTTTATTTTTCTTCCTCCTGCGTACTGAAACCACTGAACACCAAACCACTGTCAATTTTCTTCCTGCGCACTGTTAAAGCACAACTGCGCAACTCTTAAAGTCACTTCATTCTCCCGTGCACTGAAACCACAAGTCACTATTCATCTTCCTCCTGAGCATTGAAACTACTGAACACCAAACCACTGTCACTTCATTTGTTTCCCATTATGAGGGGGTGAGGGTGTAAAAATATTACGGTATTTTGCTGTTGTGCATCTTGGGTTGCATATGCTAAGAGTAAAAACTGGCGCTTTCTTGTTTGTACCGACTACCGCTGCCTGTCTCGTTTTTGCACTTCCTGCTAGAACGCCCCCCTGAGGGCTGAAGAAAAATTCATAGAAAAGCCGCATCTCTGTATAAGCCGCATGGTTCAAAGCGTGGGAAAAAAGTAGCGGCTTATAGTCCGGAAAATACGGTATACCTTTTTGTGATTTGTGATTAATACCTATATGACTAATTTTAATTTGTTTCTGTAGTGTAATGAAAACAAAGGAGGCAGAGAATCAGATGAAGAGGAGTTACAAAACTACAACTGCAGTATCCCAGGATATTCCAGTAATGCAGCAGACTAATTACTGTCTTGAGATATAAGATGTACCAGGTACAGACTGTAAGTGAGAGACAGGACTAGGACTAAAACAGGACTAAAATTTTCCTTAAACCAGAGCTGAAACAGGAATAAACCAGGACAAATCATTGGGCTATCCTATACAACCACACTCAGTTGGATACAGCACAATTCCTGTCAGTTAAATGGAGCTTACTTCAATGGACCTTGGCTCTTTTTACAGAACAGCAAAATGTTTAAAAGCTGGGTAAAAATAGCCTGGCCAGCCAGACCGACTTTCTCTTTGTATTACATACAGAGAAAGTTAGTCTGGAATCGATCGATCTGCCTCCGATTTCTCTCCGGCACTTTCTTTCCGACCAATCGTAGCGAGGGAGGCGGGATTTTGTTTCGCGTCATATTGAGCGCGAGAAAACAGTAGCAGGTTTCGGTAGCTTACAACGATCGAAATAAGCACTAAACTCGATATTACACCCCGTGTCCTCAGGTTTTTCTGACAAAAACAACAGAAGTCATTCACCGTCACCGAAGCATCTTCTCTCTCGAGCCACGCTGGTGTATGCTGTGGTTTGTTGACAACTAGAATAAGTTTCGCTTTCCTTACGTCACATCCGTGGCTTCTCTGATTGGTTCACTCAGCGAGCGTTAGTTCTGCCCATGCTCCTGCCTTGAAATCCTGTTTAAATCCATCGATCCCAGACTAACTTTCTCTGTATGTAATACAATGAGAAAGTCGGTCTGGCTGGCCAGGCTAGGGTAAAAAGCCCTAAGGACATATTTGTACATGGGCTAAACTAGAACAACCCTTCTGTACTATCAGATGTGATGCACACATGAAGCACAAAATATTGCAGAAATGCACACCACAGCTCAAAGATCAGTGCAATGAAAAGAGCATTTTGTCTGCTCAGTAAAAAATGTGGGCTCACCCAGTTCCAATCACTGCACCTGTTGCACAAGTTTATGCTATTTAATATAGACTGCCACATATCTTGAGGGAGTAATGTATGTAGTTCCTCCTCCAATATTCCTTTTATACGAGCTAGGGGTTCCAGGTTATATGAATTCATTAAAGCATAGACTTTGGCAATTGTCCCTTGGAGTGTGGGTTTAAGTCCAGACAGATTCAAGAAGTGAATCAGGTGGTACTAATGGAAAGTGAGTGATGGAGGAAGACACAAAACTACAAAGCTACAGTTATCTGAAAAAGTGGGAGTCAGGGATCTGCGCCCATATTTTGAAGGAGTGTTTAACCACCAATTTAAAGCAATACTGGTTCGGTTGGAGGGAGTTTTGCACAGAACAGAGCATGTAAAGAGGCAGGTCCACATTACATGTTCTCTAGGGTCAGCCATGCAGAGTCATTGTTACATGAAGAGTTAGCCCAATATAACATTGTCCAAACATTGGCTGCCCAATTATAATATTGAAAGTTGGGTAATGATAGTCCACCATGTTCACAGCTTGCAATTATTTTATTCCATATAAATAAAGATATCAGCCTATCTTTAAGTGAAAAAAAAGATTTTGTCAAGAAAATCTGTATACATTGGAAAAGATACAAAAACCTTGGTAAGACATTTATTTTTATTGTGTTTATCCTACTCCCTAATGACAATGATAGTTCAAGTTCATTTTATTTGTATAACACATTTACAACAGCCACTAGGCTGACCACAGTGTAACACACGTCACAACAACTATGTTTCATTGAAATTCATCCTGACACAAGTGGCGCTGTTTTAAAAGTTATCAGCTCCCAGGTAACTTCCTGGTCATCACCTTCTACTCCCTCCTGCTAATCTCTCCCCTCTACGCTTGAGTCTATTAGGAGGAGCTACAAACAACTCCTGGTAACAGGATCTTATGCTTCTTGATGGAGTATATAAATTAAGGAGTTCAGAGAGGTAGACGGGGGCTAGGTGAAATAAAGATTTGTAAAAAAAGAGTAGAATTTTGAAGTCTTTACTAGCGGGAGAAAATTTGCTGTTGTACTTATGAGTGATCCACACACCCAAGTACTTGAATTTGTTCTTACTTAATTTAAATGGCAGTGAGCTAAGGATAACCTGCTGAGCTACATGACTGATGGGCATTAGGTCACTTTTCTGCATGTTTACTTTATAGCCTGATATTTTCCCTAAAACATAGTAGATATACATAAGTAAAGTTAGTAATTGTGGCAGACTTGTTATCATCCGCATACAGGGATATTTTGTGTTCTGAGTTTTTTCTCCATATACCTTTAATGGTGACATCATGGTGTATTGCAATTGCTTCTTAGCATCAAGTGGCAGAAGCACTTCTGGAGTGTCGGATGGAGTGGGGTTATGAAGGATGTTTAGGGGCCTACGAATGTTATAGAATGAATGGCGATTCTTGCTAAACCCTGTCTGATCTTATGAAATTATTGAAGGCAGGACTGTTTCCAAACGGTATGCCATCATTTCGGCCAGGATCTTACTGTCAACATTCAGTTGTAAAATAGGTCGATATGAGCTGCATTTTAATTTATTTTTATCCTTCTTATGAATAACTGTTATAACTGCTTGTCTCATAGTACAATTCAGTTCATCAGTAATTCTTTGCAGTTTCTTTGTGTCGGGGACAGGCCGTAGAGCAGAGGTGGGGGCTCAAACAAAATGCATTGGAAGGCAGCGAGCCAGATTTAAAGGACTCATCATAGACCAAGAGTACAATAGGAGAAAGTTCAGTAGAAATTTCTTAAAAGAATTCACTTGAAAAACTGTCTAGTCCAGGCGATTTTTAATTTTTTTCATCAAATCCAGGGCAGTCCCCCCATCAATAGTGGGAATACTGAGTTTATTAAAAAATATATCAAACAACAATTCATCCTTATTGGATTCTGAAGTGTATAGCTGTGAATTATACTCAGTTAACCAGTGATTAATCTCCAAAGGATGAGTGAGTTTAATGACTTCTTTATCATTAATTGCAGGGATAGACTGATCTACACATTGTTGCCGTATCTGGTGGGCTAAAATCTTCCTTATCTTCTCGCCATGTTCATGTCTTGTATGTTGATTTGTTCAAAAGTGTTTCTATACCTTTAGTAGATAATACCCTAAATAGATCAGGTGATTGGGAGTGGGCTAAAACTTTGTCAAGCTTCAATATATAATTTTCAATTAAAAGTCGCTCATGTTGAATTTTCTTTACTCGGGCACTATATAATATAATTTGACCCCTAAGATAGGCCTTCATAGATTCCCAAGTTAAACCCGGGGTCTGATTACGCACAAAGTATTCTTGTATTTCTCTTGATATAAAATTAATGAACTCAGTATCAGAGAGAAGCAGTGTATTAAAGCTCCATGGCCGATGCTTACTGTACATATCTGGCATATTCAGGGTCATTAAAAGTGGGGCATGATCTGATATTACTACAGCCTGGTATTCACATTTCTGGGACTAATAGAAGTAATTCACTGACTAGAAAAAAAGAATCTATGCGCGAGAATGTTTTATGAACTGGTGAAAAAAAAGAGTAGCCTCTGCACCCAGGGTTATGGAACGCCATACATCAGTCATCCCATAGGTGTGAAGAAGCTGATTGAACACTTGTGTAGTACAAGATGGGGTCATGATCTTAGGTGAGCTACAATCAGGTGAGGGAGTTAACACATAGTTGATATGTCCCCCTAGAATGAGATGATGTGTGTCTATATTGCGTTTTCGAGAGAATAAACCAGTAAAGAATGATGTGGCGTCCCAGTTGGGTGCATATATATTTGCCAAGATGACTGGAGACTACCTACTTTTATGTAGCGGCCAGCCATGTCTGCCTCGACTTTTGTCATAACAAATAGGACACTCTTGTTGATAAGAATTGCTGTTCCCCCAGATGTAGAATGAAAGTTGGAGTGGTATAGTTGCCCCACCCATCCTCCTCTAAGTCTACCATGGTCAAAATTGTACATGTACAACTTAAATGAGAAAAAGGAGAATTAAATACATACCCAGTGCAACAGTTTCCCATTCCTAGACACCGACAAGAACATGGTAAAAAACCAAACCCCTCGCACAAACATCCACACATTGAGAGGTTACCAACTTAAACAAAACGTTGTCCTTTACATAAGCCACGGCTTTCGCCGCATCTTGAAACTGCTTCTTAATTCTGTTGTGAGTGATGTGGAGTTGGGCTGTATGAAGGATCCCATAGTGGACCCTGTCCTGTCCTCGAAGTAGTTTCCTGGCGTCACTCGGTGGATAATCAGGAAATATGAATATGATTGATCCGTTGTAGTGGAGTGGTCCCGTTTCTCTGGCTCAGTGAAAAATCTCAACGCAGTCTTGGTGATAGTGGTGTTTTGCTATGATCTAACCGTTTCGCCTGTAGAGTACGATGGGACCTGTCTATCAGCACATCCTTATCTATTTTGAGTTTCCTTAATTACCTTCGACACTGCAGTTGTGGTGCTTGAGCCTGGTTCCTCTGCAATGTTGATTACACGGATGTGTGACCTCCGCATTCTGCCCTCCATGTGCAAGCATTTTTCCTGCAGGTTTTTCACATATTTCTCTAATTTGCGCACGGTGGTCTGCAGCGTTACTATGTCATCTGAGCAGCCAGAGTGACCTCCTTCAATGACCATGTTTTTTATTGACTCCCAGTCTGACCGGAGCACTGATGCGCTACCTGCTATATCCACTTTTATTGCTTGTAGAACCGATTTTATGCCTTCAAATTCCTTTAGTACATTCTTTATTTCTGTCTGAAAAAGTGCGGACAGTTCTGTTTTAATAGATGATAGTAGCTTAGCTTTCAAGTCCATCATGTGTGTTTCAACGCCTGTTTTGCTAGCAGTGGCTTTGCCCGAGTACTTGTATTCGCAAAGGTTGCAAGCTATTTACGCTTGCAGGTGATTAAAGAACCGTCCCAAAAAACTTAGGAGCATATAGGACAATCACAATGTCATATTCGAGTGACAAGTGCAGTAGAAGGGAAATTAAAATAAAGTTTTGTGCAGAGCTCAATTCAATTTCAATTCACTTTTATTTGTATAGCCCAGTATGACAACAACAATTGTCAATTCTGAGATTCAAGACATCCTGAGGACAGTTCTGCTCTTCTCCCTTCCAGCATGCCTCCGGAATATATGGACTATCTAAAGGTGTTCAGTAAAGCCAAGGCCACCTCTCTTTCCCCTCATCGTCCTACAACTGTGCTATTGAACTTGGTACAACCCCCCTGGATGGATGTCTGTACTCTCTGGTCCAGAGAGAGAGACACTCTGGACCTGCATTGACTACCGGGGTCTCAACGACATTACAGTGAAGAACAGATGTCGGCTGCCTTTGATCTCCACAGCATTTGAACTACTTCAGGGTGCTTCTATCTTCACTAAGTTAGACCTGTGCAACGCCTATCATCTTGTCCGGATTGAGGAGGGGGATGAATGGAAGACTGCCATCAACACACCCAGTGGCCATTACGAATACCTCGTCATGCCTTTTGGCCTTACCATTGCCCCAGCAGTTTTCCAGCCTCTAGTAAGTGATGTACTAAATAAGTATGTTTTTATGTATCTGGACTTCGGACTGATTTTCTCTAGGACCCAGCCAGTGCTTAAAAGACTTTTAGGAAACTTGCATTTTGTCACAGCCAAGAAATGCAAGTTTCATGCCACCACTGTCTCTTTCCAGGGATAAACCCTGCTATAGTCTCGGCTGTTACTGACTGGCAGACTCCCACAAAGTTCCTGGTGTTTGCCAACTTCTACCAGTGGTTCATCAGGGGATACAGCACAATTGCAGCCCCTTTGACATGTCACCTCCTCCAAAGGTTCCTTTCACGTGGCTGCTGGCAGCTGAACAAGCCTTCTGCGAACTGAAGATGAAGTTCACCACTGCCCCAGTCCTGTCCATTCCTGATTCCACCAAGCATTTGTGGCGGAGACCAACACTTCTGAAGTTGGAGTGGGGCTGTTTGTCTCAATTACCTTCTGATTACCAGAAGCTCCATGTGCCTTTTTGTCCCAGCGTCTTTCTCCTGCTTAGAGGAACTATGATATCGGCAACAGGGAGCTCCTCACGGTCAAGCTGGCACTATAGGAGTGGCATTACAGGTTGGAGGGGTAGAACATTTAAAGTATGGACCAATCATAAGAACCTTCAAAATATCTGTAGCGGCTTTTCAGTTTAAACAGCCACAGTGAGCCACCGGTATGTGAATTCTCTTACACTGAAAACGAGGAGACGTAATCAATTTTAGTCCATTTAATAAAGTTATTGAATCCAGGCATTACATTGATCGACATGAACAAGTAGTAAATCTGTGTGCTCCCACACCTGACACAGCTCTACTCAAAGTGTGATGACATCACACACCTCAATTTAAAGGGAGCCAACTAAACCTGATCAATAGACACAGATTTCAACCAATTACATTTTTAACATAAATTATTAAACAATGAATTACATTGACATTCCTTTTAATGTTTTAAACTTGATGCATTTTAGCTTAAATTAAAATAGTAATCTTTTTAATAACCCTTTTACCATTACCTTCAAATATACAATCAAAATATATATGGCTCTCACATTCCCAGCCCCTACTGTATAATTAGGAAAAATTAAGCATTACCAAAACTCAAAACTGAGAGCCATTCTAAAAATGACATAAATTCATATCAATATTGCATATGTGGCATTAGCTGAAAACTTTACCATTATATTACTGACTATAAGTAAACTCTAAACTCAAACATTTACTTCACTCTTTGCTCTTTACTTCAGTTCAGTTCTAACCTGCTTCCTGTAGCAGGCACAGCTTGTTCACAGGTCTCTCCAGAGTGCTGGATTTGGTTCTTAACACCACTTTGTGCAGCAATCCATTAGAATCAGGAAAGGTTTGGATGATTCTTCCCATTGTCCATGTGTTTCTAGGGGCTGTGTTGTCCATCACAAGCACCACATTTCCAGCTTGAAAGTGTTTTTTGTGCAGACCATTTCTGTTGCTCCTGGAGAAGGGGTAAGTATTCACAATGCCATCTGGTCCAGAACAAGTTTGCCAGATATTGTACTTGCCTCCATCATCATCTAAGATACAAATCAAGTTTATTGAAGACTCCAGGGGGTATGTTGGGATGCACCTTCATCAGAAGTAGATGGTTTGGTGTGAGTGGTCCAAGCTCCAGCGTGTGTGCTACAAGTCCTCGTGCAGTACACTGGCTTCAGGCTTTCCATTGTTTGGAGCAATTTTTTTAGTAATGTAGCGGCTATTTTTATCAGTTTAAACAGCCACAGTGAGCAACTGGTATGTGAATTCTCTTACGCTGAAAACGAGGAGATGTAATCCATTTTAGTCAATTTAACGAAGTCATTGAATCCAGACATTACATTGATCGACATGAACAAGTAGTAAATCTGTGTGCTCCCACACCTGTTGTTACAAGGAGCTGGCAGGTGACCCAAAAAGCAGACCAAACAAAGGAACAGGTTCAGAGCTTTTATTTTTTACAGGCACCAGAGACGAGGTAAGTTCAGAGCTGGGGGCGCTGGAGCTGGAGGTAAGTGCAGAGCTGGGGGGCCATGTGAGAAGCAGCGCTGGAGCTGGAGGTAAGTGCAGAGCTGGGTGAAGCGACAAACTGAAAAAGAGATCCAAATTAACTTGGTCCAAAAACAGAACAAAAGCTTGGAGCAAAAAATCTTCAACTTAGAGCCAACGACTTTACCACACTAGTGAATCAGATGAACTGGTGGAGTCAGGACCAGGTTGAAATACTGCTGGGTTGATTGAAGATGGACCACAGGTGGGTAACTAGAATGTGCCCGGTCTTCTGCTATGGCTCTGGTTTGTCCGGTTGTGTCTTTGACTAATACTTCCTGGTTTGTCTGCTGCCATGAGACTTCATTCCAGTGTACCTCATGTATATACACACCTAAGAGATTCTCTGCAACTAGTTTAACCCAATGTCACAAAATAAGCGAGTGACAACAGGGGTACAAACTACAGTAACAAGAAACACACCTAGAACAATGCAAGCTGTTCACTAGAAACACAGCCGCAAGACTGGCAGGAGGCGTGGTCTTATAATGGTGTGGCTTCTGCAGGTGGAGGCACCCAGTTGGAAGGGGACTGGAGCACTGCACTAATCAGAGCAGAGGAGCAGGATCAAGCAGGAGCCAATCAGGAGCAAGACATTAGAGCATGCCATCAATAATCGAAAAGGGCTAAATGAATTTGCATGAACAAAACACACATGACACTTCAGCACAAAGAAAGACGGGAAAGGCAAAGGATCCCTGGCTGTAACAATCATTCATTAAAACAGCCAGTTTCACAGTAGACGCTGCAATTTCCAGATCAAATTGAAGTTGTTCTTATTTTCTTTGCAGCTGTTCTCCTTGTTCCTCCACTTCTTGTTCACTTCTTGAACTGCGATTACTGCCATTTTTTGATGATTTATGAGAGATTTTTGTCTCAACATTAGTGAAACTGTCATTGGGCTGCACTTCAGCTTGGCCCACTGCTATATTAACAAAAGTGTCAGTAGGCTATTTGTCAACCACACATCCACTTCATTAACAAATTAACACTAATCATCAACAAAGATTCCTGAATAGTTTGAATTCCATCACACATGCTTTTGTATTTGTCAAACATGCATTTAACTTCATTTTCACAATCTCTGTCAGTCATCAACTCAGCAACACCAGCCTAAGGTTTGCTCATTTTATCAAACATAGCCATTCTTGAGTCTTTATGGTAAGTTGTCTTTGCTATTTGTTGTTTCATGCCATGCACAACATGATAACCATATTATCTGTGTTTGAGTCAGGATTATATAGTGCTTTTTAGTTTAGCTGGTAATAGACCATGCTGCTGTCCAGCAGATTCGTTTTGCATCTCTGCCATTATACATTTACTTTAGAATGAAACACTCTGGTGGACTACTTGCGGTTTTAACGGGGGCCGCTGACTCTCTCTTTGTGTGTGTGGCTGACCTAATTTATGCCCATCTAATTCACACCTCTTTTGGGACAAATTTGTTCCATTCATTCATCTGCAGTCCTTTCTTTCAAATCTAGCGACAAAACATCACCCAGTTCCTTGAAACATATAGCCTTACCAATAGCAGGAGCTGCTTTGTTGATTCCACGCGTTTCCTTTATTAATTTTTTTTTTTTTTTTACTTCATTTAGTGCTATTCTTTACCAGTAATAACTGGGCTTACTATAATTGTCACATACTCTACATATGTTGAATTGTTAAACTTTATTTCAACAATAACTAGATCAATAAAACAGAGCATTTTGGCCGTTCAAAAACTGTGTGCTCACCCTGGCCCAATCGCTGCACTGGTACCAGTAAGCTTACCCATGTGCCCTTGCACCCATGCCACACCCAGTTTTTAGGCAAGCAACAGAGACCACAGATACACAAATAATAAAACATAATTCTACTAAAAGTAAGAAAAACACATTTTAATACTAAGGGCTCAGGAGGTACAGCAGGGTGTCCAATAATGGGAAGGTTGGCGGTTCAATTCCCACTCTCCCCAGTTCATACTGTGCTTGTGTGTGTGAATGGGTGAATGGAAGCATGATGGAGTGACTGAGAAAGCTCAAAGCATGCAAATACACATTTGTACAAGCAACATTTTCACAGCACAAATGCTGCAATTCACAAATGCAACATCATTACTGCAAATTCATAAAACCTCATTAACTTCACAACATGCATACTGCAAATCAAGACATGTGCAAATGGCCACATAAACTGCATTTTCAATATTGCGATGCAGCACCTACAAATAGAAAAAAGGCTGCTTTCAGTTTACAACACATGCTTGACAAACATACAAAAGAAGAGAAGAAGCGCTGCAAATAGAAAACGTGCTGCATTGTTGAGATTCCTTCAATATACTACAGCAATCTACATATATTTTTTTAAAACCCATGAATAATTTCTTATTTTTGTAATAGATTTGACCATTCGGCATTGTGTTGATGGTGTAGCGGTTCAGGTGTTGGTTCAGAATTGAGCTTCTTTTATCAGGAGCAGGTTCAAATTCCGCTCACACCTTCCATTTTTCATCCATTACTTTTTACTATAATAATCATTATTTATGACTTCCCTGTATATAATAGCACCATACCACAGAGAGGATGACACTCCAACCAAACACACCAATGCACAAAGCACACTTTGGAAATCTAAGTGTAATGTAATGTAATCTACCTACCTACCTACCTACCTACCTACCTACCTCTCACTCTGCCTCTCTCTAGAAATGTCACAATTGAGGCTGGTAAAATTAGCAAGCTAACTTTTTGCACTAATTTTACACAGTTGCTCTGTGGGTTTATGCTCCTTCACAGTTATTCTCTTACAGCTGTGCCTAAGTGCCAGACACATTTGACAGGCAGATTCATCAAAACCGTCTTCAGTAGTCCAGGATTCTTCACACTCCATAAAGAAAAGCACAAATGCATTTTTCGTATGTGGGTGTATTGTTCCTAGAGAAGTGGAAAATGTACATTAAGTGACAAATGGACTTCACAGCTGACAGCCTTTGGGTGACATGAGGAACAATCTAGAAGACTTGGTGCCTTCCTTGACAGCTTTCTTTCTGAAGAGCTTTCAGTGAGGTGAGGAGACAGTGATGAACAGCTCTAAGGTTCAGGGAGACACATGGACAGATGCTTTTCCTGTGGCACCAATCATGCTTTGTTACTCCTCACAAAACCCCAACTCTTCCTGTGGGCCTAGTGCTGTCTCTTAAGTGAAGTTTACATTTTTGTAAAGTCTTAACTACCATTTCTCAATGACCGTTTGCAGTGAGGATATAATTCTTTAAAGATTTGGTAAATAAAAGTAGGTGCCCCTGTATTCTACAATAACTGTGCTAGCAGTTGAAAATTAAATTTTGTAATCTAGCCTTCTACAACTAATACTGACCATGTTCCCCTGGTCTTCAGCAAATTAAGTGAGACACTATTGACTGCCCATTGTTCTCCCTCAAGGACATCTCCAGCTCCATTCAACAGAGTCAAGAGAATACTTAACTCACTTACCACTTTGGCCACAACCTTTTCCTCTGCTGCCCTCTGCAGCACATTACAGCAATAGACTGACTTTTTCCTTTTTGACTATTGAAACTGTAAAAATTGTCCTCACTAACCATTACCTCAGCCACCTTTTTCAAAGTAGTTTTTATAGTGTTTTTACTGATTGATGGCACTACCTAGAGTAGCCCTTTTAAAATCTGTTGTGTTTGTACAATGACAATAAAAGAATTATGATCTTCTGTAAAACACTCAAACTTTGATTAGCACATTAAGTGATTTTACAAATAAAGTGAAGTCAGTGAAGAGAGCAGCAGGAAATGCATTTTCATATTTTTGGTCTTTGCCCTTAATCTGTAATTTTACATGATGTATATGATATACTTTAACTTTTTAAAACATTTTTCCACAGGTGGAGATACCACTGGTGTCTAACATGTCTACAGTGAATGGCCCATCTGCTTTATGACCTTTGATAAATATGCCCCTAAAAAACACATATTCATCTTGTCCCTGTATCCAAAATAGGTATGAGGTCCACCGTGGAGGTGATGCAGGACAAAGTAGGCCAAGGACTTCCACAGAAAATAGACTGTAACTCACTGAGGGCCTGGAGCATCTTGGGATGTAGTGGGGAGTGGAAAAAAATTGGGTTATCTATAATCCTGGAAATAAAAAGTAGGACTACCACACAGTCCTGGCACACAAGTCAATTTAGTTCAGTCCCATTGTTATATTAATAGAGCAACAGAGGTTATCCAATTCTGGGCCAGGAACACCAACAGAACACCTATGTCCTGATCTACAAATAAGTGGCACAGAGAGACAGTGGGTGCTAGACATAGCAAACATTCCTTCATTTTTCTCAGCTTATTTCCATGAGGGGTCGCAGCTGGGGCCTATCCCAGCAGCTTTACGTCTGAGGCGGGGTACAGTGGACCCCTTTCAGCCAACAATGAAAACACATGGACTTTTTCCCTGTCCTCTGGAGGAAACCAGGAGGAAGATGTGTTCCATCTTCGGTCCATCCAGCCAAAAAACCAAGGATGCAATTGTGGATCCTCCGTAGCCTTTCCCTACCCACAATGCACCGCAAGTATTTTGAAAAGAATGCGGTAGAAAAGGAAGTAAAGGCTTAAAGTGGAGATATTCAGTTTTAATACAAGTGTCCATTTTCTGTGTTCATAGAAAATTTGTTATTTTTAAAACATTTGCCCAATAAACTGCAAATTTCAGTTTTCTTTCACATATTATTTTATTACTGTTGTCATGTCAGCTGACTGTTGCTATAGGCTTTCAAGTCACTCATGCAGAACTTATCACATTTGTCTGCTCTTGTTTTATAAAAAATACATATGACATAATGAAACAAAAAGTAAATAATAAACTAATGTAACTACTCAGCTCCACAGATGCCTTTTTTTTGTTGTTGTCAGGAGCCATGGAACAGTTTCAGACTCTCACTAACATCAGCCTGTGATTTAAAAAAAAGAATCTTGGGCTTGTTTTTCATATTTATTAATTTTTTTTTGCTTAACATTGCATCGTATATTATAGTTTTATTTAGTGATCCATTACTCCCTATAACAGGCAAAAAAAGCATTTAAGGGTTTTTTCAGAGAATAAAAACTGTGGGTAGGGCTTTTGATGGTGCAGCTTGGGCCACTTGGAAGCCTGTTCCAAAAGACTCATGAAGAGTTACCTAGGACTCTAGCCTTGGCAAAAGCCGACTCTGGAAGAGCCACCTCCGAAGGAAGGATCCTGGGAATTGGAAAACGGCCTTAAAGATGTGCACTGACAGGCAACTGTTTACTCTCACAATTATTAACAACATTTAAGGCTTTTGAAGCTCCTAATTCAAGCCAAGCCAAGAGTATAAAAACAGAAACACATCTACACACATCTACTCTTGTTTTGTTGGCTGCAGTGCCTCCATGAGGTAACATTTGACCTCTACTAAAATCAAAAAGCAAGACTTTGAAAACATCAGCCCATTTTATTTACAAAATCTTAGGTGACAAAACCAGGAGATGGTGGTGCGCTAGAGGAACTACAGACACATTGCACTTAAACCAGACTGACAATGACTGATGACCCAAAAAAAGTAAAACACAAGATGGAAATGTGCAAGGTAAAGAACAGTCATGTAGTTTGATGTGTAAAATGGAAGATTAAGTCAGACAATGCATAGACTTATAAGCACACACTACTTTTCTAAATGGTCTGTCACCACAACCACACACTTCATTATTCTTTTAAAAAGCCATAAACATACTAAATAGCATCCAAGGACACAAAATGGGCACATTCAAGTTCAAGTCATGCATCAAATACTATATAAACGAAAAAAAAAAAAAACATGCCATTAAAACCTATTACTGTGAATAATGTAAACGGCTCCAGATGGCAAGCAGATTAGATGCTTGTGTAAAACAAAAAAACTAAAACGTGGGCTAGTTAAGGAAAAGCAAAGCAAGTAGGAGAAGGCTGAGCTGATACAATAAGTCTATGGCACTTTGAACTAATGTGGGAAGGAGATAAGGCTTCAAAAGGAACTCATTCTAGCATTAGCACAAAGATACACATATTACAGAGCATTCCATGATTTCATACACAGCAGTTTAACCCCAACTATACTTTGTTTGACAAAAGAATGTGTGTTGTCTGGTTTCGTGTATTACAAGCATCTGAGGTGCAATGGAAACAAGCAGGTAACATACTGTGTAGTATACATTTGACCTCTTGAAAAGTTAATATTTATAACCTAAAGTCTGTCTTACAATATTTACACCTTACATATGTTCAAGTATACCTTTTCAGAATTAAAATTAAAATGTTGTATGTAGAGAGGAGTTTAAGTTAGACAGCAAAGGTCCAGACTGTGAGTAGTATGCTAGCAGTGCCCAGACACATTACTGCTGTGGCCCTAACAGCACTACGAGTCCATTATTTATTTTAGAAACTGGGACCAAATGGATTGTTTTCTAGCTCTGGTCAACAGCTATTGCCTTTGAGGAGCAGATAAGGTTGTTCATGTGAAAATCACAGGCAAAGGCCTAAAAGAATACAGAAAATATTAAGGGGAGAACATATTTAGAATTTTAATTTTACTACCTAAAAAACATGTGTGTCCAAACTTACATGGAACAGTGGGGTCATAGTCACTAAAGTTGTGATCAGGCTATTTCAGTTTCCCAGAGGCGGTATCTTCTTCTTTCAATACAAACTTTCTTCTAAGAGCTTCTGAAATGAGGGTGGCTGAATCCTCTTCTCTCAGGGAAGTACATCCTCTGTTGTACCTATAGAACAAATCAGCTGGGTTACCAAATGATAATTTCAGTGTAATGTAGTCTTGTTTGACACTATAACTAAGATTTTCTCTCCTTTAATTTCTCAAATACCTGATTGTACTGCTTACAGATTGTAAACTTTTTTACTCTTCTTTAACTCTTTTGTGAATAAGGTGCATGATATCAGTGCTACTAGAAACCCATCTTCTAATGACACATCCTGTGGTTTATTACCTGTCACTCTGGAGGACATTAAGCATCTACTAAAAATAGTGAAACTATCATCAAGCTCTCTAGATGTTATGCCTATGCCCTGTTGTTTTTAAATTGATTAAGTTGGACCTTATGTTATTAAACTGATCAACTTTTCCCTTATAACTGGTTTGGGCCAAAATTTTAATATAAGCAGTTGACGCCCTAAAAAATAGCCTAATTTGGAATCCTCTTTTTTGAAATCCTGTCTTTCCAAGCAATTGACCCCAAACTCTGGAATGCCCTTCCCTGCTGCTGCGAGCTGGCGAAACTATTTTTTTAAAAGCATTAAAAGGCTTTTAGTTCATCAGGCTTTTATGTTTTTTGTCCTTTATAGATTTATGGTTCTTTTATTTAACTTGTTGAACTTTGTAAAACTTTTTGTGATTTTTATCTGTGAAAGGTGCTTTATAAATAAAGTTTGTTAGCTTACTTACTTAATAACTGTAGATAGTTTTAATTAGCTACTAAAACTGTGTTCACACACAATTTGGCGTAAAGTCCTGGTGCCTCATTTACAAAGGTTGCGTATGCTCAAAATGAGGGCTGAAACTTGAGTACGCCACCTTCCATGCCAAAGATGGGCCTGTGCGTAGCTCTGACCATGCCATATGCACATACACATACAGGAGACTTGGCACATCGGGTGATGAACTTAAGCAGGATTGAAAAATAACTGATATTTGATGTGTGTTTGATATTATTTCATTTCACTTTATTCCTCTCAGAAAATACATGAATTTCATTTGTGCATAATCAAGACCAAGAGTCTTGGGTGCTTGCTGGGTTAGCAGACATGGTTTCACCTGAACCAAACTACAGTAGGTATAAACACAAGTAGAAAGCTAGGACTTTTCTTACACATTTAACTGCAACTATACAGATTGATGAGTTTGTTTATAAAGATCTGTATTCAAGACTAAGCAGCTATATAGTCTTCCTAATGTTGTAGTCAGACCACACGAACTGAAACCAAGATGAGACCAAGACGTTTGGGAGGCCAAGAAAGACCAAGAACATTTATTCATTCATTCATCTTCTACCGCTTATCCCACTCGTGGCTGGAGCCTATCCCAGTTTCTTTGGGCCTTAGGCGGGGTACACCCTGGACAGTGGTCAGTTCGTCGCAGGGCTGACACTTAGACATACATTGACAGACAACCATTCACTCTCACATTCATCCACTAGGGGCACTTTAGAGTCACCAATTAACCTATACATGCATGTCTTTGGGTGGGAGGAAGCCGGAGTGCCCGGAGAGAACCCACGGTGACACGGGGAGGAAAGACCAGAGTTAGCCAATGATGTTTGGGTTGGCTGCAATCAGCCAACGATGTTTTGGGTCGGCCGGGATTCGAACTCACGACCTTCTTGCTGTGAAGCAGGAGCACTAACCACTCTGCTACCGTGCACCCCAAGACCAAGAACAGTGTATGATAAAATAGAAAAGATATATGGGAACAGTAATAAAATCCAAACACTACAAGCCGAGTCATCCAGTTCAAACTCATGATTCATTATTCTTCCGAAAGTAATAATAATATTATTATTAAATTATTGTTGTTGTTGTTATAATATATAATTATCATTATTCAGATAAATGAAAGATGTTTTCATCCAATTATATGAATGACAGGAATAATGTGGACAAATTAACCAGTTTTGGTCTTGGCAGGTTTTGATTTAAAATCCCTCCATATCTAAGATTAATACACGATTGATTAAAGTCCTTTGAAAGGTGGTTGTAAGAAAGTCTAAGGTACTACAACACTCGTGTCCGCACTATTAAATTTTATACTTTTAAATACTTACATTTGAATACATAATATTCATTAGTAACTAGATGTAAAAACACTGACTTTAGTAAATGCAGGACTATAATTTATGCACTAATTTTTAAAAAGTGTGTTCCAGAGAACTGTAACCTAATTCTTCTACCTGTCTTTGCTCATCTTCATGCGGTTCATGTCCTTCAGGATGTCCATAACGTCTGCAAAGCTGGTGGACTTTGAGAGAGACACGGTGTCCTCCTCTGCCTCCCTGAAGTCCATGCTGGGCCTATCCAGGTCAAAGGTGGCCGACGCTGTCATAGAAACAGGCGGTAGAGGGTCAGGCACAAGCTCTGACACCATTGAGACCACATCCTTCTCATCTTCCTCCTCCTCCTCCTCCTCCTCTGTAACGTCACTGATAACAAATGAGGCAGCAGCCGTGGCAACTGGCTGGTACGGGGCCGTCTCAAATGGAGCCAGGGAGAAACTCATACTGGTGTCATCAGGAGAGAGTAGGTCAGGGGTCAGAGGGTTAGAACCTGAAGACACAGAAAGTCACACATTAAAAACCAAAGCAATGATCATTGATCGTATAAAATATATCAGTACACATAAAGTAACCATTCATTCATCTTCTACCGCTTATTTGAGAAAGCGGTCACGGGTGTCTAGTGCCTAACCCAACAGCTCTGGACCTTCGGCAGGGTACACCATCATTGGTCAAAATGTGGAATTGGTGCAGTCTATAATTACATAATAAATATTTATAGACTGAAGGCAGTTTACTTAATTTTGAGACAAAGTGTGAGCAGTGTGCAGGAGGGACATCAGGGTCTCCTCTGCCTCATCATGCACGTTCTTTGGTGGCTTGATTTAGTTAAGGAACACGAATATACAGAGTCAGATTATTATTAAGAGATTCAGTCAGTTGAATGCTTGTATTCCAGACTGCTACAGAGGATTGCCAGAAACATAATCAACTGTGGGGTTTTCACAGAGGCAGAATTACTCAACAACATCACCACCATCTTAATTTTCTGCCTTAGTTCAGTGTCAAAGCGATGTGATATCTCTCATTAAGCATAATGCATTGGCAATATTATCCATGTTTCAATTTGTCCAAGATGACTCAAAATCTTGTTTACTCACAGATTGTTCCTATTACAATATGATTTTAGGGGATGAAACAGTTTTTAAATGCAAAAAAGGCTAATGTCTGTTCAACAGTCTCTGCCAAAGCACCAGCTGTAGATATTCTCTTGACTTGATGCCAAGACATCCCATTAAGAGCTTTAGGAAAAAACAGGGCTGTTCACTTGGCAAGAGAAAATAACAGTCAAATGACCGTAACAAGAGAGATGCATACCAAAACAGTTGCAAAAATGACATTCCTTTTTTACATAAATGAGTCTTAAACATACCAAGTTACATATTAGGTGGTTTCAGATTGGTTTAACTGTTCTTGTCACTAACTACATAATGCTCAGAAGAGTCTATTCTATTACCTGTATCACTTGCTACAATTTTAGCAATCTGTGCCCGCAGTCTGCTCAGCTCATCCTGAAGAGCTGTAGTCCGGTTTAGAGCTGTTACCCCAGGCTTTCTAAGACCTTCTACTCTTTTGCCCTCACGCCGGAAGTTGGGTACAGAGGAGTTTCTATGAAGCACTAGGAGAGGAGTTGGCCGCCATTCATGTTTCAGTGGGCGTGTGTCACTCCTGACAGAAGCAAAGAGTAATTTTGCAATTGCAAGTTAAAAATTTAAAATTTGCATTTGTTTTCTGCAGTTGTAAACTCACCTTATTATGTAATATAAGGGGTGATTATACACTTACCGTACTCTGGCATATGTTTCCTCTTCATCTGCAACAATCCAAGCGATGTCTGCCAAAGTGGGAACCATTGGTCCATCAATGGGACGAAGAGGGGCTAGACCTGGTAGTTCCTGGTGTAATTACAGTCGAGTTATAAATTATATGCACACTTAGAGTAGGGCCGTAACAACTAATCGTATTATTAAAATAATTATCAAGATTATTATTTAATAATTGATTAATGGCTTTCTGGGGTACTCATAGACAGAGCAGTAAATCCACAGAAACAGTAAAAGAGATGTCCATTTTGGGTTTCTGATTAAAAAAACCAAAACAATCTTTGTGTGTATATATGTTCTATCCACAAGCCACATTTGACATCAAGGCCTTTATGCGGATAACATAGTGTGAGCATTAAGTTTTACCTGAAAACATGCCCGTTGTGGAGGTTTGAGTGGAAGGGTGGAGCCTATTCTTCTCACAACACTGCGTGTGGATCCATGTGGCTTATTCTGCCAGATAGGAATGACTTCCTGCAAAGTAAAAAACCCTCATTGTAAGGTAAAGTTTAATTGCAGACAATTGAAAAATGACTCCCAGCTACACACTCACTGGGTCTGCTTCCATGTTGTTGGGTCAGTTGCTGGGACAATGCACACCAGAGCTTCTTACTTCAGTAAGATTTCATGACTGTTCGATTGCCAGGTCCAGCGATTATTAGTTACAGGATCTGGTGCTGACATTCAAAAACCATAAAGCAAAGAGGGGATCGGCCAATTAGTAATTAAAAAAAAAACAACTGAAAATGATTTGCTGCTGCAGAATGTTTCTAAAGATGTGCAGACAAACGTAGGAAGTGATTCTTTGGTCTTAAGGAGACAATGTTTGACACAAGGACAGTAGTACATCGTAACTTAAATAAGGTGTAACCAAGAGACGAGGCATGGCTTAAAATAATATAGAACTTATGTCATTGTGTTATATTTATAGCCAAGAGCATTATAATCAAAGAGCAAGCTCGCGTGTATAGTAAATGTCTTAATCTAAATAAAATGTGAGCTATAGTAAAACAATAGAAAAGAAATTAAACCATATTTGCATTTACATATTTAAACATTGCAACACAATTAGCCGGTAAAAGCTTTAGCGTTAGCGTTAGCGTTAGCAGCACGGCCGTGCCTTGACCTCGCCTACACTATATATACATACACACACACACGCACACACGCACACAGACGCACACACACACACACATACTACAATATATCTGTTTTCACACCGTACCCCTCAATGTGGTCAGTTTCTATACTAAATAAAGGCGAACAAAAGGAAACTTACGGAAAATCTTCTCCTCTTCGTTCTTTACACCGGAAACCTGTTCTTTCCTCTTCTGTGATTTGATTGGCTGGAGCACAGGCGCTTCCTGTCACTTGGGACAGCCGCGAGCGCCCCGTACTGGCGAAGTAACGAAATAACGAAAGACAGCAATGACTAGAAATAAATGCATATGTGAAACTACAGCAATTAAAGGGTCTTTTTATTTAAGTGCTCATGTGGTTTTATATTACGTGAATAGTATAAATATAACAGTCCCTTTGTTTCGCTCGTTTTTAATTATTAAGGATAGATAGTATTTCTTGGCACAAAATTACCGACAGGCCCTGCGAAGCGCTGGGCGGGGCCTGAACTTGCGCCGTAGCACCGTTGTTTACAGTCATATCATAACACTGCAAACGAGACGCGCTCATACGACCAGCACCACAACCTATCAGTGGGAAATAGAGAGATCGTTGAATGTGCACAGGTATGATATGAACATGCAGTTGGTTACATTATTCATCCCAGCTAGGCTGCTGTAAATATTGCTCGGCCTTGCAAGTGACTGCATTATTCTATGAGGATGCTCACTTCTTCCGCTATGGTTATGGCTTCCATCTTGCAATTGCAGGAATCAAATTAAGCAATTATGGGGAAAGTAAGTAGCACTGGCCAACGATGGTTATCTTAAAATGTGCCTGAAAAGATAAGTTGAAATTTTGTAGGATGTAAGTAAATGCAATCATGTCTAGCACTGATCTTTAAAAGTATGCAGCTGATCAAATGAAGTGCCCTAACACTATTTGTCTGTAGTGGAAGTCATCCAAGGGTTGAGGAAATAATTTATACAGAATTTTATATTAGAAAAGCTATACAGGCTAGCTACTATATCAGTTTAGAGTTCATGTTGTTGTTTTGTGTAGGTGATGAAACTGAGGTAATCTGAAGACATGGGAAATAAAAGGAAGAAGGATGCCAGGTGACCTCATCCTCCCACCACAGCTGTCAGCATCACACAAATAAAGAAGAAAATAAGAAGGATGAATGGCTGTCTAAGATGAAGCAGTGACTTTTGAGCCATGGATCACACACCTCTAAGGGACAAGACCAGTACAAGCTACTTAGGCAACGTCACAATCAGGTCAGGCATCTGCATGCACAGATTAGAGAAAATATGTAACAAGTTTGTCTTCCGTTTGTCTTCATTTTGTTCCAGTTTTTCCTGTCTGTGAAATAACCCAGTGCAGAGTGTTACATTTGGATAAGTGTTACTAATTTTGTTTCAGATGTTACTAAAAGACAAATAAGTAAATGTAATTCTGTTGCTTTGTGGATGAGTGGTTTCTCTCTGTCTCTACCATATATTCTATGGTCTCTACAGGAGCATCAAATAACTAAGGTACCTGTGTGTCTCACTAGGGACTTACTCTTTGTGTAGATAAATATTCCACTATAAATAACTCACATCTGACCACGCCTCTGAAAAAATATTGGTAATTTTGGATGTTTATTCATTTTTGCAGGTTCTACCATTTTTATGGTCGGTACAATATGTAGGAAAATCCCTGTAGGTTTATAGTTAAAAATATATTTATTAAAAAAGAAAAGCAGTTTTTTGGTTGCTATAATATTAACATACAAATACAATTCCTCCAAATTGCTCTGGTGTTACTGGCCTGTTCATTTGGCCATATCAACTCAGGGTTGTAGGTGAGGTAGGATTTTGAGCCAGATGTAATACAGCAACGATTGCTGCCTTTTTTGAACGTGCAGCCTACACTCAATTTAAAAGTTATTTCATCTTCACACGTTTACTTCAGGCTGCTATGATTGGCTCATGTAGATCTAGTGGTCACAAGAAATTACCACTGTGCTGTTTGATTTTAAAGGCACAATCAGATGAAGAGTTAAGATAATTAATAATGGTATTACACCATGACATTTAAAAATCATGGTATACCACAAAATTGTACGTTTTGCAGTGCCTAAAGTAGTCAAGATTTTACTCTGTTCTTGTATATGCTGGGAAGATGGCTGCTGGTTAGGAGGGCTGTGCTGCTCAGCTTTGTCAATCCATCCAATCCAGCTAAACACTCTCCTTTCCAACTCCATTTAGTTCTTTAGCAGATTTTATTGAGATATGTGTAAAACTGACAGACACAAAATACAACAAAATGACTGCCAAGTATATTGCAAAATACATCTCTTAGCACAAACCTAAAATGACTTGTTTCAAATCTAGAAAATTTGATTATTACAGATTATTAGAGTTGTACTAGGACCATCAGACTTTCGTGAACCTTTTGCCGCCATTGTTTAAATGGACTGTGAAATTAATTGCTGCACATATCACGTCATGTACATGGCTTGTCGAGGCGCTAGTGCAAAATGCCTGAGCAACCGTTCTGTGCCGCAGCAAACCTCTTCCAAGGCCTGGGTACAGAATGGTTTGACTGGCGTGAGTACGCCCTAAAACAAAGTAGTTCCATTACACTCCCTGCCTGGCATCTTTAAAAGACCCCACTATATTAAGCGTTCATACCAGCAGGGGATAATTGGAGAATAGGGTCCGAGATGGGTCGGCTGAACATCTTCACACCTTGTTGTTGTACAACTTTCACGTCCACTTTCCTCACTAATCCATCCTTGCTGGGATATGTCTCCTCAATAACACCCATTAGCCATTCATTACGCTTGGCATTAAAGTCCTTAAGGAGAACAACATCTCCTACCTTGAGGTTCGTTTTTTTTGTGAGCCACTTTTGTCTGCCTAGTAAGGTGCAGAGATTTTACGCCATCATGACCAAAAGGTGTAGGGCTAATATTTGAACTCACTTCCATTGGCTCTTGAAAATGTCTTTGTCTGAGAGGTTTTCTGAAAATGGAGGGGAAGCACGCATTTTTTATGTTACAAGGGGTCTGGCATTGATTATGGCAGTGACTTCAGACATAATCTGACAAAAGTCACTAAGATTTTATGAGTGAGCTGAAAATGTTTTGGGGTCAAAGTGACTAAAATACAGTGGGAAACCCCAATCATTTGTTCCCATGTCCCACACTTGTAAATGATGATTTTCCTCTGAATAACCACAGGACACTTGCTCCCTCTATTAGATGCCTTCCTTGGTGATTTATTCTCTGGTGAAGATACCACACTAGCAGGGTTGCTGTGTGTTGTTTCTTAGGAATTATGACAGGGTTTAATTCATTTTAACGTAGTTGAGAATAACATAAGCATCCTCCTACTCTCAGAAGGCCTTCACTGTCAATAAATGGATCGAGCTTGAGAAATGGACTGTTTTTTGGGGGATTTGGATCCTTCTCGATGGCTGAAACTTCTTCTGAGTAGCACTCTTGTTGCACTGTACAGATGATCAAGCGCTCTGCTTTGTTCATTTCTGAGGAAGAAATATTGGTACAGTAATGGTAGCCAGTACAACTGCTACTGTTGTTGCGTGAGAAGCTTCAATATGGATGAGTCTGGCAACTGCTTTCAGGAGGCATTTCCAGTTGGAAAAAATGTCGGAAATAGCTTGAAAACAGCAGGAAGGTGAGACCACATTTGTGACATTTGCCAGGATCTCTGTGTCATTGTCTGGATTACAGAGCCAATAGTGTTCATCTGTGTTGATTTTTTTCCATGTCAGGGTCTGTGAGGAATCTTAGTTTTGTAAGCCAGAATGTGTAGACAAGCTCAGCCGCTGCAACTGATAGCAAGCTGCAATCTGCTGAATTGAGTTCTGTGGGCACAAATCTCCACTGGTTAGGCTGGGATACCTGTCTGATACGCTGCACTCTGCAACTGACAAAAATATATCAACATCTTGTCTCAGCCTAAGGCCACGTTATTATCAATGAAATTTTTGAACTGCGTCTAGTTTCAGGTCCATTTCGTGTATGATGGTTTCAGCTACATCCACATAACATCCACACTGTCAAGACTTAGATTTGACACATGGGAAATTGCTTTGTCACAGTTGCTCATTTACAAACAAACTCTCATTAACACACACAATTAAGTAAAAGTAAAGTAAGTATCATTAAAATAAATATATACTATAACATACAACAAGAGCGTGTGATTGTATGTGATTTACACAGTACAGGTGTATTATGGAATAATATGGAGCCTATAAATTATATACATAAAGTTAATAAGTAATAAGGTGCAGGAAACAAGAAACATATTTAAGTAAGTAAAATAAAACATTTAGTTTAGGAGAGAACAGACACTACAATTAAAAACTAAAAGCAGCATGCTGAGCGACAGTGACATCGCAGATCAGGCCAGGCTCTGGGGAAGACCTAGGACACGCTGGAGGGACTTTGTCTCTCCTCTCACCTGGCCATGGTATTCCCATGGAGGAGCTGGAAGTGTCTGGAGAGAAGGAAGTTTGAGCATCTCTGTTTGACTGCTGCCCCCGTTAGCGTTAAAAAAACACACCAAAGCTCCACTTCCCAAAGCGGTGAGCCTGCTGATATTCCCAAAGTATCAAAGTAACTATAACAGACTAGGAATAAAATCCAAACTCTGTCCTCATTTTGTGAAGAAGATTAATCAGTGATTATCAACATAATGTAGCGTTGCGCTGTAAAACTTAGTGCTATAGTGCTATAAGCTTTCGTATACATTTATTTTACCATCTAATATTCAGTATTTTGTTACAAAGGCCAAAAAGCGTCCAGTGCTTTGAGAATCACTGATTGAAACATCAACAAGTGTAGCCTTTATGGTCATATCAACATGTTGTATTTATTGATCACTCAGTTAATTTTTCTCTGTTTTGAACAGTGATCATTCATCACGCTGGCGTTTATACATCAGTCAGCATTCATTGATGATTAATCAATTATAATATATATTAAAAGGCTAATTTAAACCAAGTTTAGTGTTCAAAATGTGAAGCTCTGAAATTGCTCTATTTCTTGTGGCTCCCAGTAAATTTTATGTTTTTGGTGAGAAGTGGCTCTTTGGCTCCAAAAGGTTGCCAAGCCCTGATCTACACTGTGAATATTTCATTCATTCATCCATTCATTCATAAAACAAAGGGGTTTTAGGCGGTCTCTATAGTAACCTTTAAAAAAAAAAAAAGATGATTAATTGCAAAAGTTTCATGAGAATTCAGAATAAGTAGTGTGATTGCAGTCTTGGATAAATAAAGAAAAGGAAACATTATGTGAACTGGATCGCTATGAGATGTTAAAAACAAAGTCAACAAAATGGGAGGTGATGTTGCTCTGTTTGCGAGGTCAGATCTAAGCTATAAGGTCATTGTTAAAATGACATTTTCTGTTGTCAATCTGAAGGAATGCTTATCTATTGAATTTGAGGGCAAAACGTCAAAAATATTTTCATTAGCTGTATTTATCAGACTCCTAGTTCCTGCTTTGATCAGTTTATTAAGAAGATGTTTGATATGTATGATAAACGTAGTGTTAAGGATACTTTGGTTTGTGGTGACTTCAACATTGATTTGTTAAAATCTATAAGTTAGCTTTATAAATGAAAACACCAAATTCTACCCTAGTTAGAGTAAAAACACCTGAGGCTATTGAAGTTTTAAAACTGAACATATAAATCATGACTGGCAAGAAGTTTATGTTACAACGACAGTATGAACTGTATTGGTCAGGGCAATGGCCAGTTTGTCACAGGGCTAAAATTTAGACACAGAAACTGCCAGACATAATAAATATTAATCAACTTATGTATAGTATTAACGGTAACTCATTGTCATAATCCATACTTTATTACTTTACTATATCAAATATGTTGATACCAGTCCAGCTTGTTGATGCAAGCCACTATTGCTGTGTCATCAGAGTATTTTTGATTGTGGCAGGACCCAGAGGTATAATTAAAATTAGTTGTGTATAATGTGAAGAGGAATGGAGCAAGAACAGTGCCTTGAGGAGCCCCTGTGTTACTAATAACAGTCTCTAAGACACAGTTCCCCAGCCTGACATACTGAGGTCTACCTGTCAAGTAATCAGAGATCCACCTGATAAAGGATGAGTCCACCCCCAGACTCCTAAGTTTTTCGCTAAGTAAAGCTGGTCTTATGGTGTTGAATGCACTTGAAAAATCAAAGAACATAACCCTAACATAATTACATGGTTCATCCAGGTGATAGTAGACCCTATGTAACAAATATAGTATAGCATCCTCAACACCAATATGTTTGTTGTAGGCAAACTGTAGGGGAACTAAAGCATGTTTAGTCTGTGATCTTAAGATTCTCATTAGCAACCTTTCAAATGTTTTCATAATATGAGAGGTAAGAGCTACTGGTCTATAATGATTTGGTTCAACTGGGCGCCCTACTTTAGGTACTGGTACTATACAGGGTTTTTTCCACAAAGTAGGGACCCTACCTAATTGTAGACTTAGGTTAAAGAGCTTCTGCAACGGCACACAGAGTTGACCAGCACATTCTTTAAGAAGTCGTGGATAGATACCGTCTGGACCTGCAGCTTTACCAGGGAGCAAATTCCTCAGTCCCATCAGTACAGCTGGTTCAGACACTGACAGAGTGGGTTGATCAGACATCTCTGGAGCAGGAGTGTTAGTGGAGGAACCTGGAGACGATGACATGGACAGAGGAGGAGCAGGAGGAGACGGAGGAGAAGAAGGAGTACTGATCGATGATGGGAATGGAAAATTTGAGAGTGGAGTCTCTGATGATGATGGAGGCGGAGAGGTTAATGGAGGAGAAGGTGTCAAAGCTACTGCGGTGAAGAGAGAGTAGGAGGTAGAACAGGCTCCGGTGTCAAACCTGTTGAAGAACCTGTTGAACTCATTGGCTCTTCCCTCATCTACATCTATAGTTAAAGAGTTCTTTTTCTTGTAACCTGTGATGTTAGAGACTCCCTTCCACACTTCTCTGATGTTGTTGTCCAGCAGCTGCCTCTCCACCTTGTTTTTGTAGTCTTCCTTTGCTTGTTTTAAGCGCCTTTTGAGTAGTTTCTGGACATGTCTCACCCTGGCTTTGTCTCTACTTTTAAAGGCCTCCTTTTTCTGATTCAGAAGTGTCCTAAAGGTCCTATATTATACTATTTTGAACATTATACAGTGTATTTTGGTTACATTTAGGTTACCATATCACGTTTTGCAATATGAAACACACAATAATGATCTTATACAAGTGGTTTGGATGAGCTCTCATCATGAGTCCAAAGTGAACGGTCTGATTTGGCGCTGTCACTTTAAGGCTCAGCTCTCCCGTGTTGGCTCCGCCCACTCATGACGTCACACTAGCGCTGCTGCTGGAAACAGACTGAAGTAAACATGGTACATTGTAGTAATAACTTTTTCAGCAATGGCTTTGAGAGTAACTGAGCCGTATATCTTCCACCCAGAGTCTGACTCTGAGTTCGAAGAACATGAGCAAACACAAAAACCTCGAAGGCTTCTACAAGACGTTTCTGCTTGGTAAATGAGAAACTATTTAT
The DNA here is from genome assembly GCA_036850595.1 of Rhyacichthys aspro. Lineage (NCBI taxonomy): Eukaryota > Metazoa > Chordata > Actinopteri > Gobiiformes > Rhyacichthyidae > Rhyacichthys > Rhyacichthys aspro. Next base: position 982,968 of record CM072169.1, read on the forward strand.
TGTGTATGTTTCTATGGTGTAGCCCGTAGCATAGAGCGTGTTAACTGCTTCTGTTTATAGGTGCACATGTGGAAATGGCCGTACAATGCCTACTGAAGTTGAGAATGTATGCTGCCTGGAGACTCCTAAGGTAGCTGTTGTGCAGTATATTGAAAGAACTATAATAAAGTAGCCTAGCAATATGTAGAGCTATGCAGTAATACTTGTTAGTAATACATGTTGCTGACAGTAAGTAAGCTAACACAGTAGCAGCGATGCTTCTTTGTGCGTCTGAGCTGCAGAGCACAGCGCTTGTTGACAATGCAGGAGAGAGGGGCTGGAGGAGTGTTGAGGAGCACTTCCTGGAGAGGAGTGGTTTACTTCACATATTGACATCATCGTGTGAAACAGCTCGTTGAAAGGACTGTAGCTCAAACTAAATAAATTACTTAAACATGCGCGAATGAAACAAAACACAACTTTGGGTATGTGTTTGAGGTAGAAACAACGTTATAACATGGTTAAAAGCTCAGAAAAGTCGATTTAGCATAATATGGGACCTTTAATCTCACTTGTGATCCAAGGCTTGTTGTTAGGGAAGCAGTGGACTGTTTTCTTTGGAAGGACATTTTCTGTACAGAAATTAACATAGTCTGTAAAACAGTCTGTCATTTCATCAATGTCCATATCGTCATCCATGAGTACATTCCAGTCTGTCCTCTCAAAACAGTCCCTTAGAGTGTTACCAGCCTCAGCTGTCCATTTTCTTTCTGACAACTGGCTGTGTTAGGACACGTGGCTTGTAGCATGGCTGAAGAAGAACCAGGTTGTGGTCAGATTTTCCAACTGGAGGCAGGGCTATATCTCAGTAGGCCTCTTTGACATTAGCATAGAAGAGATCAAGTATTCTATTCTCTCTTGTAGGACACTTAACATACTGCGTAAAGCTTGTCAGGTGTGAGCTGAGTGAGACATGGTTGAAATCACCTGATATGATGAAGAGGGCATCAGGATGCTGGGTCTGTAACCTGGAAACAGCTCCACTGATGATGTCACAGGCAGTGTCTGGTACAGCTCTTGGTTGAATATAAACTGTAACCACAAAGACATGTGAGAACTCTCTTGGCACATAGTATGGTCTCAGGCCCAGAGCAACAAGTTCAGCATCTTGACAACAGATCTTCTCCTTTACTGTGATATGTCCTGGACAGCACCATTGGTTGTTTACATACACAACAAGTCCTCCTCCTTTACTCCTCTCACTTGAGGCATCTCTATCTGCTCTGATCAGTGTGAATCCATTTAAGTCCACAGATGAGTCCAGGATGTTATTGTTTAACCAGGACTCAGTGAAAGCAAAAGGCTGCACTCAACATAGGACTTGTTGGTTCTCATGAGAGCCTCCAGTTCATCAGTCTTATTTGGCAAGGAATTCACATTTCCCATTAAAATCCTTGGCACAAATGGCTTATACCTCCATCTCTTGTTCTTCCTTTGTTTCCCAGCCCTGCAGCCTCTGTATCTCCTCTTTATGTCCACTGGAACCAGATGACGAACACCAAAGATACTGCTCCCTCGTAGATCCAGCACATCTTTTCTTGTATAAACAATCCTGGTTGTGGTATCCATCAGAGATAATGAAGAAAAATATAAAGAATAGCAAAAAAAATACAACAAAATGTAGAAAATTTTTTCCAAATTACATGAAAACTTGAAGAGCTCCCAAACTTGCTGCAATCTACGGAATGCGCATCAATTTATTTTATTTTTTTTTTGCAAAATTTTTAGTAATTTTTAATAATAGGATCTATACCCAAAAGTAGTATAGACCCTGTTATTAAATTACAAAAACATTATTTGTCCAATTACAAACTCTTAACATTTTTAGACATTGTAGATATACAAATATTGGAAATCCTTTTCAGTGTTAAAAAATAGCCTTCCAGTTTGCATTCACTTTTTAGTTTTTTTTCTTTTAAGTTAAGAAAAGGCCGTAAAACAAGAACAAATGTAAAAAAACACATTATGTGAGTGAAATTATGGAATGCATTAAGCATTTTTTTTAATTGATTTATTTTTTACAATGCAAAGTTATCAATGACTATTGTTATAACTATTGTTATATTGGATGTAATATTAATGCTTTGTTGTTTAATCTTTCATTGAGATTAGAGATGCTCCGATCAGGATTTATGAGGCCTATCACCGATTATTGATCACTGAAATTGTGATCTGCCGATACCGATCACAGCCGATACCGATCACATTAAATGTGTAATTAAGGGCTAAATTAAGAATGCTATAAAACAAAAATTAACCACTGAATTAACCCATTACCTCAGATTCCACTGCATCCGCTGCGTTGCGGCTGTCGACGGCAGAGCTAGTCCCCATCAACATGCACGGATCAGATCGCACCAGAACGGAAAACAAACAAGCACAGCATCCGGATTTTCAAAGTAATACAAAAATATACGCACTTAAGTTTCTTATTTCTAATATTTATACGTTTATATACACGAGTAAGCATTAAATGCAGTAAAATCTGCAAAAACAAAGCTTTTTTGTACCCAATTTATTGAGGAAAGTCTCCGTGAAGTGAAAGTGATTGCAAACTAAACTTGTTTTCTGGTCCTCCTTCTTCTGGATAAACAGTTGTATCCACATGTCTGGATGGGACCTTTGCGGCCAGCTACACGATGGACGCATGGTATAAGTGGCAAGTCATGTGCCTGTCGGTTCTGTCCGTTGAGGACATCGAGGATGTCTATTTATTTGGATTTATAATAGCAGGGCATCTAATGATTGGCCTTGGAGTTGCTCTGGTCTATTGGAAAGTCTGTAAGGTGGCAGCAGGCAAAGAGTCCAATCGGCTGCCCCAGGAAATTAAAGACCACCTTGGAGCAGAGAGTGACCGGCTCTCAGGAATACTGAGGAAAGTGACAATGACCGAGGAACTCTGTCGTGACATCTTGGCTCGATCCAATGAGGGATACAAACGGTTGGATTACATCTCGGGTCATTCCAATGAACTGGTACGCCAGACTGTGGGCTTGAATAAGAAACTGAACAAGTTGTCGGAGTCGCTCTCTAATCTGAGGGGGCATTAACTGAGGATGACCGGACCGGACTTTGATCGAAAGAAATTGTATTTCATTCATGGCTAAATGGATTATGGATTATTAATCATTAATTTGAAATGCCCTCACTATGTTTGTCCCCTTGTGGAATGTAAACATGCAGCGGATCCCATCTGTCCCCCGCCCTGCGCATCTGTGATATCTCCTCAAGGCCAAGCCACAGGCCTCACTGACTCCAACATGCAGGACAATAGACACAACAGACTTTCACACTGGCACACACGGACCTTCACCCCCCCACCACCACCACACACACACACACACACACACACACACACAAATGCACACACATGCACACACACACAACACACGCACACACACTTCCTGTCTCAGTGTCGGCCCTCCCTGGATTTTCCTGCCACTCCCCCTCCCACAAACCCCTGTACCCCCATCCACCTGAAAAAAGAAATCGATAAACATGTGATATACCATTGCTACTTGTTGTTCTCGTTTATGTATGTTTATGCTCTGTCTTACTTGCACTAACTGTAACTGTAACTTCCAAGAAGAATTGAGTTTGGGCGGCCACTCAGTTGCAGCAGCCTAGATGCTCTCTCATCTAAATGGAATTTCTCCTTGTGAATCTTTTTTCCCTGTGAGACAAATAAAGCGATCTGATCTGATCTTAATGTCAGAGCCAGTGCTGGCCGTGGCCAAAGTTTAGCGACAACTCACGACAAATGTCGCTTAATGTCAGAGCCTGCTGCATGCCATTGCTGGAATGTCAGTCTTTTCCAGGACCGGTCAGCCGACCGTACTTGCCCACATCCCTGGTTGCTACTGGCTTTTGTATTCCACTGCCATTATGTACCGCAGTTTGTAACCACAGTGGTGGTTTATTGTCAAATAATGATACTTTCATAAACACAATGTGATTACTATGTGGCCAGAATGACACTGCCTGACCATCTGTAACAAGGTTTCGCAATTGTTTTAGTAACAAATGTGCCATCTCTGATTCGGAGACCACTTTCTGCTGCTGGGTCTTTCTGGCATTGTTTGTGCAGGTGTCCTGCAGGTGTGTGTGTGTGTTTATCAAGTTTTTTATTTAAAAGACATTCAAAGATTCAGTTCAGTTCAGTTTATTTGCCATTTGCAGTAAAAGAGACCACATTGGAAAACAGTTGCATGAGCTCAAGTGCACTGTCAAAGTTAATAGACAAAACATAAAAACAGGGTTAAAACATGGACACATAAAACAAGTAAATACTAAAAAACATAGACACAGGTATGAATAAATAGATGTTAAAAAGATGTTTGGTATTTTGGAGAGACCAGAGATGAAAGTAACGTTTTTTGTCTGACCATCTGTAACTCGGACGTAATTAATGCTAGAGGTCTCAAACTTTGATAAATACAGCCCATAAAACACATATTTGTTGGCTGATAAACTATGAATGATACTATTTGCATGAGTGGGTATTCAATATGTAAAGTTTAGTGATCTGTGAGTGCAAGACTACGTTGACATATAACCAAGTAATACAGTAGTATTGCATTATGATCTGTTTTCATGTAAATAAATATATTTATAAATAAATAACTTTTAACCATTTCTAACCTTTATGATAAAAACTCAAAGTTAACTCACAGAATAGTTCTTCTACTTTAGTTAAAACTACAATAAAGAGCTTCCCCTGTTTCCCTCTAAAGACTCCCTCTGTACAGTCACCCACGGGAGGCTAGGAATTATTGCACCACTTCAGTCAACAAAAGCGCATGTTTGAGTAGAGTTGTTGCTAAACCACAGTGGGATCTGGCTCTGGCATTAAGCATTTGCCGAGAGTTGTCGCTAAACTTCAGGCACAGCTCTGGCGCTGGCATTATGCGGGAGTATCACTGCTGCAATTTGAGCAAGCTCACAATACCCAAAATAAAAACCTAAGCCAAGGGTACTGGGTAGTTTATTACAAGCACACTTGTAGCATTAGTTTCTATTGCTAGTTTGGATGAAATGCATTACAATGTGTTAATTCACGCTGGTTTGTTCAAATGATGTCTTGAAAAGCCACAAAGTCAAACTGGGAAATAGCAGAGAGATCTCAACATATTGAGGCTTTCAACTGTGCTTTAATGATGCTGACAAATGAATCTCACTACAGCTATTAAAAAGACATAAAGGATAATTGCTAAATGCAGAAACTGGATGAATATAAAAGCGTTAGACTTTTTAAGAAAATTTGAAGTGCCACAAAGTAAAACTGTAAAAAAAAAAAAAAAGCAGAGTTATCTTTCGCAAAAAGTCTAGAGCCAAGCTTCTTGGACGGTCTTTCAATGAATAATATTACAGAAAAATAACTCAGTAGTTTTATGCAAAACTTCTCTGAAGAGCAAATATGACACAGCTAACAACTAGGAGCTAGCATTAGCACCGTACAGGCTAGCGGCCGCCATGGCCCACGCAAAATGACACCCTGTCAATCAAAGTAGCCACTCCCTTCATTATGCATAACTCTAAAGTTAAACTGAGGGCAAATCAAAGAATTTAAAAAAAAAAATCACTCCACCCACGTAACAAGAAGTCAGCTCTAGAGACCAGAACCATCTTTTGTACCAGGCTGTAAAAGGGTTTTTTACACTTGTAAAATCACAATAAGATTTTACAATATAATTCTTCTTTAGGAGCCTGCCCTCTGGTAGATGGAGGTATATTGCTGTATGGTGGCGTCCTTACGTGAGGACTCTTTATGAGGGTGTGTCTGAGAAGCTTGGTTATACCTATAATTAGTTCTTAAGGTCACTGTGACCATCACTTTATCCTTGATTCCAGGCGATTGTTTGTGCCAAATGCGTGCCATATATGTATCATATTCACAAGAATGGAACCCATATCCTTGAAATTCATGCCATTTCCTTTGCAAGAAATGAAACATTGTAGTGTATTGTACAAAGTGTTTCTTTTGCTTTATTTAAGTTTAGCTTTTTTTGCTTTATTTATAGTATTTGTAATATTTTTTTCATCTGGTCCTTGTGCAAACAGACCTAGAGCTTGGTTTGCATTGCCGCCTGTAAGTCAGAACTGTTCCTGTTATGTTGGACATGTTGGACATCATTTTTAGACGCAGCCAGGGGCTGGAGGGAGTCTGATTTGGGGACCACAGGATCAACATCTCTGCTTTTGCAGAGGATGTTGACCTGTTGGCCCTTAAAATATCACATAAAACATAAAATATAATGCCAAAATTAATAATTAAGACACTGAAACTGTCCTTGATTTTTTTTTTAACCTGGATGTAGGTAACTTTGTTCATGATAAAATGACATGAGTACTAATTAGTATTTTTTCTAATAGTCTACTTCTCTTATTTTTAACTTCGATATAAAGTGCTTTACAATAAATAAAGCAATACTCAATATATATTAGGTATGCGCTGATCTGATACTTAGACCAGAAACTAGTCCCTATATAGACAAAAAAGCTGAATTGAAAAGCGATCATTGGAGAAAATACATGAGTCCGATCTACAATGTGCAGCTCTACAGTATGTCTGTAGCCCGTACTATGTCAAGTCTTAAAGAAATGCGCAGCAGGACTCCCCTTCAAAATATGACAAGATTGAGATAGTTACATCAGTGTTGTGGAGATTTACTTATTATTATAACTACTCAATTGTTATTGAGTAGATTAGGCCTACAATGTATCGCACGTCGTTCAGCCGCCATCTCTCTGTGACCACTCAGACAGAGACAGCAGCAGGGAGCGAGCTCTCACTCACAGACGAAAGCTAACTGTTTGTAGCTTACACTTTATCAGAATTTCACAGCCCCACTCTCTGAGCTTTACCACAAAGCCCCACAGAGCAAACTGCTGTTTTTACTCACTAATTTACATCAGTGAGGTTTGAGGACAAGCTGTTGTTGTTGACACATTCATTTTGATAGAGATTGTGTCTTCCTCCTTAGGGGGATACAACGGTCTTTATTTATATAATCTATATTCAAATACCATTTTCAGATACTTAAAGCACCTGGATCGGGATCAGGATCTGTGCTGAAAAAGCTTGATCGGTGCATCCAAGGAATGAAATATACTTTGACCAATGGATTTGATTAAATCTATGCTCATTTTACTGATCTTTCCAGTCTTGGCTGCACTGGAGGAACGCCCTGTGATTGGTTAAAAGCAAAACACCCGTGACCCAGCTTCTTTATTACTTGCGCCACCTCAAGTCCTGCCTCTTTATAACTGTGTCTGCGCTCTGATAATAGGAAAAAATAGATTTTGACATGCCCCTCATTGAGCTTCCGTTTGTGTCTCCATCTGCATTATGATTGGGAACATACAGCCCTTTGTCTCTCGGCTGGCCTGGGAATGCCTTGGTTTTCCCTGGTGGAGCTAGAGTGTGTTGTCTGGGCCTCTCTGCTTAGACTTCTGCTACCGCGACCTGAACCCGGATATGCGGAAGAAGATGAAATGAGATAATGTTTTTCTCTGTATTTGTCTTGCCCCTCAGGATGGGATCAAAGTACCCTCCACAGTTCACTAAGAGAACCTGGAAGGTACAACCTCAGACCCAAGTTCAACAAAAGCCCACAGTGAGCAGGGAATGTCAGCAGCAGCCCGTGCACATACCCCACATCAGAAATCCCAAGCTACGGCAGTACTACCTGCAAGGTACACCAGCAATGCTCAGTGTGGCCAGGAGAGCGCAGAGAGTCGGTCAGGGAATTATACATATATTTAACTCATGCCTTGCAGTTGAGACAAGTAGTACTAAAGGCTTCAAAAGAAGGCAACTGGACGTAGTTTGGATACTAATGTTTTGTCCCTGATCCAATGGACTTTGTCAATTCTAAAATAGACTGGTCTGTGAGATGACTTTATATCCCTGAGGAGAAGTGGTTTAACCAGTGTTTTACACCCAATAAAGAGATGGAAGTAGTATTACTGAGTGTAAAACACTGGTTAAACCACTACCCCTCAAGGATATGAACTCATCCAGGGACAAAACATCTTCTGTTTTCAAACTACATCCAGTTGCCTTCTTTTCAAGCCTTTTGCATTATGACTACATGGCAGAAAACCTACACAGACATTTGGTGAGGAAGTCGAGTTAAGCATGCTATCTGTTTTGTGATATCTTTCTCTTTTTTCCTAGGAATGTCAAGGGATGTAAACAATACAGCAGTGATCCAGGAACAACCATCATCAGATGACAAGACTAGGGTTAGAATGACTTAATAATTAAGAGGGTGACACTTAAGATTACGCCACGGTACTTCCCGGTTACTTAATTAACTGTAATTACAGCATAAGTACTCTAGGATGTACTGGTCACAAATTGTAATTAAGGGGTACAGCCTATAATTAAAGGGTGCATAGTGTAATAAGGGGGTACAGAGTGTAATTAAAAGGTATACAGTGGTCCCTCGCTATAACGCGGTACACCTTTCGCGGCCTCGCTGTTTTGCAGATTTTTTAGTGCAATTTTGCATGCTTTTTTTTTTTTCTGCGTATGAACGCGCATTGTGTTCTGCGTCCTGATTGGCTAAGGGAGAACTTGCGCATTGTGTTCTGCATCCTGATTGGCTAAGGGAGAACTCGCACATTGTGTTCTGCGTCCTGATTGGCTAAGGGACTGTAGACCATTGTCGATCAATCTCCTCCGTGCCGTGTCTCCTGTACAGTACAGAATGCGTTCGGCTTGCCAAATTTACATAAATGTTCGATCGCTAGCAGTGTGACTCTGAAGTGCTGTATGTTTTCTCCCCGACAAAACCCACAATATCAACGAAACGTTCTGCACCGACAAAGGCACCTGCGGTCGCACCCAAAAGGCAGAGGAAGTTGCTAAGGTTTGAACTTTGAGAGTGTTTAAACAAGAGAGAAATGTGAGAAAATGTTAATGCCTGTCTGCCTGTCTGAGAAAAGTGTATAAAGTGTGTGGTGAGGGGTTTTACACCCTTAAAACATATATAATTGTAAAAAAATAAAGCTGACTACTTCGCGGATTCGAATATTGCGGGTTATTTTTGGAACGTAACCCCTGCGATAAACGAGGGACCACTGTAGTGTGTAATGATAGACACTGATATATTTATTCATAACTTTAAAATTGTGATTTATTTTAATAGTTCCAAAAACAATTGTATTGTCAGCTATCAGTATCAAATGTGTTTTATGTTTAGCCAAGCTGATGCATTGTTCATGTAAATGTCAAACAAGAGGGCACCAATAATAGACAGAAATGTATTTTATTCACATATTTTTTCCAAAAATGACACTCAAAAGTACAACATGCATATCCATAAATCATATCTGTACATAATACAGAGCATTTACAATTCAAGTACCAGTACTTTTAGGAGGACTTTCGTCTTAGTATTGGTACTTTCAGGGGGACTTAAACGTAATTACTAGGGTTGGGAATTTTTTTTTTTTTTCCGATGCATCGCGATTTACGTTAAAAGGATTCTGAATCTATGCGGGGACTTTATCGGTTTTATGTCCATTGAATGAACACACTGTTTCAATGCGTTCTTCCACTACCAGACTACAAACGGCCAACATCCATACGTACGTAAGTGACGTGCATGCGCTATATCCACGTTGAAGCACATTAATTGCTTTGTTTCAAAATGGCGGAGGCTAAACACATACAGGCGGCACCAACTTCATTTTGGCATTTTGAGTTTTATGAGACTGACTCTGAAGGTAAGCGAATACTGGACAAGGTGTTGATGGTGATACCGGTGTTAAGTCACAACATCAGTTATGTCAATTACCCACATTGGCACTGTCTCCCACCATCATTTTTTTAAATGAGTTTTTAATTAAAATATTTACGTAAGGAAAACATTTAGTTTAGAAGAGAACAGACACTACAATTAAAAACTAAAAGCAGCTGCAGCATGCCGAGCGACAGATCAGCAGCAGGGGTCAGATTTATCCCATGTTGTTTATTCAAGTGTTGACACCAAATTGGCAACTGTTGCTAATTCGAAAGTGAAAGTAAAATGCGCACGGGCATTTAAAGGCTATTTAAAAGTGAAGTAAAGCGAGGAAAAGCTCTGCAGCTCAGACGCACAAAGAAGCATCGCTGCTACTGTGTTAGCTTACTTACTGTCAGCAACATGTATTACTAACAAGTATTACTGCATAGCTCTACATATTGCTAGGCTACTTTATTATAGTTCTTTCAATATACTGCACAACAGCTACCTTAGGAGTCTCCAGGCAGCATACATTCTCAACTTCAGTAGGCATTGTATGGCCATTTCCACATGTGCATCTATAAACAGAAGCAGTTAATATGCGCTATGCTACGGGCTACACCATAGAAACATACACAATAAATAGTTTCTCATTTACCAAGCAGAAACGTCTTGTAGAAGCCTTCGAGGTCTTTGTGTTTGCTCTCCTGGGGTCAGTTGGCTCACTTGAGGCTGGTGCTTTGGGGCCTTCGTGGGAGTGGTGGTTAAAAAACAAATATTTCCTGGTCATACCCTTAAAGCTGCACATTTGACTTAAGTGACTAAGAGTCTGTTCACAATCCAAAACGATTTTGTCATCCTTTTGATTCATAGCCTCATAGCCCTGTAGTATCGTCTACTGTACATTACTGTTGCTCAGTAATGTGAGGCCTAAAATGGGCTCCAGTTGTATAATACTTATTTGAGTTTGTCTAGAAGTCCCCCTGAAAGTTCCAGTACTAAGCCCAAAGCCCTGCTTTAGAATATGGCCTTTGTGCTCAGTTAATTACCCCTTAATTAAGTGAATTTATTTATAATTTGTGTGTCATTTTTGGAATACAATATTTACATGAAATAAATTTCTGTCTATTATTTGTGCCGTCTTGTTTGACATTTGTATGAACAATACATCAGCTTGGCTAAACATAAAACACATTTGAAACATTGTTAAAGATTAAAGCTGATCAAACAACACAATTGTTTTTGGAACTATTAAAATAAATCACAATTTTAAAGATATCAATAAAGATATGTCCATCAGTGTACTCTGTAGCCTTAATTTGCACTCTGTACCCCTTAATTACACAATATACCCCTTAATTACACTCTATACCCCTTAATTAGACATTGTACCGCTTAATTACACACTGTACCCCTTAATTACACACTATACCCCTCAATTACACTCTTTACCCCTCATTATACTCTGCACCCCCTTATTACACTCTCTACCCCTTATTACTGGCTGTACCCCTTAATTACAATTTGTTATCAGTACGTCCTATAGTACTTACGGTGTAATTACACCGGCAAGTACCGGGCCGTAATGTAAAGTGTTACCATTAAGAGTACTAGGGATGTACCAACATTGTGCCTCTTGTAAAAATTAATTGAGAGTAAAATATTTCCAAACAGTACTGTATGTAGAGAAAAGAAGAAATGGAAATTTACAGTACAGGTGGCAAATGGGTATGAGCACATATACAATCTCTAAAGATAATAATCCAAAAGACACCTCATTTATCCTAGTGTGAGAAATTTCAGGTTGGTTAAAGTTTGTATAGTAGTCATTCACTATTATTTTAAATTATGGATCTAAATGCAGAAGCATGATGCTACAGTTGATGCCCTTTAGCACTCCCAACATTTCCCAAAGGTCAGTCTAATGGACCATGCTGCCACTTATTTCCAATTAGTGCATTGAAAATGTCCCTGTTTTTAACAGTGTTTCAGAAAAAAAGATGGGGGCTGCCTCACAACAGCTGGCATAGTAGCAGAACAATATGAAAATAGCAGCTTTTATATTAGCCTGGAGTTTCATAATCTAGGATCATAAAAAGATAAAAGTTTAGAGTCACTAAGATGGTGTTACCATGGGGAAGCACAGTCTGTTCCATCCGTATTTGGCCTTTTCACCAAATACCTGAACTTTATTTTAAGGTATGTGCCAGCTGTTAATACACCTTTATAACATATGGCTATGGTTTCTTATTTGTAGTCTCTTTATTAGTAATTTAAACATGCTCTTAAACAATAGCAATTTGTATTAAAATATTTTTTTACATAAAGCTTTTCATAGCGCTGTTTTTGTACATAGGGTCTCTCACTGGATACACCCTCCCCCAGAGACTGTGAGACTTATTGTACACACCGCTATATGTTAGCAACATGTGAAAATATTCAGGTTGGGTTCTGCAAAAAGAGTTTGCATTGTAAATATATTATGAAACATAAACCATAAAAAAATCAAAATTATTAGTTTAATCTTGAAATTTGTATTTATATTTTAGGCCTTTAAACAATATTTTACATAAAACACAGCCTCATTTGCTTTGTATGTGTTACTGTATGATGCTTAAAAGTATTTTGGAAGTGGTTGAGGTAGTAATGAACACTTGAAAACACATGACCACGTGATGCAGCTGGAGGCTTCATCAGGTGATCATGACATCACAAATCTTATGACACAAAATGGCACTGTCTTTTGTGTGTTCATTTAAATGCCTCATACTGGTATATTGTAGCTATAAACAATGGCTCTGCTGCAAAATAAGCACATACAGAGTCCTCCATGGGTCACACAAGATATGAGTCTAAACAGAGAACTGGAGTGGATGTGGGCAATAGAAAAGGGAAGTGGTCACTCCTGTCACAAGGCCGGATCATATTTACTTATATAGCTTATTCTAATCATGGCTTCCCCTCTCAAGCAGCTTCTGGTTGTCCAGAAGGAAAAGGCTATTTCTGCAACTCAAGGAGTGTCAACAACTGAACAACAACAAGAAGCAAACTCAAACCTGGATTGTAAACCGAAGCAAAAACTAAAGGCTTATCTAGAGTTAGAAGAGACTTTGACTGGTCAGCCACTGTGTCCTTCACCAGAAGCAGAATATGACAAACTACTGGTGAGTAAAAAAAAATGTTTTATTACTATATGTTAGAAATTAATTTGTATTGTATATGTTACTGCAATGTATACATGTTCGTCACAAGTATTGAAAAGAGCTTGAGTGACGATGATATGGTATTCTACTTATTATGTGGTATAAAGAATTGGTCAAGATGCTTAAATCGTGAAATCAAATAAAAACTTACGTGGCACCAGTGAAAAGTCAAAAATCTGTAAAATCTGTAAAAGTAAAATTGTCATTTGTCTTATTTAAGATTTTGCACATCACGTTTTTTTTGCAGCCATACTTAGTATTTAATATAACAGTATATATAACAGTATACCACCAGTGGTTAGGGTCTGTTATGTAAGCCACAACGTGGTTTAGGTTCTCCTTCTTTGTGCAAGAGTACCTGCTATTGATGGAGTCAGTTGTTCTTTCTTATGCTAATCAACAAATAAAAGTCAGAGTCAATAAATTCTGCAATTAAAGCAGACTTTGTTTCTCTATAGATTGTTTCCATAAAAACTAGAAACAACAATGCAATATTTTTACATTAACTACTGCATCTTCTGCTGATATCAAGCAAGTGAAATGATTTTTAAACTAAAAAGTTTCTATTAGCACATTCCTAGTTAATGTCAATTCTTAAAGAGTGAATTTGTTTGTGTATGTTCGCATTATAGACAACTAGGAATGTATATGGATAACTTTAATTAATTATTCTTATTATTATTACTATCATTATGAACTAACTGTTTTTTGCATGAATTTACTGCTGGCGTATTCTTATGCATATGGACTGCAGATAGAAACAGGTTTGAACCTAAAGCAGTTCATGTCTTCTATTATGGGATTTATATTTTTACATTGTCTCTCTGAGAAATAATTATGAACCTTAACTATAACATTATTCTGTAATTATATTATACTTCCATCACTCTGGTCACAGCATCTTGAGAAGTCTTATCGTGGGCTGTGCAGATGTTTCCGATATGTTTCACAAATAGAGTTGCGAGTGTCTTTACACACAAATAAAGCCTGAAAATGTGACTGCTTACACCTGTGTCCCTGACAGGACGTAGAGGCAATGCCAATGCCTGATGGACAGCTCTGCTTATTGGCTCTCCCACCTGAGTGCTGCCAAGGGGAGGGGCCACAAGCCATGCCATACCTTAAACTGTTCTGTCGTTACATCACTGACCGCAAGGTGGGGTCCAGAACAGTGTTCAAAATGAGGGGACAATAGTGTGCCTGGACAATAACAGTTTGTGCCTCTTTCAGGGGATTGTTTCAGGGATTCTCTTGGTGACATCTAATAAGCTTTTCTTTGATCCATGTAAGACCCATCCTTTGGTTAAGGAAAATGGCTGTGAGGAGTATGTCCTGACATGCTCAGTGGATAATCTGGCATCTGTTTCCTTTTATTCTGATATTACACATGTTCACTTCACCACGACTCAAAGGTCAGCATTGATGCACTGTTGTTATGCACACATGAAGAATACACGTGATACTAAACATTTCTTTTTGGTTTTAGGAGAAAAGGAAGGACAATTTTTCAAAAGCTAAAAGCTACTAAAAGTCAAACAGGCCACCATCCAGGCCACACAGAGGAAACAGCTTTGATTAGCGCTGCTCCAACAGACTCTTCAAATGTATCTTATAGTGGAGATGTATGTGATGAGAAAGAGGAGGCCCAGATAAGGGACATAGCAGAGGCAGAGAGTGGGCTGGACAGTGGGCTTTTGGATGTCCTGTCTGAACCAACTGTAGGAACCGTCCTCAGCAACGCTGCCACCTTCTGTTGTGGAGGACAAGAAGTGACAAGTCAACTGAAGATGAAGAGGAGCACAGTGAAAGATCATACTACAGGTTTATAAAACACTAATGTCAAATCAAATTTCATTTCCAAATCTTTATAGAGCTTTACATCCTACTCAGTTACATGTCTTTTTGCTTTTTTTGTTGTGCTGGACTTATCAGCTTATATTACAAAAACAGTCTTGTCTGAGTATGACGTTTCTGCTTTTGGTTTTTGGTTTGGTTATTCAGTTAATCCCATAGTCTGTTAATACTGTTACAGATGAAAACGCCCTCAAAGTCCAATTTATCTATGCTGTTTAGCTGTCCATACTGAACTTTGCCACCTTATAAACATGACAACTGTAAAGAGGTCAGCTGTTAGTACAGTACTCTTAGTATTAACTACAACAAAACAGGAAGAAATAGATTTAATTTCATTGGGTTCTGAGATGTCACCCTTGGGTTGGGTTTGTTTCTTTGACTATTGTCTGACTTTTAGGTGATTTTCCTGAAATGTCCTATCTGGGGAAAAATGGGAACTGTCTTGAATATGGTCCCTTTTGAAAACAAATAGAGCAAATAACTCAATTTTTGGAATAGTTTAATAACGCTTTCCAGATTAATGTGCAGAAACACCTTCTTCAGCTTCTGCCTTTTCCCTTTCTAAGACTTTATCAGACTTCGCCATATACGGAGTCAGATAGATCAAGTCTTATGATCCAAATAAAACAGAAGAGTCAAATAGTATAGACTATTAACACACACTGCTATTTCAATTGTTATGACAATGCAGAAAAACCAAAGCAGCCGCAGCTCTGCTCAAGATAGGTTGGAGTTCTATTTTTCAAGCGTATCGGCGTCACTCTATGGAGCTACAGCAGGGGAAACACAGGGAAGTACACACGAAGTGTCCTAATAAACTCCCGGCACACTTTCAAAATAAAAGATCTCTAATTTTATGGTATTAGAGAAAGAGAAGATCCACATGCGGCGTAGCAGCAGTGGCACTTTACATCTCTAAAGTGAATTGAGGCTTTTAAATATATGCGTGTAAAATGACTACATCTACATGATGTTCCGCGATAGCTCTCAGTGTCAATTCGGGGTGAAGTGTCAGGTACCGCAGGTTGTGACCCACCACCGCGGTAGTGGTGCGGTTGTCATGGTTACCGTCACAGTCCTAGGCCACACATTGCAGAGCTGTCTCCCTTTCCTGATTGATTCTCTTCCCTTTCTCCTGTAGGGGCATTGAAGGCGATCTTCTTTTTGTCTGCCTCTCAGAAGCAGACCAGGTGGTAGGCATTGTAGAGATCAAGTTTGGTAAAGATTATGCGTCTTGAAGAAGCTCAAATGCAGCCGAGATGAGAGGTAGTAGATAGTAGATATTCTTCAGGAACCCCTGAAAGATGTAGTGCAGGACTTGCATGGTAAGTAGGAAGAACCTACTTACCATGGTAAGCCAAAGTCCAAGACCATGGTATTGCAGGAAGGTCCCTGCTGCTTCTCTCGTTGACAAGCCTGGTTGCCAGTTCAACCAGGCCATCAAGAAAGGAAGGTAGATCAAATTACACCATCTCATCCTTTATGCCGTCAGCAATACCCAGCAGAAAGCATCAATCTGAGCAGCTGGATTCCGTTGACTCTGGAGAGCCCTTGTCCAGAAGTCGATGGTGAAGTCAGCTACAGTGCAGGTCCCTTGTCGCAGTCCTCCAGTGGTGTCTGGCCCTGATGATGGCATCCCAAATACCTTGCGAAGCTCTGCAGCAAATGATTGTAAGGAAACACAAGCTGATATCTGACACTCCGGCTCTGCTGTTCCCCACAGTCAGGCCTTCTCAGTGAAGATGTTGATAGTAAAGGCCACCTTGGCTCTATCAGTGGCAAAGGGTGTGGAGTTTAAGTGCAAAGAGGATAGAGCAGTTGGTAATAAAAGGGTTGACTTTGGCTCTCCTATGCAGCACTTTGGGGTGCCAACACGAGGCTCTAATACTGGCTCTGTAGAAGCAAGAACTGCAGGAGGTGGGGTGAGGAATCTGCAGGAGCTGAAGTTGCTGAAGCTGCCAGCCTATGTAGATGATCAGTTGGGCAAGCTGTGTGTGCTAAGTCCATACTTGCCAGATTGTATTGTTAAATTGGTGCAATTAGACTCAGATGTAGCACACAGCAAGTAGTAGTAGATTCACAGTCTATATTAATAAAGCAATACAACAGAGATTCTTGATTGAAAATCATCAAATCTTGAAGAGGACCTAGCTTAAATAAAGGCAGGTAGACAGAAACCCAAAAAGGCAGAGCTGATAGGAACAAAAATACAAAGTATTTACTTAGTAAAGTTATTTATTTAGAATCGAAGTCCAAAAAGCAGGCATGGCCGGCAAAAGAAAATAAGTCCAGGTGTGGATGCTGGAAAGTCTCTCACTGAATGAAGTAGAACAACCTGGCAGTGAGAAGGGAAGGCAGAATGAGAACATAAACTTATTTGAATGGGAATGAGTTACATTCGGGTACACAAACCCCTCCACCATGGTAAGGTGGCGGTTCAAGGAGGGGGGTCCTGACAATATTTTATTTATTTTTGGTATGCAAAACTCCACATGCCTGTGAGTGGATAAAACTCTCATGATTTACTTTTACTTTCTTTGTCATACTGAGAGAGTCACAAAAGAGTTCTGAATCAACCAGGTGGAACAGTTTTGAAGTGGCATGCGATCCATGACTAAGGTCACAGTGGAATAAGAACATATTTACAATTATAACTATTTCCAACTACTACAACTACTACTATATACTATATACTAACTCCATAATTTTACACAACAAAATACTCATGGAAGTATCTTACTGTGACCTTGAGGGCATTTTTCTGAATGACTCATGACCCAGGATCTGCTAAACTTCCTATCTGAGGTCCACCAATCTGCAATTTTTTTAATGTAATTATTCTAACAGAGAGAATGTTTTAAACCATCACTGGTCGTGCACATTTTTTTTTCTTTCATGTTTAAAATATTTTGATAGAAACCATAAAAATAGTTTTCTCAAGGTGATTTTATGTTTTGTACATTTTTATGAGTTTGGCTCAAAAGGTTCTTGGAATACCTATACAATATGCATTAATATTTAAATTTTATTATTTTTATAATTATATTTTATTTTCAATATTCTTGGTTCTATTTAATTTATAAAAAAAAAATGTAAAATGAAATTACAGACTTATCAATTACTCAAGGCATAGTTATGTGTCTCTGACCACACAGCATACTGATGCCTTGGTAGCTGCCACTTTGGCAGGTTGTTTTTTGGTCAATATAGAGGTACGCTTTGGGCACTGTGGCGGCTGTAATCATTAACTCAGACTGGTTGAGAGTTAGTGGCAGATTTCTGTCTGTCACCTTGTCCGCATTGTGTTTAATCTCCCTTTAAAGCCTTGAACTATTAAACTGTAGGGTTAAAGTATGAGATTGTTAAGTGCAATATAGCCTCAAAAACATGAAACAGAAAATCAAATATGAACAACCTTACATTCAGTCTTAGCTTAGCGCTAGATCCCTACTCACAATGAAAGCGCTGTAGTCTGCAACAGAACAAAATATTAATTCATAAAAGTACATTAACTGGGATAATAGTAGGGCTACTGTGATATTGAGTGAACTGGAGTACCTACATTACCATGGCAATGACTATAAATAAAACGAAATATTTAAAATTAAAATGAAAAACTTTAAGCCCCGGGGTCTTGCTGTTAGCTGGGCCAGGGTGTCCGACAGTTCCTCCCGCTGTAAAAAAAAAAAAAAAAAAAAAAAAAAAAGAGAGAGCTCTGGCAGCTTCTCCTGACCTCCGCATTAACAGAGTTAAAATAAATTTTCTGCGAAGTTTTGTGTACTTACCCCTGTTTAGGTAGTGAAGTGTTGGCTTATTGTTTGAATAAATGAGACATCGCAAGGCTCCGTGTCAACAATTTAATATGAACTTCAGTCAACAGTAATACACTCTAGCCTGAAGAGGGCACTCCACGATAGCCCAATAAGCTACTACCATAACAACCCCAAGCTGAGAGACAACAGAGTGGAGAGGCCTGATCTGCAACAGTTAGCAGCAGGAGCCATTAGCGTGTCAGTAGTCTTTAGCGTGTTTTCATTTCCGATCGTCTGGAAATGAGTGGGCGTGCTTACCGAATTACGCGTTTGTAAAGCCCGCCCCGGAGGAGTTAAGATATGAGCCACTTTGTCCATTGTAGTAATATCCAAGATGGAATCGCCCTTCATTGGTGCTGTTAGACAAAATGAAGACATTTCTTTCATAATATAACATAACATGTAACTGTAGTTATTTGTCTTAATTTAACACACACCTTTAATTATCAACACATATGTACATAATTGAATTTATTAAATAGGCTTTATTTTCATTTTACTGTGTTTTGTGACTTGTACCTTTATTGTGACTGTGCCTCTCTAGGATAAACACAACCTTTTCCTTGGAAGCTATTTTAACTTAGAAAAAATATTGAATCAGTAATATATAATGAACCTCTTTTCATTCCCAGTGTGTCGAAGGCTGTCAGCAGGTAGTCCCGGGAACTTGATCTTTGTGCGGCTGCGGGCTCAACTGCCTGCAGGAAAAAAGAAGGGCATTGGAGGTCTTCAGCTAGGGTCAACCAAAACATTACCCAGAAGAGACACCTGGCTCGCTCTTTCACATGAGAGGTAGATATTCTGTGTGGATGGTGGTCATTAAAAGTATTTAACAATTCTAATGTAATGTAATAAATTCTGTAATTTATGGATGAATACACACAGTTTGAGTTGTAGCAACTCACTTTGGGCTTTGTAGTTTCGTATTAACACTCCCTGACCTTTATCCAAACACTAACCACTCAGACAGCAGCACAAGTACAAAGTACAAAGGTTCCCATATGTCCTAGTAGTTTTTGAATAATGGAAAAGACTTGGAAAATGATTAAAATTCCCATATCACGTATGAATAATATTATAGTATATTGAAATTTTAATTGCATTTTAGCCCCTTTTATATGATGAAAATGCTCTGAAGTAGACTGTTGCAGTTGTTGGATATTTCAGTAAATGTCACAGCTTCCTTTACTCTCTAAAGCTCGGACAAATTGAATGCCTACCTAACACAGTGTCGGCCAGACCTGTGTTTACTGGAGGGAGAGAAGGGGGAGGAGGGACAGTCTGACCAAGGTGAAGACGAATTTGTTCTAATTGAGGACAAAGAGGAAGAGGAAAACTTTTTGCAGATGCACTGCAGCTCAGGTGAAGAGTGGGAGGTGAGTAGAATGGTTCTCATAGGGGAAGAAACAAACTTACAACAGGATTTCTTATGTAGTTTTTGAATGAAAGAGCATTTTGTTTTGTTACGCTGACTTGTGTTTTTAGATGGTATTAATGGAAGACAGTAGGGAAAAGCCAACCATTTTCGTTGACAAAGAACCAGAAGGACTTCACAGGATTGTAGAGATTAGCCATATTCTGGAGGCTTTGTATGTCAAAGAGGTGAGTGACTCTCATTTGGTTATATGCAGTATGTAATTGTAATTGTAGCTACCTTTGAATTAAGTTTAGGACTTTTTCTTTGCATTAGGTGATGACATTGGTCACCCAGTCTGTAGGGATTCTTGATAATTCAGGTCAAAATCCAATAAAAGGGTAAAATAAGGCACAAGGACATTTGTCCCTTTACTTTACTAATCCAGACATAGTATGTGATGAGGGACACCAACATTTTTTTAAGAGCTGGGGGCTGTCATTTGCATATTCAAACGTAGCTTGGTTGTAAAAGTGTACGCAAAACACGAAAGCTGAGTTTAATTTCACTAGCCTCACCCAGGCCTATTTACTGCCAGACCTGTTGAAAGAAGAAATTACTTAAATAGAACCTGTCTCACAAAGTGAAATAGTCCAAAACATCTCAAAAAACAAGACATCATGCTGTGATCCAAAAAAACTGATGGAACAGATGAGAACCAAATAAATTTACATTTATCAGTCTGGAAAGGGTTACAGAGTAATTTCTAAAGATTTGGGACTCCTTCCCTCGGGCAGGTCAGGTAGAGCATACGCCTAGTGCTCGGGAGTCCCAGGTTCGAGTCGGTTGGGTCATTTGCCCAATGTCATTCCCCACTCTCTTTCACCTTATTTCCTGTCCTAAACTAAACACTATCAATAAAGGCCAAAAAAGCCCCCTAAAAAAGAATCTAAAAAAAAAAAAAGAAATCAGGATGGGGGCTTTGTCACTGTACATCCTAAAAATATGTAATGTAACCAAATAATCACAATTTTAGAGAGGAAAATGGTTCACATAAAACGTCAATTATTCCAATTTAGAAACTTTTATTTTAAACCATGACTAAACCAAATGAAGCAAGAACTGATAGAAGGACAGAACCTGGCCCAACATAAAATTAAACCCCTATGCATTTAGAAACATTTGTCCTTTTTCTTTTTTAACTGTCCTCAGGGCTTAACAGCAGTTGTTGTTTTAAATGTTTAATTATGTTTGCATATAATTAGTAATTGTGTAATTAAGAATAAAGACAGGATTCTAATTGGCAAAAACATTATTTTAATCGTGGCATTTTACTGTTTGCTTGTTTGTTGCACTTTTATTCTAGCTGATAATTTTGTAGACATTAAAATTACATTCTTAGAGTCAAGTACAGCCAGCTAATGCTTCTCTATTTCAAGCTGGCAGTTTGCACCCACCTGCTTCTGGTTACTTTTATAGCAACGTTTTTCTGTTTTTATTTTTATTGGGTTTCCTTGCTTTAATCTCTCCCAAGCTTTGTAAAGAGCTGCCCCCCCGGACTGTGGGCCATCAATGGCAGCTGGCCTACAGCACGTCACGTCATGGAGCCAGTCTCAAGTCTCTCTACAGAAAAGTCAGTGCTACAGATTCTCCTGCACTCATAGTCATCAAAGATGAACTTGATGAGGTACATAACACACAATGCTGATATTTTTATTTATAATTCTTTTACCAGGTTTAATTTGTCTGCATTCTCATTGACTTTTTTGACTTAGATATTTGGGGCATTCCTCTCCCATCCACTGAGGCCTAGTGAAACCTTCTATGGCACAGGAGAAACTTTCCTTTTCATGTTGCATCCGCGCTTTAAAGTAAGATTGTTATTTTTTTTTTTTTTGAGAAATACAAATATATGTTTGAATAGACTGAATAAACACTACAATAGCCTTAACCATAGTACAAAAGCACAAAAATGGGCAATGAACAAAGATCACAGCCTCTGAAATGCTCCTGTGTTGTTGTGACTGCAGTGTTTTAGATGGACTGGAGAGAACTCCTTTTTCATCAAAGGAGACTTGGATTCCTTTGCTATTGGTGGAGGAAGGTATTTTTTGTCTCTACTCTACTCTACACTACACTTCACTACACATACAGCTATTATTGTTGATGTCATATCAACATGCACATTGTTTGTAGTAAGCTTAAACTACAAGATATCATAGCAATGACACCATGATAACACTTTCACTTTACTGTCTTAATTTCAATGTCATATTTTCAGCACAATATTTAGAAAACATATCACACATTTTCTTAATATGTAATCTACACAAAGCTCTTGCTGCCATTTGTTTCCACAGTGGTCACTTTGGGCTGTGGGTGGATGAGAATCTGTACCTGGGCCGCAGCAGCCCCTGCTACACTTTCAATAACTGTTGCCTCTCAGAAACAGATGACTTCAGAATTATGGAGCTGGAGGTGTGGACATTTAGCTGAGACTGGCTGCCTCTTGATTTTAAACATGTGAAATGAACCAGGGATGATTTCAGGAGGTCATCTAAATCCTATGGCTTTGGCAAAAAAGCTGTGGTGTGCTAAACTGAGAGAATCTGGACTGTGTTCTTTAAATCTGCATTTCTGAATGCATTGGCTGCTGATCTAAGAAACTGCTTTCAAAACACATGTTCATGTGAATGAGTAACTTTTTAAAGTGAACACAATGCCATCAAATTCAGAAACTATTCAAGCTGGTACAGATATCTCCAAACTGCAAGTACATACATCCACTGACATCCTTTTCTCACCTAGTTATCATTTGTGGCAGTTTCCATTCCCAAGTATGACTGTATAAATAATGCCCCAGGTTCCTATTGGAATAAGCCTCTGATGAAAATCTACGGGGCTCATTGGATACAATCTTTCATGAACACATCATGCAGTTGCTGATTCATTGACCTCTTGTTTCTGAACATTCACAGGGCTCAAAGACTGATCTAATTTCTAATCCATACATTGTCGTAAATAAAAATCTTGTGTTCAAAATACATCTCTCAGTGTTATACTTTGTGTAAGATGCTTTCAAAGGAAAACAAGTCTAAAATATTTTATTTCTCCACATAAAAGTCACACTCATAGTAACAGATATACCATAAATGTTTTTGCCTATAGACTCCAGGCGGTAATGGGGATTAAAGTTTACTATATATTTAAACAGACTCAACCTTAAAGATGGTTTTATACTAAAACCTTTTATGGAAGGGTGTTTAACTCTGTATGCAAATCAATGTTGCTGAATGGATAAAAGTTACATTAACAGCACTTAAAATAATGTTCTTTGGTGTGATGTTTGAAATGGCACATCAACCACTGCAAAATTAGGAAACCTGCAAAACAATATACATTTATTTGGTTTCAAATATAAAGTTCAAAAAGATGTTGATGATTTCATATGCAACAGTCTAGTCTTTTCTGGTGCTTTGGCCCTTGAGACAGAGCAGGGTGTTCCCTCGAGCTTATTTAGCAATAACATCAGGCCTTGCCCAGCCAAAAGCTTTAAGGCAAAACCTTCACTAAATGCAGTAAAACAACTTGAGGCAAGGACACCAGTCTTATCTCTATAATATTCTAAGCAGGAGAAAAACACTTCAACTCAGTTTTTCAATTTGCAGTGCAACAAGAGCATATTCAAGAATGGATGCACATGTATGCGCTTGTGCTTTGAACATGCTTGGTCTTTGTTCTGTAGCAGCATAAATCAGCTGCTATAAGAAGGCATTTGCTGTTGCTAGCTGTGTGTCTCAGTGCTAAAACAGAATCGTGTTATGTAAAGCAGGGTCCACTTTTAGGGCTTTACAATGAAGCATGTAGAAAATAGATCAAGATCGAAGCATTATTTATGTCTAGATATGTCCAAATAAATATAAGCAAGGATAGACAGCAAATATGTCTCTCAGCTGCAAACACCTAATTAGTTCCTCTTTTCCTTTATCTTAGCTCTTATTTCTTATTTGACCTATATCATGCCTATAACACACATTTTATTGTGCCACGTACAGCTGAGCTTTCGCCAAGCCTTCCTTCAAGAAGCTGATGTAAGTGGATGTGGAGGGGTCCTCGAAGCTCCCTGAGAAACTGAAAGTGGCTCCTTCCTTCTCTGGTTTCATAGCCGTCTCGTCCAGGAAGAAGTTGGCATTAATGTGGTGGACCTACAGAAACAGAAAACCAATTAATTTCAATGTCAACTCATCATAATTCTGCATTACCCAATTTGTATTGAAGACACATTCTAGCTGAAATATTTACAATAGTTCCATTAGGCAGTGCCAGCATCATCTCCACAGGAAAGTTGTAGCTCTCCAAATGTAAGTGGGCCTTTTCACTCAGCACAGGGTTCTGTTTATCGGCCTAAAAATATGGGGGTGCATTCTAATAGTTACCCATTACTTATATAATATATATATATATATATATATATATATATATATATATATATATATATATATATATATATATATATATATATATATATATATATATATATATATATATATATATATATATGAATGTATAAATAAAGAAAGAATATGAAGCTCACCTGCAGGTCCTCCAGTTCTTTGACCAGAGACCAGCTGCTAATAAAGCTCTGGTTGAGCAAGGCCAGGACGGGCGAACTTTCCAGGACTGTTTCCCGGAGAGTTCGCCCCGAACCTACACACAAAACAGCAGAGTGATGATTACATCTAATTTTTATGCATTTGTATGCGTTTTTTTACGGTGGCCAAGAAGTGCAAAACAAATATACAAATTACGAAACACATTTACAACGTTTTCACAATTACACAAAACATTTTTACATTTTATTGAACAAAATAAACAAAATGACAGACACATTTACGGGCACTGAACAAATTTACATGTCGCGAAACATTTTAACAAGCACCAAAATAAATTGACAAGAGGCCAATCCAACTGGAAGGACACGCCCACCGACCAATGGGAACGCTCTAAGTGACATAAGTGACAGCGCGTCCAGCCAATGAGCTTGTTGCTACTCAGCTTCCAGATACGAGTACATCCGTGAATGAAATGACGTGTGGCAGAGCCGCGGTTCAAAAAGGGAAACAAACACAACTTTGTGATAGCCAAGGAAGAGTTTGAAAAATGTTCTGCCCTTTCTGTGGAAAACACCTAGTTGAGGTAACACCTTTTTGTTTTACGTGTAAGCAGGGTCACTCATATAGTGTTATTGTGGACATGAAGTCCTCTTTACATAGCTTTAAAATAAGTTTGCGGACACTTAAAAGCAAACTAAACCAAGCCGGGTTCTTCCGCAGAAGAAGTTTTTCCATTCAACACGCCATCAGGTTGGAACTCCATGGGCCTGGACCACAGAACCGCGGCTCTCCCACACATCATTTCATTCACGCATTTACGCGTATCCGGAGGCTAAGTAGCAACAAGCTCATTGGCTGGACGCCCTGTCACTTATGTCGCTTAGAGCGTTCCCATTGGTCGGTGGGCGTGTCCTTCCAGTTGGATCGGCCTCTTGTCAATTTGTTTTGGTGCTTGTTAAAATGTTCCGCGACATGCAAATTTGTTCAGTGCCCGTAAATGTGTCTGTCATTTTGTAAATATGTTTCAAACAGGTAAATTTGTTTTAATATTGGTAAAAAAATTTTTACCCAGGTTATTTTGTTCCATAAAATGTAAAAATGTTTTATGTAAATGTGAAAACGTTGTAAATGTGTTTCATAATTTGTATATTTGTTTTGCACTTCTCGGCCACCGTTTTTAAAGTGCTCTATAAAAACAATTGGATCTGATAAACATTTTGCAGAAAAAAATATGCCCTTTACCTACTAAAAATAGTGCAGTTGTTATAAGGACTTAAATTTATTTCAGTTAGAATTAGATATTTATATAATTCCACTATTTACAGTACTATTGTGATTTTCTCTTGTGTCACGTAAAATTGTGAATTTCACCTCAGCATGACTGGTCGTCTAAAGCCCCCCAAAGCAGAATAGAATGCACTAGTTTGTTTTCTGCCTCAGCTCGCTCAAAAGCCTCTGAAAAAGGCAGGTAATCCACCTGTGATGGACACAGTATGAGACAGGACTTAATTGTTGCAATGGTGGTCAAGCTTTCTGTCTGTAGTCTCAATAAATTACATTAAAAACTTCAAAATGTTACATGTATTGAATATGCTTACCTTCTTGAAGGGGTAAAGAGTGACTTCCAGGTGGTGAGCAGCTTCTTGCTGACTGATCTCTGAGCTCCAGTGGATATCCTCAAAGACAAACTGTATTGGCTCTTCGCTACTGTCTTTGCTGTCGATATGATTACCCTCCTCATCTATAATAACAGAGGGAGTGGATGGGCCAGTGGACCTTAGCTCCATCTATAACTCACAGACACATCATTGGGACTCTGAGACAAGAATATCAAGTAATTTACCACCGATAAATATAAAGTCAAGTTCTCGGATTGTGACACATTGCAGCTGTACCTGTGGGAGGTATCCTATGTCCACCTCCATGTTGCTACTCTCACTAGAACCATACAACCACTCCATGTCCACATTCAGAGACCTGGGACACAGAAGAAAATGTGAAACTACAACTGAAGTGAGAACGCTACGATTAAGAGGGATAAACAGCAGGGCTTTACTGAACAAACCTGTTAGTGGGAACATGAAGGTAAAAGCGGCGAACATGATGACCATCTTTTGAGAGGATAATGTTACCAGTAAACTGGCCCGGTGTGAACCAGAAGGGAAAGTTTGGTACATCATTCAGCTGAAATTCTGCATGAATCCTAGAGACATAAATTAGACATACTAATGTAGAGTCTTTATGTCTAATGTCTCCTATCTTTCAAAAGGTCTCACTTGGCCTGGTTGCAACAATGCAACCAACGTTGTACATCTACATTTGTGTAAATAAATACTTCTGGGCTGTTAACAAACTACACTGTATGTTGCTGTACCTCTAGCGTAAAAATTGCTAGCATTGTAGTTTTGGTGTTTAAAAGGTATTTGTTTGTTTTGGCTAATAGATTTAAAAATCTGCTTACCTAAAGACAATGTCAAAATAGAAGTCGTTGCTTGCACGAATGCAGGCGATTGTGCCCTGAGGAGCAAAACGTGACTTGATAAAAGGTCGAGGGTGAAACATACTCAGCAGAGAATGAATGAGAACCTGCATCACAAAACAGCTAATGAGCTAATGTCACACATACACAGAAATTCCCCAATAATAGAATGGTGATTTATTTTTAGTATACCTCTTTGCCCTTTGGAGTAGGAGGATGGTAGCGATTGTTGGGCAGGTAACCTGTGAAAATATTGAGCTCACTTGGAATCACCCACCATGTGTCTCCCACATCCACTTTGTTTTTTGGAGGTAAGAAGACCCTAAACTGGCTGGCAGAGAAGGTCGAGGAAGGCACTGCTGGGGACTTCCATGAGTGCAATCCACTCAAGGAGCTGTGAGAAACCTGTAGAAGCAGTTAATTAAAGACAAAACCATACCATGTACATTGTATATCAAAAGTTTAATTTTAACTTTTAATATCCTTAATATCCCATACTAACTAAAGTGATGAACTGATAAGCAAATAGCATGTGCTGCAGCCCTCTGTGACCCACTGAGGGTTTTAAAGGTGTGATTGAATTATGTGTTTTGTCAATTTTTTTTTGTTTATGTTTAATTTTTTTATATTTTGCTAGGATGTTTAGGATTATGTATTTAACAAAAAAGGTTGTACACCAGAGAGCTGGGGGTGTTATAGGTAAAGTAATGAATAATCATGTAACATGGACTAACACAGATTTAGAAAAAGTCATACCCCAAGAAAACCATCCTTGCTTTTTGTCATAGAGTTGAGCTGCAGAGGCTGCATTTTAGCCTCCAAGGTCAAAGTCTCTCCATTGGGGTCATGGATAATTTCCTCCTCCACATCCACTGGGGGTTTAATCCCTGCAGGAAAGCAAGGACGATTTGTTAAGGAATGGTCACTGAGTGATAAAACTTTGATTGTACAGGGAAAGAATTGTACGTGGTACCTGTGAGTTTCTCAACAATAGGTTTAAACTCCTCTGGACTGAGATAGAAGTCACGGTCTGAGTCTAAAGAGGAGAAAAGAAAAAGGCCCTCTACACCCAGAGTCTGCATACTCTCTTCCTGTGGAAAGACATCAATCATGACAGACTGATTCTATTGTTATTTCACATGCTTCAGGGATTTTTGGTGTCATGCACTGAATCAAATCTGGGACAAGAGGCTGTGTTATGACACCAACTATACATTTGAATCAGAAATCAGAATGCGATGACAACATGACAAAACAGATGAATAGCTGCATGATATCCTAAAATCAAATATCTGTGTTGTGAGCATCTAAGCACTGATTTCAGCTCAGAAACCCTTTGTGGATAAACAGCCCAGAGGCCACATATTCCTACACCAACTGAGCCAGACAGATGCGTGCCTACTTGTGCTCCTAGAATGGAGGGCGGTAGGAGCTGTAACAAATTCAAAGACCCTCTGAAGGCAAACTGTGACATTAAGCAAAAGTTGAGTTTTGCCAGTCTAAGACAAGCACCAGTCAAAAACACGAAGCGCTGTTTAGGTAATATCCAATAATGTTTTAATTTGCACGCGGCGCGTACAAGCTCTACAGAAGATTAGTAGAATAAAGTTTTTAATAAGAATAAAGTTTAGAATTAGATTTGATTTCCGGGATCCTTAAATTTTACAGAGGTGTAGCTTACATGATGCTTGAGGAGCTTGGCATCTTGGTAATACTTGATTCCAAAAGCGAGAAGAGGCACACCACCAACTAAGAGCAGAGTCCATATTCCTCTCCAGATCCAGGACCCAGAACCAGTGCCCCTGCCAGATTCCCCATTCTGCACCGAATTTCTGCTCCCATCCTCTGCGCGTGTTTTATCCACGTCCGCGGCCATTCTCCGCCACCACTGCGGCTAATTTAGAAAAACCATGTGGTCGAATAACGTCCATAAAACAGTATCCCTTTAAATTTAGAAATGTATCGACAATCTATTCACCGCGAGCCGCGTATTCCCGGCTGCTCTGCACTCACAAGACACAGCTAGGATTGTTCTGGAGGCTAGCCGCTTTCTCATTTCCGACGGCAGCTAGTCCAACCGAATGGAGCTGGTCTAGCTAGCAAAGAGTCAAGCTATTCATAGAGGAAGTTGTTTTAAAATAAAAGCACACATGCTATCCAAATGGCGAACTACCACGGTTTACATTTACATTTAAAGTAGCTACCGGATGTTTTATTCATTTTCGTCTTTCTCACAGGGACACTCGAACCATAATTATAGGGTTCTCTGCTTAAAGAATGTACAACTTCAGCAAAGGAATTGGTGCTTTGCTTCTACCCCAAAGCTGCTTGATATTTTTCACAGACTAATTCACAAATATTTCCGGATTTGTATGGGTATGATTCATGAAGATTCAATTTATTTAATACCTAAACCATAACTACAAAAGAAATAGCCTATCAAACAAGTGGCTATGACTTGACTCTTTTGTTTGTAAAACTTAAAGTAGCCTACTTACAACAATTTGTGTATATTATATGCAAACATTTCAAAGCTCTCCAACTCATTGCTGTATAACTACTAAATTAAATCATGTTCATAACTCTAACTTTTGGGAGATGTAGGCGGTATCCAAAATGTGCAGGTCAAGTAGCCTACTTACCGTCAATGAGTATATCTTTTGGCCTTAAATACCTAAATGCTGGCCCGTTGGCTCCAATGAAGTGCTGGGTACTTTTGCTCTTTTTTGGAACATGTGAACAG
Source organism: Rhyacichthys aspro (assembly GCA_036850595.1). Taxonomy (NCBI): domain Eukaryota; kingdom Metazoa; phylum Chordata; class Actinopteri; order Gobiiformes; family Rhyacichthyidae; genus Rhyacichthys; species Rhyacichthys aspro. The sequence goes on from CM072169.1 coordinate 1,012,799, forward strand.
CTATTGTCTATAAACAAACCCTGTGAAAATTGGTGAAATGTCTGTTTTTTATTTCCAAGATACATTTAAGAAATACAGACATGCAAAGACCATTATTTTGGTGTGGTTATAAACTGATGAAGTATTGTGTGATGTATTCCACTTTTGTTTTCCACTCCCGCTCTTTCAATACCTATGAAATAATGTCTCATTAACATTAATATTTTTGGAAAGAAAATAAAACAAAGATGGAATAAACAAATTAAATATATTTATCATAAAAATGGCCTGGACATAAGTCTCTTAACTACAGGATGCAAAGTGCTGCTCCTTTCACACTTTGCGATTCATACAACATTCCATTAACTTGTAGTTTACTGGAATTCCAAAGCAAGTGTAGTGAAGGCCTGCTAGGCTGATCATTCATAAGCAAAGGAGATACTGATGTTGTGAGTTCCATTTAATAATGCACTCTGCATTTTGTTGCAATTGACAGAAGCCTTATTTTTAATATTGTTAAGTCCTCTGTTAAATGGTTTTCTTAGTTCTTGGTTTCAGATGGAAGAACTCAGTCCATGTCCTCAACCACAGGCTGTGTTTTCACTTCAACTCTTTTTGGGGGGATGTAGGAACCCATACCCGCTGCTCTCTCTGCTTCTGCCTGTGTGTATGGCTCTTCTGTCAGCTGCTTCAACCTGGAAAAAGGAACAGACGAATATCCAGATCTCACGTTTGAGTTCTACTCCATGTTACAATAGAAAATAGAATTAACATGTATCTGCATGAATGTTATGTATATATTGTGTATTTACAGTAGGAATGTTTTTTGGCATTGTTTGCATAATTTTAATCCAATAAATGCATAATTTTAATCCAATAAATGTAAAAAGAATCATGTCCACAAAAGTTATATAGAAAATGAGCCAGCTGTCAGAAAGACTTCTCAAAAATGGACAGCTGAGGCTGGTGACACTCTTAGGGACTGTTTTGAGAGGACAGACTGGAATGTACTCCATGGACATTGATGAAATGACAGACTGTTTTACAGACTATGTTCATTTCTGTACAGAAAATGTCCTTCCAAAGAAAACAGTCCGCTGCTTCCCTAACAACAAGCCTTGGATCACAAGTGATATTAAGACACTTCTGAATCAGAAAAAGGAGGCCTTTAAAAGTAGAGACAAAGCCAGGGTGAGACATGTTCAGAAACTACTCAAAAGGTGCTTAAATCAAGCAAAGGAAGACTACAAAAACAAGGTGGAGAGGCAGCTGCTGGACAACATCATCAGAGAAGTGTGGAAGGGAGTCTCTTACATCACAGGTTACAAGAGAAAGAACTCTGTAACTATTGGAGATGAGGGAAGAGCCAATGAGTTCAACAAGTTCTTCAACAGGTTTGACACCAGAGCCTGTTCTACCTCCTACTCTCTCTTCACCGCAGTAGCTTTGACAGCTTCTCCTCCATTAACCTCTCCGCCTCCATCATCATCAGAGGCTCCACTCTCAAATTTTCCATTCCCATCATCGATCAGTACTCCTTCTTCTCCTCCGTCTCCTCCTGCTCCTCCTCTGTCCATGTCATCGTCTCCAGGTTCCTCCACTAACACTCCTGCTCCAGAGATGTCTGATCAACCCACTCTGTCAGTGTCTGAACCAGCTGTACTGATGGGACTGAGGAATTTGCTCCCTGGTAAAGCTGCAGGTCCAGACAGCACCTGTCCACGACTTCTTAAAGAATGTGCTTATCAACTCTGTGTGCCATTGCAGAAGCTCTTTAACCTGAGTCTACAATTAGGTAGGGTCCCTACTTTGTGGAAAAAATCTTGTATAGTACCAGTACCTAAAGTAGGGCGCCCAGTTGAACCAAATCATTATAGACCAGTAGCTCTTACCTCTCATATAATGAAAACATGTGAAAGGTTGCTAATGAGAATCTTAAGATCACAGACTAAACATGCTTTAGATCCCCTACAGTTTGCCTACAACAAACATATTGGTGTTGAGGATGCTATACTATATCTGTTACACAGGGTCTACTATCACCTGGATGAACCATGTAATTATGTTAGGGTTATGTTCAAGTGCATTCAACACCATAAGACCAGCTTTACTAGTGAAAAACTTAGAAGTCTGGGGGTGGACTCATCCTTTATCAGGTGGATCTCTGATTACCTGACAGGTAGACCTCAGTATGTCAGGCTGGGGAACTGTGTCTTAGAGACTGTTATTAGTAACACAGGCCCCTGTGTTACTAATAACAGTCTCAGGAAAAGAGATCGTAGGAGACTTGAAAAACTAATAGAGACAGCTGCTTCAACTATAGGAAGTAGTTTAGAGACTCTGGTTGAGGTAGTGGAGCAACGGACACTCAACAGGATGGATGCTACACTGAACAACATGCACCATCCCATGAATTCAGCTTTTGAACTACAAAGAGCAGACAGTGGACATCTGAGATCAGCGAGCAGCAGGACAGAACACCACAAAAACTCCTTCTTCCCGACCACCATAAGACTGTATAATCAGGCTTATTGTAGATGAAGATTAGAAGAGCACCAAGATTGAACTTCCCCTAGGGGATTAATAAAGTGTTTTTGATTTGAATTTGATTTGATTGATCGCGGGGGTTACGTTCTAAATATAACCGGCAATAGGCGAAATCCGCAAAGTAGTCAGCTTTATTTTTTTTACAATTATTATATATGCTTTAAGGCTGTAAAACCCCTCACCACACACTTTATACACTTTTCTCAGACAGGCATTAACATTTCTCACATTTCTCTCTTGTAAAAACTCTCAAAATTCAAACCTTTGCACCTTCCGCCAATCAGGGCGAAGCGGAACAAATGCGTGAGTTCCAGTCCCTTAGCCAATCAGGACGCGGAACACAATGCGTGAGTTCTCCCTTAGCCAATCAGGACGCAGAACACAATGCACGTTCATACGCTGTAAAAAAAAAAAAAAAAGCATGCAAAATTGCACTAAAAAAATCTGTGAAACAGCGCGTCTGCGAAAGGTGAACCACATTATAGTGAGGGACCACTGTATACCAACCATTTAATTGTTCTGTTTAGTTGTTAATCTGTGTACAGTTATAGCATATTGAAAAAGCAAGAGAAAGTGAGAATAAACAGTATTAATGTGGGCGGTTTTTGCTCAGAGTCATGCAGTAGAGTTGTGTGAGGGGCATAGGTCAGAAGTCAGATACAAGTCTTTGTAAAAGCTTTAGGGAGTGAAGTTTTAAGCAGGGCTGCTAACTTTAGTGGCTGTTGTATGTTTAATTGCCTTAGGCAACTGCTCTCCCTGTCTGTTTCACATTTCACCTCAACTTTTAAATGTGTCACGCTTTATATTTGACTTGAAAACAACATTAAACCATTAAAAAAATACAGCATAATCTAATCAGCATTCAGTGCTCAACTGCCAGTTTCCCCCACCTCCCGCAGATTGGATCTGGTGCATACACAAAGACAAAATCCTGCAGGTCCCCCATGTATTGACTTACCTTTTTTTGTGCACTTTACTTTTAAAGTGCTCTTTCATGGCCTTCATGTCAATAAAATATCTCCTGCAAGACAAAAAAAAAAAAACCTGGGTATAAAATATCAAACCATAAAACTCATCAGAGATGGAGTGCTCACGCGCAGTGTAGGCAGTAGTGCTGAGCGCATCCTGTGACATCATAGTCCACTTCTTGGTGCAGAAGTTTGGCTGCGACCTCAGGTTTCATGTCTGCGTGGATCTGGTCGAGGTCCTTGGTCCTTCGCTTGGTCTTCCATGTCTTTGAGATGTTTTTCTTCTTGTCACTCTTGTGGTTTCCTGTTTGTTTGGATTTCCCCATGCTAAAACTAAAGTGTTATAACAATTATTTATGTAGTTGGTAATCAACAAGCCTTAGTACTAGTGTAGGCTTTGCATTTATCTTATTGTCGTTTCGTTATTTTACAGTGATTTATATTAAGTGTAAATATGTAGTAAGTTTTATAGGGTATATATAATAAATGGTACATAATGCTTCTCTCCTTTGTAGGGCCATTTTGATGTACTTGTCCTTTGGTTTTCTTATGAGTCATTTAGAGTAACAGTAACTTTAGTTTTGAGCTCTTTTAGTGTCGTTTTGCTTGTCTTTAGAGCTTTTTTTGAAGGTGTATAGTTCAAGAGTTTTGCCTGTAATTACGCCCCTATTTCATAACTTGATATATCGATACCCACATGAAAATGCTGAGTGCTAATTTCCTAAAAGGGCCATAAAATCTATTCAAATGCGCTGTTTGGCTATGCTAGTGTATATGACGCAAATCTGGCCTTTCACTTTCTTAAAGCTGCCTTTTCGTGATTAAAAACATTCTATAAGATATCCTTAAACTAATTATAAAGCTATACAAAATCACCGACAGCGTAAATTAGATTTTATGGCCAGGTTCAGTTGAATTTGAGGTTTGCTTACCTTCTGCACATGTGCCCGGAATTAAGTGATGTGCTTCCGGGTCAAGACTACAGTTTTAGTGCGCCCAGTCACCGAGAGGGAGCGCCAAACATGAGACAGTCCTGTCTTTTCATACTTGGTGTTAATAATTAATTCAATAGGTCAAATTTATTACAATGTTGCAATATTTCTTAAAAAAACAAAATACATAAAGATTGATAACATGTTCATTCGATTATACATTGGAGCTGATAACATAATACACTAAAAACAACAGAAAGAAAGTCATAGACAACTCATACTGAAGGCAACAGCTATAATTATCATCGTCGTCATTTAAGATATTGTCCACAGAACATTTAATCTGGAAATGACACATACATAGCTTACATTGGATGTTACAAAATTGGAGAAGAACCCGCTATTTAGAGCCATTTGGATTTGTTTTTGCAGGATCTCTATTGGGTAGGCATTAGTGAAGACTATAATATTTAGGTACATTTCCTTAAAAATTATAAATATTTTATTATTAAAAAATAATTTGTCAAATAGTTGCAAACACCAATACAAGCAACACACGCAGAATCTGCGCAAGTCAAACTCTTCCCACTCCCAGGGTCACGACACTAGAGAGGTCATCAGTGAGGTACCGCTGACATGTATTTAACTATTCCTACAGCCCCTGAAGGCGCCGTCAGGCTGCTGCATACGCGCCGTGCTGGTGAGTGAAGATGGCGGAGAATAATGTCGACCCAGAGCCCGAGTGGAACGACCGGGCCCTGGACACGGCGGAGGACACTCTGGTGGCAATGGAAACTCTGTTGGCCACGTTAAAAGCCTTCGAGGACGTGCTCAGGCAACAAGAAATCTCCACAGCATCCTCGACTGAGTACTGCGACAACTTCTGTCAGGTAATGTGTACAGTAGCCCACTGAAGCTACCATTAGCCTGGTGTTAGCTCACCAGGATTCTTTTTTTCACATCTAACTAGCCAAACTATCACGACTTTAGGTTTGTCGTCTATCATAGCGACTCAAGAAGATCTTGCCTAAGGAACATTATAGAGATGGTATTTTTAAATGTTTGCACAGAAATTTATTCATGTGAATAGTTACTGACATTGTGCTATGCAAAGGCACCAGGCTATATTGACAGCTGATTGACGTTCAACTTGCCTTAGTGTTTTTCTTATTAGTCACGCACCCATGTTCCTTAATATACATTTAAACGAAGAAAGAAATACTGTAAACGTTTGCATATTATCAGTTTGAACATCGTCCACTTGCATGTGAGTGGGGCGGGGCGCATTGTTATTTGTTTACCAAAATTGTGTCTGTTTTTTGCACTTAAGTGGTGAAATACAGAATAAAAACAAGTCTATCAGAGGACTACTCGTGCAGAGACATTATGTACCATTGTCTGTTAAAGCCTGTGTGTCAAAATGCAAGAATTCTAAATGTGTAAACAAATAGCGCAAGTAAAGTTTTAAGGTTAGTGCAATGCAGTAGTTGCCTTTACATAAAAAAAAAAAAGTATGATCTAAGAGTTTCTACAGTGTTTTTGTAACTTGGTTATCTCTGAAGACAAAACCTGGATTAGTTTGCTTGATAATTTACCAGTCACTCTTTTACTTTTTCTCTCTTTTACGTTTTCAGCTTAATATAAGTAATTAATCATCATCAGTTTAGTAAGCATTTGCCCATACTTGGCTCACTTAATTCTGTTTCAATAAAAAGTCTATATTTTTACACTCAACTGATGTTATGTAGCACAGTCATTAATATAAAAAAGGAACATTTTTGGAATATCGAAGCTATCAGCGCACAGACTTACAATAATCCTCTTCCTACTGGAAAACAAATATTAAGCAATAGTAATATACATTCCTAAAAATATGCAGGTGGCGAATGTTCGTCAAAGTCGGAAGTAGTGCATGAGTAATTAGCCCACTGATAATGGTCTCTAGAGTTCAAACCTTATTCTTGGCTTCCTCTGAGAGCCTGTAGTATATGTAGACTGAGGGGAATTCATGCAGGGCCTCAGCCCCAGCTCACACACCTCCAGGGATGGTGATAGTCAGAAGCTCAAATAGATGTGTTAACCTGTGTGTTAGTTGAAGGATTGATGCCACTATATATTGTAATTTAAATCAGTGGATGTACTTTCAATATGCAATTTCTAGATTTTCAAAAAGATGGTCAAATTTTCTTTAATTGATTAATGAAATTTGATCTGTATACTTCTAGCTTTTTACTCTAAATGTTCCTCCCCTGTATCCATTAACATCATTAATGTCACAAGAACTTCTAATGTTCAGTGACCAAATATTAAGTGGCAGCTCAGGGCTGTCAAAGTCTAGACAAGTCCCTGTAGGACCAATCAAGGATGGTTAAACCATGTGCCAGTTGGGACCAGTCAGGTGTAGACAATTCCCCACTGGTAGAAACCCCTATTTTTTCTGAACTCTTTATTTTTTTCCTCAAGATTTAAAAATAAAATCTCTCTTCTTTATCTCTATATTTTTATAATTGTAATTGTAATTTTGTGTAGGCACTGATGCACTATGCTGGCAGTCGAAACTCTATGGATCATGGACTGCCTCTCCTGGAAGTTTACTGTCTCTCCATTAACTGCTTTGCTGCCGCCCGGTCCCACCTCACTGCAGAGTCTGACAGAGTGGCACTTGTTTTGAAGAGACTGGCTTTGTACGTACTGCTAAATGCAAAGTAAAAATATAAAAATAGAGTAACTGCCTTAAATATATAAACACTGGATTTGCATTTCAAAAGCACCTGTCAAAAATGTACAATTATTATTTAAACCCAGCATTATGTTTTTATTGACAGGAGCTGTTTTGAACTGTTTCTGTCTGTGCCTGAAAATGAGATTCCATATGAAGCCTGGCTTCAGTTCCATCATTCTGTCCAGGTAGATACTTCACAATCAACATGACCATGCTGTTGGTGAGAGGTGATGTAATGATGTTCCAATGTATGTAGACAGGAGTCATTGTTAAGCAAAAAAATTGTTAAAACTAAAAAAAAAACAAGACTCCATCATTCTGTCCCCTACTTAGTTGGAAGTAGTACCTCTTTTGCATGCAAGCATGTCACATCTGTTAAAAGGCCTCATTATTTCACATATCAGTCTCATAATTAAATGCTATTAGGTGATAGAAACCATTCAATGAAAGAAAAGTCACACACTGCTTGATTTAAGGTAATGTAGTGGAAATACAGACTGGTTGTTTCACATCTGCTAAGAAGGAATACGAAGGGCTTTAGTCTTGTATCTGGGCAAGTCCAAGACATATGTTGATGTCTTGGACCTTCCTAGATATTGACACCAATACTCACTTCTTGTTTAAAATGACCAGACAACTACTTGATTGTGTGAGTTTCTGTTCCCCTTTTTCTCTTGACTACGTTGTTTGGAAAGAAAAATACTGAAAATGACAACGATACAAATTGAGCAAACTGCCCATGACGCCCTGTAAAAATGAAGAGGCTCAAAAACGGATTTGAAAGGCACTCAATTATAGTGGATAGTGCTATTGGAATGTTTTTAGTATTCTTAAAAAATCTCATATATGTATCATGCAGATTGCACATGACACATTGTTGGAGTATGGGAGCACAGATCTCCAAGCTCTTCTCCAGATCACAGGAGAAGGAGGGGCCTGGAGCAACCCCGTCCTGACTTCACTGCTCATGGGCCAGCCAACCCAGGCAGAAGAAGGTTTCATGACCTTTTTAGATTTGGTGTTTAACAATATCACATTTATCAGTACTGAAATACTTTTTTCTCTGACGTTATTCATCTGCTTTCACACTCTTTCTCTAGTTGATGCATACATTAGCTTGGAGGGTGAGGGCTTCATGGAAATGCGAGTGAAGCATCTGGAGAAGATGGGTGAAGTGGCCAAAGCGGTGGTACTCGCTAAAGCTTGTGCCGAATGCAACTTTTTTTCAAACAAAGCTACTTTTCGTCAAACGCATGTGTCACTACTTTGCCACCTACTGCCCAGTGAAGAAGCTATTACTGAGGTACTGTAACACTCCTAAAAGCTTTATGTTTACATAATCAAACCTCAAGTAAATCTGTGCTTTATTCTTAATTTGTGCCAAGGATGTACAGTATTACATAACAGTTGAGTATTGCAACCCCTTTAAAACTTGTAATTGCTACAGCAGGCATCATATGTATTTGGGAGCACAGTAATACAGTCACACATGCCAAGACTTTTGGAATAAAAATGAGCCTATAACTCCTCAACTGCCACAGTATGTGGCATGAAATTTCTGACCTTCACTCTGGCTAGTGATTGTATACAATGTAACATAATGTTCCCTCTTCCAACAGATATCCAGACTTGACTGTAAAGACGTACTGGAGATAACATGTACTTTGGAGACAGAGGGTGATGAGAACACAGCTTTCATTTTGTGTACAACCTTTCTCACTCAGCAGCTCCAGCAGCAGAGTCTTTACTGCTCCTGGTGAGTTGAAGTTTTAGGTGTTGTGATATTTCATTATTGTATGTATCTCAGTTGTATGGGCAAAATGTTAATATTAATAATATTCTCCCTTTGCAGGGAGTTGATTCTTTTGTGGAGCAAGCTGCAGAGAAGGCTTGATCCCACATTGCTGTCCTTTCTGGAACGATGCCTTCAGCTTGGTGCCATTGCCAAAACAGTCGATCATTTGCTTTACCTTGTCCGGGTTATTCAGACAGAGGTGAGTTTTTCAACCTCAATCTCTTCTTTTATATCAAAACGAGAAGGCTTTCTAAAAGAGGCTTTCTAATAGGCCTAGCAGTAAATCAGGTGTTTCTAGATTATGGTAAAATCCATAATCTCAACACTTACAACTTGTCTCTATTGGTATGAAGTCAATAGCAAGAGAATAATCCAAGGCTTAATTTTTGAACCTCCAACTGTTACAGAAGAAAATCTATTGTGTCTTCCTTGAAATGCTAGAAATAGCTGCTAATTGCAAAATTTCATAACAGGTCACCAAGGATTAACTTTATTATTTGTGTGTTTTTTGTTTAAATGTCCTAGTTAATAAATGTTTTATCATATTAGGTGGAGGAGCTGGGTGTAGCACCATCCGTGGAACTCTGCGTGAAAGCTGTCCAACTGCCAAAGCAGGATGACTTGGATTCAAGGATATCTGTCTGCAAAACTGTCTCCTGCCTCCTTTCAGATGACCTGGAAGTGTGCCGTGCCTGTCTACTGACAGAATTCTTGCTTGGCCCCAGTCAAGAAGTCTTCCAGTTGCTTGAGGAGCTTTACCAGCGTCCAGATCAGAAGTACGACCAGGAAAACATGGTCATTCCCAACTCCTTACGCTGCGAGTTGCTCCTGGCTCTCAAATCATATTGGCCTTTTGACCCAGAATTTTGGGACTGGAAAACTCTCAAACACCACTGTATCTCCCTTCTTGGTTTGAAACCTGAATCTGAGGGGGAAGAAGAAGTTGCGGAAGACTCAGAAGAAAAGTGCAAACTTTATGAACCACAAGTGACAAGAGTAGACTCTGAGATACAAGGCAGGTTTAATGGACTTTGTGAATCAAATTTACTGACCAAACACAAGTCTAGCAATTTACAAAAAGAGACAAAGACTAAGAAACTTAAGTTCCGATGCCAGATCTGTAAGAGGTATGTCAATGATGCCCAAATTGTACACCATTCTAAAAGGCATGCACAGGAGAGAATCCATCCTTGTCCTATTTGCGTGCAAAGATTTAAGAGTAGAAAAGATCTGGTTCCTCATTTGAAGCAGCATATGAACAGTGCCATATCTTTGAAGAAAAATAACTTAAAAGCAGAGGAGGTGCTAAAAGAGAGCGACGAGGATGACGACATCGAACCTGGAGAGATAATTGTTGACCCTTCTTTAATGATGTATTACAAATCCACACAGGACCCAGATGTGTTGCACCACATTGTCCAACAAGCTAAAAGTACAAAATGCATGGATGAAGATGAGCATGTCACATTTGATTACATTTACAGACACTTCAATCTGCAAAATAGAGATGAATACCCATGCCCCGGAACTGGCTGTAAAAAGATTTTTAAACATTCAAAGTACCTATACGTCCATTTAAAATCAGAGCACAGAGCTGATGAGAATGTCAAGTACTTTCATAAAATGAGAGACAAACGGGAGAAGTGTGCATTTTGTAGGCGCCATTTAGTTTCAGCTTACCATTACCGCAAACACCGTAAAATTCACTGCGGTGATCATCCTTACATGTGCCTGGTTATTGGATGTGCAGCTCGGTTTACCACTTCAAACGAACTGATATTACACAAACAGACACACAGCTATCAGCTCAACTATCAGTGTGAACTCAAAGGCTGTTACATCTCTTACTCTGACTTGGGGCAGATCTATCATCATGAAGCTCAGCATTTTCGAGATGCAGCGTTTACTTGCACAGCTCCTAAATGTCGAAAATATTACTTGTCCAAGAAAGCATTTATAGAGCATTTGGCCACACACAAGATTCACTTCTCGGAACTTGACTTTGAAGCACAGAGAATTGCCAAACGAAAACTTCTTAAGTCGTCTGTAAGTGAAGAGTCAGTCAGTCACATTACGTCCAATCATTCACAGAACATAAATGGCCACATCCTCAGCTCTTCTTGTTGCTCCTCACCCTCGGAAGCATCAGAATGCAGGGAGGCCAAAAGTACCTTGGTAGCTGTGTGTTTTGATGGAAGCAAGTTTACATGTGGATTTGAGAAATGTGGTATGACCTTTTCCAGGGCGAGGGATGTCCAAAGACATTTGAAATGTGCCCACCCAGAACACCTTAAAATGGAAAACAAAGAACATAAACATGACAGAGAACGAGACTCAAAACCCAAAGGAGTAAGAAGTGAGAATATGGAGAGCACTAATGAAAAAGGACAGAATGAATCCCCAATGCTTTTTTTGCCTGTAAAGACTGGAAAAGAAAAAAAAACATCCATTCATTTGAAAAGCAATGAGGCAAGTGCACTAAATGATGTTTTGAAAGAAGTAGTTGTTGGACTTGGTAAACTAGACTTGAATTGTTCTTCTTCTCACAGTGAGTCAAGCGAGCCACCTGAGCTTACTCCAGAAACAAATACATCAGAAATGTCACTCCACCAGGCAATTATGGAAAAGCCACCTGTTGTAGTACTTCAAAAGAAAATTCTCCATCTTCCTGGCATAGAAGTGGATGGCCTCTTTAAGCAAATAGCAGCAAATGATAGTGAAGGGTGTCAAGAATTGCTAGCAACTGCCAAGCCTTATATATGTGAAGAGAAGGGCTGTGGTTTCAGGACTGCACAGAGTTACAGCTTACTGCGCCACTACACCACCCAACATGAGCGGACACTTGAACAAGCAAAAAAAATGACTTGTTTGAAGAATACATCCTTCAAGCCTTACGTTTGCCAGCTATGTTCCAAGGCCCACCGACAAAAACATTTGTTGAGAGCTCATTACATTCAGAAGCATAATTTAAGTGCGGCACTGGTGGACAAAATAAGCTGTGGGTCTGTTCGCTGTGAGGGAAACAAAACCACAAAGCCACCAGAGCACCTGTCAGACCCAAAGGAAAAAGAGACCCCAATAATGCAACAACCAATAACAGAGAATGAACACAAGTATGAAAAGGAAGGAAATGATTGCTTGGATAAGAAAGAGCCAAACGATGAGCAACTGGATGAGAACGAGGTTGGGACTATGCACCAAGGCAGAGCAAAACGTTTGGTAGCTAAAAGTAATCTCTGCTATATTCTGGATAAATTCAGTAAACCATTTCATTGTGTAGCAAAAAACTGTGATGCTGCTTTTTCCACACAGGGAGGCCTTGTACGTCACCTTCAGTTGGTACATCATTACAACCGATCCCAGCTTTTATTGGAAAACGATTTTGACGAGCATAGTCCGGAGGTGAGAAATGAACCTGCCAAGAAAATGCCACCCTCAAATTCAGACGAACCTCAACCACAATACAAATGTCACTTCACCAACTGCAATGCCTCTTACCACCTTAAAAGCAGCTTAGCCCGTCATACGCGAGATTTCCATTCCCAACCAGAAGTTATAAGGTGCAAATATGATGGCTGTACCAGAGCATTCAGCCATGATCATGCTCTAAAAAAACATACACTTTATAACCACTGTGGATATTATGATTCACTAGTAGTGCGTCTGCAGAGCACTCACAAAAAGTCTCTGAGTGGATGCCAAAAGAAGCTTATATTAACAAATCAAAGTCCTCAAAGTGAAGAACCCAATACACCCGAGAATCAGAATTTTCAGTCAAGTCCTAAGCCAGTAGAAACTGACCATTTTCTGGACTCAAACCAAAATGATCACAGAGAAAGTGCAGCTAAGAATGATAAGAAAAGAAAGAAGTATGACTTTAAGAGTTATGTCTTCAGATCACATGAAGAGGCATTACAGATGTGCCAAGACCGTTGTTATGCTGTTGCCTACCCTTGCATGGTTCAGGACTGTGATACAGTGGTCCAGTACCTTAAAAGCTTGCACAGGCATTATATAAATGTTCACCGTATGCGCAAGGTAGACATTTTTAAAAAGGAAAATGAGCTTGTTTTAAATGCAGAGCAGCTAGAAGAGATGATTCAAAGGAAGTCAGCAAGGTCAACAGGAGTGTCTAGTCCTAATGGAGTTCGCAAAATGGAGTATCAGACAGAGCCAGAAAACTCAGGGGGGCAGTCGGCACCTATGAGCTTACACTCCATCAAGGCAGAGACTCGGGGTGAGACAAATCATGATCCACTGGGATTCCCTGAGGAGGAAGAGCAGGAGCAGCCATCTGTTGAGAGAAATGGTGTGCTTGTTGGTGCAGATGATGTGCTTTATGGTGAACCAAGCAGTGGTGGGAGCACTAACGAACCAGCTATTCCAACACAGAACTGTCTTAAAAGACAGGAGAGATTAAGCTTGGAACAAATCAAGCCCTTTTTGCGTCCAGTTACTGTAGACCTGTCACCTCCATGTTCACTGCGCTTTATTTCTGAGGAGGGCTTTGTAGATCTGTCAAACAACAGAGATGGTATTAAAATGTTTAATGGGTCAGTTTCTGTGCCCTCACCTTGTGTTCGCCAGCCTTTAAAACGTAAAAATGATCTAACTTTATCTGATCCTTCAAATGTGATGGACCATCAGCCTCACAGCACTTCCCCAAGGCCCTTTGACATTGCTGCATACAAACCTGTAGGCTTTGAGACCTCCTTTCTAAAGTTCATACAAGACAGTGCCCCAATAGAAAAAACTGTGACCTCCACAAAAAGACAAAATTTCTTTAAACGCAGTTGTTCCGTCAAAGAGAACAACCAGTTGGGGATCTCTCACACTCGCAGACGTACTCATTCCCCACTGTTGAAGCCCCATGCAGTGACTGGGGATTTCACTTCAATTCAAAACTTGAAGTCCATCTTGGACAAAGCCCTGACGGGGTGTGGGGACCTGGCCATCAAACAGCTGCAGTACCTCAGACCAGTGGTGGTCTTGGGCAGACCTGTATGCTCCACTTCCCTCTCTGATCTGTTTCCTGCAAATACCAATAACAGTAAACTGCTTCTTGGAAGCTAACTTATCTAAGCACCTTTCAACACAGCTTGAGAAACACATGCCATTGCATTTACTCAAGTTATGAACCAGTATTTTTCTTTTTCCAAAAAATAGTATTGTCTTGTCTTTTTCAACTTGCCAAATTGAATTAATATTAGAGTCTGAGTTTAAAAAAGGAAAAGAAAAAAAAATTGTTTTTCAGACATCTACGCTTTTGGATAACAACTGTTAACTTATTTGTGACAATGTTCTTTGGGCTAAATATACAGATTTTTAGAAATGTATCATAAAAGCATTCTGTGATGTAAAATGACTGTGACTTGTGTATATAGGCTGAAGTTCTCTGAGATAAATGTATAGATTATTATTAAAAATAGTCAGTAGCATCACACATGGCCGGCAAAGTGAAAACACTTCAGCCTACTTGACAAGTAGGCCTATGGTTATTTTTTTCCACCTTGTTTTGGAGTGTAGTAGACATGTATGTAACAATTTCAAATAAATTTTTTTGTCATAATATGAAGTTTTTTATAGTGATCTGATCAGATTTAGTTTCATGTAGTGGTAGTGCTAAATACCAAATCACTGAATAATGATCGTATTGGCCTATTGTTGAGCTTTTACCATAAACTACCTAAGTCACATATTATCATCTATTATCTTTTGAAAGGCAGTGTCATAGGTTTTATATTAGAGCGAATTATCACATTCTCAACTCAGTGAAAGGTTGTCCTTTTATTTTCTTATTTGTGATCAATTGCTACGGCTGCGGAACTAAATGGTTGGGCTTTATTGGGGAGGGAATTAGCTGCAACACTTTGACAATGCAGCATGAATGAGATGATCGCTGTTATAGCCATGATTTAAGAAAAAGCTGAGATTAATATTGACGTGTTTATAGTCTTATTGTATATAGAAATCTACAAATTGACGTTGCAAATACTTTCGATTACAGAACTCCTAAGTTTCTGTCGCGTTAGCTTTTTAAAGTAGCTATACGTGTTAGCCTGTCAAGCTACGTAGCTTTGCTCCAAAAAAAAAATATTTAGAGCATCAACGAAGCAAACATGGTCGGAAGTATATTCGACCTCCCAGTGGAAAAGCAGATATTTTATGCAGTGTTAGGATTTTCATGGACGGTGTATCTATGGGAAGCTTACCTAGCTTACAGACAGGTAAGCTCACCTTTAGTCCATATTAGCTAGTCACTGTGCTTCAGTGTGTTTTTAAGAGGAAATGTGGTCTGTAGGGAAACTATCTTTATCAAAAGATAATATAATAAATGTATTGTTTCCCCACTTTGCAGCGGAGAATATATAGATTTACAACACATGTGCCACAAGAACTCGGGAAGATAATGGATTCAGAAACATTTGAGAAATCTCGTCTCTATCAGCTGGATAAAAGCAATTTCAGCTTCTGGTCTGGACTGTATTCTGAGACTGAAGGAACGGTAAAGGACTTTTAGCAGTGACTAGTGTTAAAAAGACATGTTACAATTCATATTTTCCTCTTACAACTAGTCATGAATGGTTAAGTCTTGTGTTTAATAGTGAATATTTACATCTGACACAAAACTTTCATTTTCCTGTAGCTCATCCTGCTTCTGGGTGGAATACCTTTCTTGTGGGCTGTTGCTGGTTCTGTTACAGCTCGCTTTGGCTTTGGTCCCGAGTATGAAATCACTCAGTCGCTAGTGTTTCTAACTCTTGCCACTATGTTCAGTGCTGTAACTGGACTTCCCTGGAGCTTGTACAACACATTTGTCATTGAGGAGAAACACGGCTTTAACCAGCAGGTACACTGGCTGAAAGTGCAACTCTGTATTTCGATTTGTCATGTTGTCAGATTTTTTTGTATATTTTATTTTTCCGTAGACACTGCTATTCTTCTTTAAGGATGCTGTGAAGAAGTTTGCTGTAACTCAGTGTATCCTGCTTCCTGTGACATCACTACTTCTGTACATAATCAAGATTGGTGGGGACTACTTTTTCATTTATGCCTGGCTCTTTACCCTAGGTGTTTCATTGGTTAGTGTTCCATCACATTTGTACCACAGTGTTTGCCAACATTGACAATGATTATTTTTTATACTTACTTACTAACTATATTTACATCTTCTCAGGTACTTGTAACCATTTACGCTGACTACATTGCTCCATTGTTTGACAAATTCACTCCGCTGCCTGAAGGCGAGCTGAAGAGTGACATTGAGGCTATGGCCAAAAGCATTAGTTTCCCTCTTACTAAGGTCTATGTAGTAGAAGGTAAAGTAAAGCGGTGTGCTCTACTAAAATAATTTAAATATCTCTGTTCTATATGATTCTTAGACCTGCCTATGACAAAAAAAACCAAAAACAAAACATGTGTCCGTGTGTATAGGTTCCAAGCGGTCTTCTCACAGTAATGCATACTTCTATGGATTTTTCAAGAATAAACGCATAGTGCTGTTTGACACACTGCTGGAAGACTACTCACCCCTCAACAAAAGTGCGGAAACACAGTCTGAGCAACCAGAGAGTAATAAAGAAGAAGGCGACACAAAAACCAAGCCCAAGGTTTAACTGCTAATTATAATATAAGTGTGTCTGTAATCAATGTTTTACTGATATTTGGCCTTAAGGTGAATGAGATTTTGGCATTTACAAATATGAAAGAGGCCAAGCAGGGTTCTCTTTTCCAGAAGTTGTTTTAATTTAGTTCACATAAACCATTTCTATCTTTTGTTTGTCAGAACAAGAAACAGGGCTGCAACAATCCCGAGATCCTTGCAGTCCTGGGTCATGAGCTGGGCCACTGGAAGCTGGGTCACACGGTGAAAAACATTGTCATCAGCCAGGTTTGTATTTTTTAAGATGAGGGGTAAGGTCAGAGGGGTTTAGATCAAACTAATGGTTTTGCCAAAGAGTAAGTTTGCCATGACCTCTTTCTTCAGATGAATTCCTTCCTGTGTTTCTCCTTATTTGCTCTTCTGATTGGACGAAAGGAGTTGTTTGTAGCCTTTGGTTTTACTGACAACCAACCTACACTAATAGGCTTGATGATTATCTTCCAGTTCATTTTTTCTCCATACAACGAGGTATTTGATAATTGTTTTGCTGACAGTTATGCATTTTGCTGTTATATAAATGTTTACATCTGCTGAAATGTTGTTTTTGCAGCTCCTGTCCTTCTGCTTGACGGTGCTGAGCCGCAGGTTTGAGTTCCAGGCAGATGCCTTTGCTCGAGGCATGGGTAAAGCCTCAGAGCTTTACTCTGCTCTTATCAAACTTAACAAGGACAACTTGGGCTTCCCTGTGGCAGACTGGTTGTTCTCCATGTGGCACTATTCCCACCCTCCCCTCCTGGAGCGCCTCAGGGCTTTGGGCAACGCCAAACAGGACTGACATGCTTGAAAGGGAGAGCAGCGACCGCAAGCCTCCCCCAAAAGGCCTCCACAGACCGCTCCTTATCCTATGGTCCACCCTGGTCCTTTTCTACCAACTTATCATTTTATCTTTTTTAAGGAATTCTTTACCTCTTATACTGTCCGTCATCTCCTTTAGACCTAATTCAAAACGAACATCAGCACAGAGCAAAATTAAAAATCCCAACAACTCAAAGTTTTCTTTCCTGGGCAATGTGTGTTAAAAAACCTGGGAAGATACACATTATAAGCTTGAAGATGGTTATTACCTCATTAAAGTTGCTGTAACTGAAAACTCACTACCACAGAATGCTTAAACTTGACACCAAATTGAAGTTCAGAGCTTACCTTAAACTCCCAGCTCCAAGTTTTGACCTCCACCTTGTTAATCATCTCGTAAATGAATTGGCAGTGTTTAGGTTTGTTTAATTTATGTTCTTTTATGCGCTGTTACTTAATGTAATCCATGTATCCAGCCCTGGAATAGACAGTTTTCCAGATATTCCAGATATTTCCGCCACCTTAGGTTTATTGTTGAATTTGTCATAGAAACCAAAAGCCAATTGGAGTCTCCCTTATCTGAGAATGAGCATGCAACTGGCTGAAGTTTTACCGGTACACGCCTAACATTTTCATGTAATAAAATTCTAGATTATAATGAATGTCTGAAGGTCTTGTTTTTCACAGATTGTTCCTATCACAATATGCTGTTTTAATCAAAAGTTGATTGCTGATAGGTAAACTGATAGATACCAATAGTTAGCCTGTACCTTACTTATGGGTGTGTGATTATTTTGTAGATACACAGGCCAGAAATGTTGCGCTTCAAGTGCAGGTCAGTAGTAATGTAAAAATGTTACAATTGAAATTTTTGCTTCAGCAAAAGTTGCAGCGTTGTTTTTTTTTTGTTTTTTTTTTGTGTGTTTGATAAGGGACCAATCACCTCTACATTTGTAACAATGAGGAGTTGTCTAAAGCTGTATAAAGTGAAACTGTCCAAAAAAAAAAAGAAAATGGCTTGAAATCTTGCATTGATTTAGTATGTATTTAGTATTCCTTTTTGGTTTTGAGATGGGAATGTGTGAAGTTTTCATCACAAAGGCCAGTGGTTTAATTTCCTTCATACATCTAGGCTCTTCAAAAGGATCTTTTCCATAGTGTTTCAGAGCACTATTTTCTTATTTTATTTGGTATTCATGAGAAAAAAAGTAGTCATTCAAAAACATGTCATGTCATGTCAGATATATATATATATATATATATATATATATATATATATATATATATATATATATATATATATATATATATATATATATAATATAATATAATGGGAGTAGCCCTCTGAATCACTGAAGTTTCCTAAATCCTTTGCCAATGATAAATACTTCATTGCCCACTCTCTAGGCTTGTATGAGCCAGCTTGGTTGCTTTGTTGCTCAAAGCTGGTTTAGGTTTTGATCCAGGTAAGTCGGGTTCAGTTTGAGCAGTTTGAGTTTTCTGGAGTTTATGGAAGGTTTGTTTTTAAGCGAGTTTCATGGCTATACATAAGTAGTAGAGTACTACTAGAGTTTAGAGACCGCAAAACCAAAGTGGACCAATCAGATGTGGGCAAAGTTACATCATTCCAACACTGCATTAACTAAACCTTTTGTTCTTGGCCTCATCTTTTTTTTTTTTGGTTTGGTTTAGAGGATGTACTTTATTAATAGTTTTAATTAGTTGTATTCTTTATAAAGTGTAAATGTTTTTAATTAATCCTTTTTCACCTTTGAGCATTTTTCCTACAGTTTCACAAGTTATAATGTTAGATTTGTTTAGTTTTATCGTCTCCGAACTTACTTGATTTCTAAGATTCATGGTTATTCTTTCCATTCCATATATTTTATTTACCAGTCTGCTTTGGCTCTGTTTCAAGAAGCAAATTTAGTCCAAACTCCGAGTATGTTAACCCTGAAAAGAGGGAAACTGGGTGTCACAGAGAGTTTATCTAAACTGAGTCAGTTTCTGAGGGAACTCACTCTGTGAACCTAACAGTGGCATGTTTTATTCCTCTAACCCAGAGCTTGTTGTCTTCTACTCCACTTCTGCGCATGAAGGAGCTCTCTGATTGGATGATTTGTTTTTGTGTTTCTGTGCATTCACTTTCACTTCAAATACGTTAATAAGACTTAGTTAATGATTTCAATTTTATTGCTTTTGTATGTTTTAATATAAATTACAAATTCACTCATCAGCTTTGATCAACTTCAAAAGTCTGTTGTTTGCATAAATATGATATGATATATGATACAGTTCTTGGCAGTTTGTGTTTACTCAGTGGCAGGTTATTAAAAGCTCCACAGAGTTACTCTGTAATGCAAGTGTCAAATTTACTAGATTTACCAGAAAATGCACAATTAAAGCAGTATGCACCATCACACTGATATAACGTAGACCATTAAAAATAAATAAATGGTAAGATGATTTAGTATGCTTTCGTTCATTTTATTTAAGTCCTACGATTTATCAAATAAATCACTTGTGTAGCTATTACTCTACACTTCTTTAATTTACACATGGATTTATTATTACAACACGGCCGCCTCAGATTACCGTGGCCATGGTGAATACTCTTCTCTTGTCTCCACTGATAATGACCAGAATAGCCTACATGGGAGTGATTACCATATTGCTCTTCACATTTTCTCTAGCATTCAAAATTTGCATTTCAAATATTTACTTTGCGTTTTTGGAGAAAGAACGATAAATAAACTGTTTATTTTAATTTTACTTACTGTAAGAGTATCGTTTTATGGGCCTTAATATAAGGAACATTAGGATTTTTAACTTAATAAATAGCTTTGACCTAAAATAAAAACACTCTTGGACATCAACTGTCAACTCAGGGTCAGCGGTTACGTAAAGTACGTAGATTATTGCGCTGTCTGGTTAGGACAGTACCATTACACAAACAGGGCGTTATGTTTTAATGGTTAATGTTCACAGTTGTTGTGAGTACGTGAGCCTATCTAAATTCTAATGAACAATATCTGTAATCATTGTTTTATACTTTTATACTTATACTTTTAATCGTTAGACGAAAATGTAACGGTGCCTCCTGTCTGAGGAGAATGGTTCCGCCCGCCGTGTTTTCCTTTGGTGGACAAGGGCACCCTCCACTGCTACTGACAACTTCATATGCAAGCCACAAAAATGGCGAGGTTTTTGAGGCCTAATATCAGAAGTGTTATCTCTTCGCAGCTGAGAATGACTTCCGACCAGGTAAAATAATCAGTCCAACATTTATACTGTAGTTATTTTTGGAATTAAAATTGCCATCTTATATAGCGAATAAATAACTGGTGAAAACAGATTGGTTGTAGGTCTTATTTACACAAGGACGTAATAAAGACGCAGCATTGTTTAATGTAGCTACTATCCAGTTCAGGCTGTTTCCTCAGACTGAATTATAGGCTAATAATAATGTAACAGGATTATTATAAAAAAAACATACGATTGCACACTTAAGCCTTTTAATTTAAAATGTCCATACACTGTACGTGAAGTTAAGTAACGTAAAGGGACGTTTTTTCTGTGGTCAAGTCTTTGTAAAATGGCTTAGTGATTTTTGATTAGTTTGTTTGAGGTTATGGATAAACTAACAGAAAGAAATAAAGAGTCTTTAACTTTCAAGAATCCGAATCATAAAGTTTTTCCAGAAAAGGTTTCTATTGGTGACTTTTTACTAACCCACACATTTCAGCTTGGTGAGCTAGGTAAAGGTGCTGGCAAAGGAGGTGGGGCTGGAGGGTCCATCAGAGAAGCAGGTGGAGCCATGGGAAAGAAGCAGGCTGCTGAGGAGGAGATGTACTTCAAGTATGTTTTTATTCTTATACCACTCAGTATATAGCCCATGTCATTTTTGTCATTGACTTACCCACTCATGTCCCTATTAGACGTAAAGAGCAGGAACAGCTGGCCGCATTGAAGCAGCACCACCAGGAAGAAATTGAGCACCACAAAAAAGAGATTGAACGCCTACAACGGGAGATTGACCGTCACAAGGGAAAAATCAGAAAGCTTAAGCATGATGACTGAGTAAAAATGTTAACTAAATACACTATTTTCTGACTCACTGGCTGATGCTTTTGGATCTTATGAACATGTACTGTGTGAGGCACAAATGTGTGGATGATTGTTCTGTAAATACTTGGAAGTCATTAAAGTTTCTATGCCAGGCGTTGTTTTTACCGTGGCCCCTTGTGCTGTACCTTGTAAATGGTAAATACGCAATGAAAATAACACCACAGGAGATTATGATCATGTCTAAAATTTGTGTGTGTAAATAAATCTGCAAACAAAAAAGGCACCCTTTGTTTTAACCGCTCAAAAGCTCAACTGTCTAATTCAAAATGTAGCAAACATTTTTGTGCTCTGAATATGACTGTATATCAGGTAGTAATCCATAATGCTTCTAACTATCAATAATAGTCTTTTTTAAGAATTCTCAGGAAACATCAAGAGTACATAGATTTTTATCGGGTAATATCAATAAGTCGATTATTATATCAGAAATCAGAATCAGAATTCCTTTATTTATCCCCAAAGGGAAATTCTTATATAAAATGTAAGATAAAAGACAATCAAAATATTTGATTGATAATATAGAAGTTAAAGCTGCTGGATAAATCTCACCATCTTTAGAGACTGTAGGCAATAGCCCACAACCACACCGCTAGGTGGCTATCGAGGGATATTGTGAGCATCATGGATTTTTCTACCTGCCACGAATAAGAGATGGTGTGTTGTAATTTCCGCTTGCCCCTGCTCTTTACCACGAGCATCCCCGTGTGTCTTTCTTTTCGCTCGTAATGGCGGACCGGTTCAATAAGGTGTGTAGTTGCGAGGGTATAATGTTTTAATTTTCTGCTTTATTGTGGAAGTAAACAGCCTGTTTTGCTGCTAACGTTTACATTATAGCTACACGCTTATTGTTAGAGGTAGAAATATAGTTCTCCTGTGTTCTTCACTTTTGTTTTATTGGACGTCAGTAATGATAGCCGTAGCGAGTTGGGCATGGCTTCGTCATGGCCGCGTCTCTACAAATCGGTGTTGCTTGCTTTGCTTATATCTCAAAGTGAGAACTTTACACGAAAGGGCCTCTTGGCTCATTCGTCTGTTTTATACTTGATTTCTTAAATGTAACAGTGGGATGTATCATGGATGCCTGCACGCCATCACGTTTTTTATAGCCTTAACCTACATGTTAACCGCCAAGCAACTAGTCAGCACATGGTCTCTAACCTGGATTGAGTTTTTAGATGTGAACCTGATGGAACATGTTGTTTTGTGTCCCCCCTAATTACAAGGGGCAATTAGCCTGACATACTTGAGTTTTATTAATTGTGTTTTATTTTTAGGTTCTGCTGCTTGATGGCAGAGGCCATCTACTTGGCCGGCTGGCTGCAATAGTAGCTAAACAGGTCCTGCTGGGTCAGTATAAAATTCTCACCACTGGAATATTTTATGTAAATTGTAATGTAGTACTTTGTATTAGGGCTGGGCAATGGGAAAATTAATTAATCACAATAGAATATAGAATCACATAGAAGCAATAGATAAATAAAACCCATGTATCTCAAGTCAACTTTTAGGTTGTCTGTAGAACACTCTACAACTGTATTTTTCACTGTATTATATTTCACAGCAAAACGCTCAAACCTCACTGAAAAACAACTCTTTAGGCAGTTCCAAATAAATAAAAACTACTCAACAGTCAATAACCTGTATAATTTACAGATATAAGTTACAAATGTATAGTTAATATAACCTTTACAAATAAAATTAAAGTAATATCTTAAAGCTTTTTTTCATTTTACAACAGAACTGAAAATATGCTTTGCTCCTTGCAGTATAAGCTACTACAATAATCTGACAATAATTAATCACCTCCTTAATGTTTTTAAGTAACATTTAACATTTAATTCCACCCATACACTGTAAATTTAAGGAGCTGCCAAGGCAGTATCTCTACCCCTCTTAAATCTGTGCATGTGTTTAACAAAAAAGGCAGGAAATGGAAGTAACTTTTTTTAAATATTCACAACATTAGTGGAGAACAACACAAACATGGCGTACAAACGAAGGACAGCAGCAGCATGTAGCCTTTTTGTGGATCTATAAACTCCCACATAGGACCGCGAACGCTAAGACCGCTGTACTAATGTCACCATGTTCAGCAAGACTAGATGGTTTAATAACAGGAAGAAAGTTTGTTTTAAGTTGCTACGCAAGTAAAGAAATCCGATAAGGGACTGAAACAGGGTGTTTTGAGTATCGCATTTCTGAAGTGCATGTAAACACGTCAGAGCCGATTTTTACAATTCTGATTTCTCAGTTATCGGATTATTCTGGTCATGTAAACTGCCTCAATGACAGCGGCTGCTGTTAGTGGTCATCTGTGCATTATTGTAATTTGATGATGGTGTTTCAGTCACATGATTGGTTAAGCAGGGTCCTATTGTCATTGGCTTTTCATGCTGTCTGTCAAGTGTTAAAACATAGATGGAAACTCAATAATATAGTTAATAAGTTATATTGACCTTGTCTAAAGTGTCTATCAAGGAAAAGTTTTACCGGGATATGTCATCATATTATCGCCCAGGCCATTATTAAAACACCAAATCATGAGAATGATAGTCTATTTGGAATTCAATGATCATGAGCAAAGCTAACATGCACTTCCATCTGAGACAGAATGCAGGCATGACAGATTTTAATTTTTACCTTTACTCTTTTAATAGTTGCTGGGTTTTTTTTTTTTAGGGCACAAAGTTGTGGTCGTAAGATGTGAAGGCATTAACATCTCTGGTAACTTCTACCGCAACAAATGTAAGTAGTGCTCACAGCTCACTGTCATTGTTAACTGGCTTGTCAATGATGTCTCCATTACTCGACTACTTGAGTTTAATTGACCATGAGAATACTTCACATGCACTACCATCTGAGACTTTAGCGTGTAGTTTTGATGGGACTTTTGACATTGTTCAACTCTAAACATGGTTTGTACTTGTCTACAGTGAAGTACCTTGCCTTCTTGCGTAAAAGGATGAATACTAACCCCTCTCGAGGACCGTACCACTTCAGAGCTCCCAGCCGCATCTTCTGGAGGACTGTCAGAGGTCAGGCTGCACTACTGATCAAAAACCTGGTTTCATCAGTTACCACATCTTGCAATGACAGTGTATTTCTTTCTCATGCTATGTAACCTGTTGTAAATTATCACACAATGACATGCACAAGTCCTAACTCAGTGATGAGTGTTTATCCCGAAGCTGAGTATCTTTTGATGATAAACTTTACGGATCTGACTACTGAGTTTAGTTGGGACTTGTGTTTTAGCCTAATCTTTTCAGATATTACATTGTTGCCTTTTTTTTTTAGTCCCTTATGTTTCTGCTATGCAGGTATGCTCCCCCACAAAACCAAGAGGGGCCAAGCTGCTCTGGAGAGGCTGAAGGTGTTCGACGGGATCCCCCCACCCTATGACAAGGTGAATTATTTTTTTTGTAGAGCCAAGAGTTTTGTACAAAATTCTTGTCTGTGATGACCATTCTTCCCTAACTATCTACCTTGTTTGAACAACTTTGAAAAGAAAGAAATCTGAGACGCACTGTCTTGAAAGTGTAGTCTTTGTATTTTATTTTTTATATTGAGAGTCTCTGTCTTTCACAGAGGAAGCGCATGGTTGTTCCTGCCGCTTTGAAAATTGTGCGTCTGAAGCCCACTCGCAAGGTGAGTTTCATTTTTCACTGGTATGATTGTTGGTGCTGCTCTTTTGCAAAAAGCTTGGCTTTAATAAGCCGATCACAACGGTCCTTCCTCAACAGTGATGAGCTCTTTATCCCGAAGCTGATCAGTTCTGATGAAACAAACTTTACGGATCTGACTGCTGAGTTGAGTGGGACACAAGTTGTACCTGGTGTCGAGGCTTATTTGAATCCTTTAAATTTACCCAAATGGTTTAAGGCTGTAACAGGTGCAGATTATTTGGTAATTTTTTCTCTATACTCACCTGTCCTGTGTATTTTGTATCTTAAGTTTGCTCTCCTAGGCCGTCTGGCACATGAGGTTGGCTGGAAATACCAGGCCATCACAGCCACCCTCGAGGAGAAAAGAAAAGAGAAGGCCAAGCTTCGCTATACCAAGAAGAAGACTGTGGCCAAGCTGACCAGGCAGGCAGAGAAGAATGTGGAGCTCAAGATCGCAAAATACACAGATGTCCTGAAACAATATGGAGTCCTTGTCTGAGCTTCCTTCCTCCGGCCAATAAAGAAATGTTTATACAAAGTCTATGGTCTGGTTTCTTGCACTTAATATAGGAATACGTATTTTTGCGGTGTACATTTAACAATGCCGAACTCATCAAAGTTTACTTTTTGTACAGCATGTTCATTTTTAATTGCAAGGGTTTATGACAGTCATTTTGTGGCTTTCTAAGTGGGCTGTCACTGAATTTGCTGTTGACCAGTTGTACCACTAGAGAGCAGTGTCTTTTAAAATTGATTTTACACATACAGCACAAGACTGAAACGTCCCACTTGAGTATGGTGAGACAGTGTTTAGTGATTATGGTGGCAACATTTAATTGCAATTGGCACAAAGTATATAAACCTTTTTACTTTCTTGTAAGTGGAGCTGAATATCTATTGGATTTCTGTGGTGATGTTTCTGGGTCAAACTTTATGCTGAAGTTACTAAACAGGGTCGCTCACTTATACAGTTCACTTGTTCATGTTCATTTTAACCCTTTTAAACTACTTTTGGAAAAAAAAAGACTGACCAGAGAGGAGGCAGTAAGATATGAATGATAGAGAAAGTTGTATTGCAGTGGATTAGACCCTAGGATTTGTCTGTTCTGTCAAAGGCCGTCTTTAACGGTGAACATAATTCATCGGGATGTGTAGTCATCCATATTGGCGTGGGTGCTGTCACCTGAGATTTGCCAAAAATCTTGAACGCATTCAGATGGGTGAAGCCCAGTCAAGTGATGGCAATGGCAGCAAATTTACACTCGCGTTTAAGCAAAAGCTTTGCAGCTCAGTGTTGTAATACTTTTAGCAGAGATTGCTCAAAGATGTAATACGCAGCAACAATAGAATCTATGAGATGTTCATGGGTAATATGTTGAAGTCATGTACAGAACTTATTCATTCAATTAATTCTACCATGATCACTCATCTTTTGAAACTGAAACCGTTTGAAATTATAATTCGACAAAAGCCCAGCTGTCATGTCGTTGGAAAAAGTTCAGTGGGTTGTGGCCACTTTGTGAAAACCTAATGTGGCCCACGAAGGCCTTTCTCAACAGTCTGCACCAGGAGTCTGTGTGGTATTGGGGCATTATTTGTCCAACTGCATGCACAGAGGTTGTGTTGACCATGGGCCTACACCCAGAAGCAAGATGCCTGCTTACTTATATGTATTTCAGTGGAAAACATTCACGCAGCCTAAAATGGATTTTCCACCTTGGAAAAGAATGCAAAAAATCTGTGAAATAGTAGACAAAAATCACCAATTTTATAACAAAAAGTGATATAATTGCATCACAACTTCTGTGAGGTCAAGTACTAAGTAAAAAAAAAAAGATTGATATGCATATTACCCAATGTTGCAGTTTTTGTCATGAAGCTGTCGCAATAGCATTTATTTAACACTGGGCATTTTTGATTTTCTCAGCAAAGTGAAAATAACTTCTTGTGAGATTTTGAGTGTAAATAGCTTCTCATTGAGATAACCAGCTTGCTGAGTCTTGTAAAACCTTCAAGAGTTCTGCCAGTTAGCTCTGACTTCTTCTTTAGCTCATCTCATCTGAGATCTTCTCAGCCCCTTTTTGCTCCTTCCTCCTAATCCTATTTTACCATAACAAGCTATTGTGTAGGGGAAGCATTTCTTTATATATTCCACAGCGGGACAGGTTTATACTTCCACCTAACTCCCATGTTGCAGCTGGAGCTGGATTGTGATTCTTAAAGATGTCTTCTACAACCTCCTCCTCTGGCAGTGGCCTTAACAACTCCTCCAGGCGTCTTGCAATATCTTAGTGATTTGTCACATGTGTGAAGGCATTGTGCTTATGTCATATGGTGCTTTTTCAGTTCCTAGATCTAAGTTATTTCAGTGATTAAATCATATAGTCCATATGGAGGAGGTCTAGTGCTGGCAGCATGTCCCACACTTTCCTTTCGCTCACATAGATATACGCACAGCCCAAAGGCCACTATTATTTACAGGATTTTGCATTGCAACCTTATCTGTGTCAAATTCTGCTCTTCGCTTGCATGTGCCAGTCCACCTTATAGGAATGGCAATCATAGGAATAGAAAATCATAAACTTTCTCGTTCCTTGACCTATTTGCAGGGAGTATATTAAATCTGGGCTGTTCTGTTTTATGGGCTTGATGCTCTACCAGGTAAGCCACATGCAAGCATTAACATGACAGTCAGTGTTTTGAGATTATGAACAGTTTTTCAAATTTTACATTGACATATTTCCATATGTGGCCCCTAATGCAGGCTGGCATCATGGTCAATGTAAGCATTCTAACCAGTGGACTCAAAGGTGGGATAGTTCACCATAAAGATTAAACTGATGTCTTCAATCTCTCCCTGGTGCACACTACTGTCCTGGCCTGTCTAAAATCTGCCACCCTCATTCCAGTGCCCAAGCAATACTTGTAAGTAAACTCTTTAATTTATAACCTCTGTTGCATTTGTCAAATGTAGTTTTGTCATGTCTTTTTGTCCAATGCTGTTGCAAACTGATCCATTTATAGAAATATGTGCATGACTCAGTTGAGGCCAGAGCGACGCCTCCAGATATGCCATTTTTTTTAGATGATGCTTCTGTAATCACACCATCTAAGACTGATTAAAACACTGTGCTTTTTAAACCTCATGTAGCTATCCCACACTAATTTAAGTATGAAGTGTCATACACAAATGTGCCCAGCCCATATGGGGTTACATAAAAACATATAAATATCATTACACATCACTTTAACTAAGGATACAGCATTCTTTGTCTCATGCCTTTTTTTTTTTTTTTTAAATCTTGTCAAACTAAACATGTCATTTTTAAATAACCCACTCAACATTTTACAATCAGCCATCTAAAACAAATCAGGATTTTGACACTGAACTTAACTGAACTTAAACAAAGCAGATCTCAAATCATTATATAAAGGGCAGTAAAACACAAAATGAAATTCCTCCTCAACCAAACCTAAATCACACAAAGCACATACCCTGTCCTCTTCTGGGAGGCCTTTATAACGGCCCACCTGCAGGGGCAGGACTCCTGCTCTGTGCTGGGCACACAGAGACCTCTGTCCCCTTTTTAAATTACGTTATTTTACAAGGCTCTGTGAAGTAATCATCCTTAAACTGAGCATAACTTTAGTTTAAGTCTATTCAGCACCTGCCATTTCCATTGCACTTTGTAAGTATCAATATCTGCGTAAGGCTTTTGATTTTATACTGTACATTATTCATAAACAAGGGATGTGCATTTACTGTTGAATTTCAAAAGTACTCTTCTACCCTTAGAAAAAATCATATTCTTGTGGAAAACAAAACCAAGGTATTTATAAGCAACAGAATACATCAACTGTGTTTAGCCAAAGCAAAATTCATAGTCACTTCGACTTACAAATTGTTTTCTAAAATGAAATATTTGGGTTTTGACACCATTAATAAAAAGTCTCCATTTGTCAAACCAATCTTGAAATTCATGCTAGTGTGTGTTTTACCAAATCTAATTCCACCTAAGCTTCTTTTTCTAGTGAGGCTCCAGCTAATGCTCTACAGGGAAGTACAAATCTTGTTACCCAAGACAAAAGACTTTTGAGTTTTATTTGACCTATTAAATAACCATTAAAACAGCTTTCTTTATTAATGCAACATTAACTGGTTTAAGCCATTGGCCTTCAACTAATGTGAAGAAAGGTCTTCCAGGCACACAGACGAAACAGATGTTTCAATTTGACTTCTCCGCCTCGCACTCCAATGCTTCGAAATTTACCGTTCAATTCAACTCGTATTGTTGAAATGTGTCATCGGTCAAGATTAACCTTGTGTTTGAGTGAAATGAGCAGTTTCATATTAAGCCCTTGACGTTTTAAGTCGAAGTACGCGTCACATATAATCACGCGGCAATATGTATCAACATAGGCTCGGGTACTACACCGTTGCCTCATTATCAAAAACTCATCTAATTCAGAGTTATCACATCATAAAAGCCCCTTGTATTACGCACGTCACTCCACGTTTTACCCTCATTATCAGCGCAGCATCATGGCGCACAGGACTCAGGCCTGGGTCTCAGTACACATAAGCGCTCGAGCCAAGTACGCTGTCACATGCAAACACACGGCATATGTACCAACATAGCCTCACGCATTACACTGTTGCCACATTTTCAAACCTCCGCCGCTCCTCCAGTCGCTTCATTCGTTCTCCCGTTTGGTATCAACCTTTGTAACCTGCTGATTTATTTATTTTGAGCTATACCTGATGTGATTTATGTTATAAGCAAACATGTAGCCTACTAAACAGAGGTGAAACTGTCTCAGCTCACGCTAATCTCCAGGCTTGTGACATACAGTGACTCTCACTTTTCTACCTTCAGTTGAGCTGGTGGATCAAGCTATCTAAGTAATAAGAGACGAGCTGTACGTCTGAATATTGGTTCCGAACCCCTAATCATGATATGCAGAATGCAATTGATTAATTGAACTTAAATAGAAGAATCACGCTCTGCGTTATCTAAATTTTTACAGTGATACACTCTTCTGACGCAATCCACTTTTCGGATACGGCATCCCCCAAGCCCGTGCAGAAGGGGGTCATTGGGGGCTCCTCTCTGCTCGGTCTGGCAAGAGACTAGTAAAGTGGTAGCCAACATCACCAATTTTCCAAGGTGCGCATAAACTTTATATAAAGACGTTCAGTCAGATAGTCCTGTTGTTGTGGCTTTTACGGTGCACAGCAACATGTAACAGCGAGCAAACTTTAACTGTAAATGTCCCATTACCTCCACACTGAATCTCAGTGGAGGACGGTGGGCAATGAGTTGAAGGGGGCTCTCTCTAAAGTGGTGAGGTGTTTTCTTTTTCTCTGTCACTGTTCTGCACTGATGCTCTGCAGTAATAAAAATTATTATTACAGTCTTTTAATGATGTGCCTAAAACTTTTTATTTTACACAAAACAAACAAACAAAAAAAACGTAAACCATGGTAAATTACAAGGGGGATGCACCTTAGGAGTTTGTCTAAAAACAAAGGTGAGAATGAGAATTAGCTCTACCAAGCATCTGAAAGTATGCCTGGGCTGTTTTTTTGCGCGGACTGCAATGCTCATCAGTAAGTGCAGGGGGCAGCATTTCTCCCATTGTCTGCATTCTGTACCCAAGAAGACACATGAACGATGACGGAAAGCAAGAACTAAATGGAGGCTCGAACGAGACCAAACATTCAAAAGTGTGGGAATCAGTGCATGGTGTCTGCACTGATTCCACTTACCTCCATGATCATGCTGCACTTTATTGTATATTTGTATTTTTAGTTGTATAGAGATTTGTTATTTTTTTAACTAGAGACAACAACTGCCGGAGAAAAATTCCTTGTTTGTATTTGCATACTTGGCAGCAAAGATGATTCTGATTCTCATTCTGGTATTTCACATAAATAAGCCAGCAAAGCAGTAACATGCAGTCTGTGTAAAGCAGAGTCGATGTAGCACTACGGCGATGCATGAGCACCTTAAACATCATCACCCAGGAGATTACTTGTTTTTTGACAGAGCACTTTATGTGTTTTGCACTTTGTTGTTTACTTATTTCGTTTTTGTGTTATGGTTACATTTTACATGTTCTCAATACACATTAAGCACAATGCTGTCATAGTCATTATTTTATTAACAGTGAAGACTTTTATTTTACCAGAAGGCGGGACTTCTACAGGCATGTGGAGGTGTGCTAGAGCAGCAGAGGCAGTGTCATCCCTAGGTTTTGGGGCGTACTACCAGGGCCAGTGGTTCTCACGCAATAACCAACTTTCAACCAATTAATTCCAGCTAATAAGCTCTCAGCTCTGCATGAGAATTTGGAATTTATACTTTCATTAAATCTCATGTCTATGTCATGGCTATATTACTAGCTCAAGTAGCTTTCACCAAGGCCCCACAGTGTTCTCAGTAGAATAACGGCCAAAGTTAGTGAACTTAGGTATATCAGATGGGATACGATACGTAATATGTTACTATTACTGTTATTTTGCCGAGTTTTTTCACAAATGTTGGAGTATCTAATTTTTTATTTGGTCAACTAATGTCTAAACAGCTGCACTGCTCCTACTTGTGTAACACATCAGTGACAGGCATCAAAACAACACTCACTGACCTCTTATTGATTGTAGAGAAAAGCAAACTTCATATATAATATATATAAGTGAAGGAGTTTTGCTTGTTTCCAGGTACTAC
This sequence comes from Rhyacichthys aspro, assembly GCA_036850595.1. Lineage (NCBI taxonomy): Eukaryota > Metazoa > Chordata > Actinopteri > Gobiiformes > Rhyacichthyidae > Rhyacichthys > Rhyacichthys aspro. The sequence continues at coordinate 1,044,721 of CM072169.1, forward strand.
TGTACTAAATTTGTCTTGCATTAGGTTGAGACAACATAAATGTAACCACGCTGTATCATTTCAACTTATTTCTCTGTTAGTGTCATTCAGAATACCTCCAACATGACATTTAGCACATTAAAAGTAGAAATATGTAATTGTAAAAAAAAAAAAAAATACAAATATGTCATTTACATTTTATTGTTCTCTTCCCAGTACTCCAGCTTTGGAGTTTGAAGCTCCCTTGGAGGAGAGCACTAACAGTGACCAAAGGAGAGCAGAGGAAGAGCTGGATCTATCAGTGAGGAGGAAAGACTGAGAATGACCCAGCTGACTAAACAGCAGAGATGCAGGTTTGTTATAGATCTAGAAATTATCACACACCCAAATCAACGTATTTAATGTAAACAATGCTTGTTGCTCCATCAGGCACAGTTACAGCAGCTGTCCCAGGAGGAGAAGGATAAAGTGCCCCAGATGGATATAACTCGTCTGTGAGTTTTTTTTCTGGATGTGATGGAACACGGACGAGCCACACCAGGACCAGTCAAACCAAACAGGGGTCAGCCAGCTCGGTGCACCTGCCTGAACTGCCCAGTCATGCCAACAGATCTAGAAGACAAATGCTGCCAACAGGATCCAACAGGATCCAACAGGACGTCTCGGTACACCACATGGAGCTGTTTTAATTTTAGAAAACTAGATTTTTAAGACTGCTTTATCTTTGTTTTATTAATTACAAGTTTTATACAGTGTTTATATACAGGCAGAAGTACATATATATTTTTATAGAGTCTTTCCTACATATATTTATAGTAAAGAAATGTTGCATTGAACCTGCTTTTTATTGCTGCCCTTAGTTTTTGTGGCTGAAGTCATGTCCTAGAGAGAGGGAGAGAAAGCAAGAGAATAATAAGCTGTGGTGTCATTTTTACAGTCATGACATTCATTTATTTACTTTATTATAACATACAATACACAGATAATACAAATAGAATTTGACAGGTAACAAACATGTCCACAGCATTGTAGATAAGTGCACCTTGATATATGATGTAAAGCTGATAAATAACAAAACAGGCTGGACTTCTCCACTGGAGTATCATACCTAAACATAACGGTTCATTGTGAGAGACAGGTAAGGACTCTGGACATGTGGCTGACATATCTGTCCTCTGCAGAGTTGTGTCTGGTCCAATTCAGGTGTAGGTGGGGACATAACCCCAGGGAGATGACCATGGGCCTGAGGGTCATCTGGCCTATGACCTCTTTGTCAGAGCTTCCCACATCCAGAGGTGCATGCTGGCATCTGCTAAGGGCCCACTCATCCTCACTGCTGAGGGGGTGAAGTACACCTTACCACATAGAGTCTAAATTCAGTATATTTTAGGCTAAGTTAAAAGGGAATGGACTACACCCTAGTCACATTTGAGTTAAATTTTAATCCAAAATACTAACTGAAAACAAACTCAGATTCCCCTACAGTTATTGATTCACGGTGGTGTGGCAATCCTGTCTCTTTTCTTGGTGTCTTCCACTGCTGTTTTCTCTCAGCTGTAAACAATTCAACCATTGTTAGAATACAGCAGTCCTTCTCAAATAGTGATGGGGGGGGGGCGGTGCGATGCCAGGGGGGGCGCGTGTGACCCCGGGGAACATGCTTTATGGTGTAGGGTTTCCTTGCACAGAGCATGCGCACACACAGCACAGAGCAGCAGATATGAAGTGCAGTGAACTCGGTAGGGACTCCATGGAAAAGTATTTGACAGGGATAAAAAGAAAGGCGGAGAGAGACGTTGAAAATCAGACAGACAAAAGTCACCCCAAAGCTAAGACGATGAAGTATGACGAAGCGTATGTCGGGCTTGGCTTCACAGTGACTACGGTGGGAGACGAGGAAAGACCGGTGTGTGTACTGTGTCTTACCCCAGGGTTCCACTGAACGCCTCCATCCGACATCGCACACCCGAGCGACTGGATGCTGAGGAGCGGAGCCCCAAGCAGCTCGAAAGAGCATGCGTGAGAATACGAGATGGCGCAATAAAAGCAATTGATAAAGACGTGTGCAGGACCCATACAACTGTTTATCAAGAAAATAATTGAGAAGCACTGGAATACAGGGACATACAATATAACTGCATATACAACAGTGTGTCCCTATATTTTAATGAGTCCATTACCTCCATGTTACCAACCAGTTAGTTAGCTATCATACAAATTAATGCATAAGCACAGCTAATCCCACCACAAATGTTTACTTTATCCCTAAATATGTGATTTCAGTTACAATAAACAGACCTCTAAATGGGCATGAAATTAATATAAGGAAGTAACTGAAAGTGAAAGGAAACAATAACTGTTGTGTGACAGAGTTACAGTTAGCTTGGCTGTTTTGACAATTACATTCTGGCTAACAGACAGTTGTGTAACTCCAAAATGCCACACAGAATTAGTATTAGCTGCTTTGTGAAGACAGCTGATAAAGTAATTTGAAAAGCTAAGGCAGCAAATTTATCAAAACAGAAACTTATTTGGAGACATTCCTGTTAGCTGGTTAGCATCCCGAGTCATGCTATTTTTAGTTAGCATTAGACAACTGAAACCAAAACATCACTATATAATTTACATAGTCTGTAATGATGTCTTACCTTCTGAATAAAAAGAAAGCCAACTCTGGGTCTGTTTTATCCCCAGAGCAGATCTTCGCTCTCACGGCTGACTCTGTTGACCCGCCTTTCTCCGTCGCCAGTCACACTCCTGTTTGGCTCTTCGGGCCTCACTTAATAAAATGTTCTTTGTTTTTTTAATGTTTGCATGGAGTTTTTGTCGGTTTCTGGCTTGGGCTGTGTTGCTGTGCGGGAGGCCGTTCAAGTTTTTATGTGTCTGCACAGACCATCTTAAAACTAACGTGAACTAATGTCATTGACTGTCATGACTGCTGTTCAGGGAAGTCCAAGACCAAGGTGACGGGAACGTGCAGGACACATCACATCCCCCTTGATTTTGCAGAAAACCCGACCCCAATACTCTTCAAAAATGTTGGACACTTAAGATTTCATTCTTCTCATCACAGTATGGGTGGCTCATTTAAGGGGAAATAAAAGCATTATTAGGCCCGAGCTAAAGCCGGTGGTGAGGGCTCTATTGTAACCGCATGGATTTTTTTTTTTTTCTGCTCTTTGAGAAGACCCCCTGAACTCAGTTTTGCCCAAAACTCAGGATCGGCAAAAAATAATTTATTTTGGAGATACGAACCCATAGAAAGGTGGCTTGACAGCGGTCCCTGGAAAAGTGAATATGTAATGTAATGAATGGGAGCCGAGACTTGAACGCTAAGTTGAGCTCCTAAACATAACTGAAACTGCACCAAACTTCACCTGAAATTCAAGACCATTGAAGAATATTTTTTTTATGGCAGAGCCATTCAAATCCATACAAAGGGGGCTCAATAGCACACCCTTGCTGTGAAGCGGGAGCGCTAACCACTCCGCTACAGTGCACCCCTGGTTGATTGTCTTTCCCTTTATTTGATCCAGTTGGCACATGAGCATTTTAATTGGTTCATGATCAGCCCTGGGGAGGAAAGAAAACAATTAGATTCAAATTAGATACAAATTGATAATTTATCTGGCTGTTTAACAGTCTTTGACCAGCAGGAGGTTTGTGTCCACATGAAGCCTTTGTGAACCATTTGGCTGCAAGGCTTCAAGAAGCTTCATCTTGCCATCACTAGTGCAAGCTAAATTGAGCATGTGTGCGTGCATGTGTGTGTGTGTACTTAAGAAGAAATATAATAATAATAAGAAGAAGAAATCAGTTAATCTGAATAAATTCACCTCATGTATACTATCTTTAACGTATTACTCTGACAAATAAATTAAACAAACTCTGTGCTATTTTTGTTAGTGGTGCTTCACACGGAACTCAAACGCATCTCCCACGCTCAAGCTGAGAGTACTAACCGCTCCACCACAGATGAGATAACAGCACTTTTCAGGACCAACCTGACAATACAAGGGAATGTAATATTGCTTGGCAAATTATCAGGAAATCATTTGGCTTATGTCTCAACAACTCTTAATAACAAAGGAACATTTGCTGTTGCAGTGTTTTAACAAGGTCAGGGGAAGTGAATATGCTTGTTAACATGAAGAGGGCACTGAATAAGCTTGTGCAACAGGTTCATAAATTGCGCTACTACAAGCTCTGATACGCACTTCACCAAACATTTCCGGGATACAAAATTACAACCCATCACTAGTAAATATGGAAGATTGGAAAATGGAAACGTCTTCTCACAGATCCATCAAGTGAAGCCTCATAAATCTTTGGGGCTTTCCTTCTAATTGTGCCGGAAAAGATTTGAGGCTTCGGTGCTTCAGTTTCTCCATGAACAGTGACATCTGCTGGCACACTTAATTCAAGACACCCTGTTCACGAGCCGAAGTGAAGCACTGGCACAATGCAATGGTTCAGACTTACTGTATGTTGGGGATAAAAGTTAATAAAAGTTGTGGTAATTTTATGTTTATCCTGAAATTGTTATTCAATCAAATCATGATTTTTATTTTACCTATATAAAACAGAAAATGTGTTGTTCAATTATAAAACCTGATTTATGTAATTAATAATAATAATAATAATAATAATAATAATAATAATAATAATAATAATTATTATTATTATTATTATTATTATTATTATTATTATTATTAAGGCAGACTTGGAACATGTAATGTGACAAAAATAAAGAGCAAACAAATTGTCCTCGATCCCCATCTGCATGTGGTTCTGCTAGAACTGCTGCTTCTGAGGACTCATGTGCCTCTAGCAGGCTGGCACATTCTCATGTCAGTTTATCTTGGCAACTTGGGCATGTTGGGCATTGCAGAAACCAGCCTCTTTGAACCTTGGATCCACTATTGTTGACACTGAAATGCTAGTTATTTTTTCTAGGCCATGGCATTTATCAAATAAGTTGCAATTTTCAATAAATTATTTGAAAGTAATGCACTGGGTCTTTGAATTTGAGACATGCCCTGAACCCGCCTCTCGTTCGTCATGCCCTGTGCATTGCTCTGAGCAGTGCCCTGAGCCATGCCCTGTGAATTGCCCTTAGTATTTTGATAAGCAGCATGGCGGTGGGTCTCACACTGACCAGCAATGAAATGCCTAAGCATTTTTGTCAGTGGAATTATTTTTGATCCTGATACCCGTATCTCCTCTGAGAGCTCAGTTGTTGCTTCAAAAAATGGCCCTAGAAGTCCAAAGCGTTGATTGTTTCATATTCTTCTGCACTGAAGGAGGTTAGGTCAGTGCTCAGGGGGTTCATATAGGTGTTGCAACATTAAGTAAGTGGTCTATCTGGTCTCCACCTCTTGAAGCAGCTTGATTTGGGGCATACAGGATTGTATAGCACACAATTTCTCCTTAGCTGTGGTGCATGGCCTTCTCCTTGTTGGCAGCATATCTCGCCTCCACCATTGCCTTAACAGCTTTCCTGTTTGGAATGATTTAGGTAGGATCCAGGATTTTAATGAAGTTCCTAAATCCCTCATCCTCAAGGAAAAAGGTTGACCTTTCTTTACAATTGTGTAAGCGGAGGGGATTTCTCGACTCACTTATTCTGCCTTATCTCTGAATTTGGATAATCAGACTCTTAAATCTATAGATCAAAGATTATTCATTTGATTTGGAAAACACATATACTTTATCTAAGAAAATCTGTAGTAATGATGAAAATGGAGGTCAAAATTTTCTACATTTCACCACTCTAAATAATACCTTTAAAATAAATTGGATTAAATCTTATTTAAAGAATCCAACCTCCATTTGGAATATTTTCCAATTATGAATTTTCAAAATTTGGTGGTCTCAATTTTCTTCTATGTCCCTTTACTTTCCTGTATGTATTAAGTAATTACCAATCTTCCATGCCAACAGCGACCCTGAGAGAGTACATCAGGAACTCGGCTATTAATGGCATTTGGTGTGGAATTTGATTTGGTAATCTGACACTATTTGCTAAAGAGTATGGGAGATGACCCTTTATAGAGTAATAAGAGTCTCCTTAATAAGTAAAGCTGTGTTTTTAACACTAATACTGAACCTTATTCGTTTCTTACACTGACCACCACAACCAGATAACATGAATAATACAATTTAAAAAAAAAATTTTATTCCCCAACTAAATAGATCTCAGATGCTATCAGTTGGAAATAAATAAAAAGAGAGGTATTGATGTTTTTGGGTTTAACATGAACGACCAAAGACACTCCTGTTTTTGGACTCTATTAGGTGGCGCACCCTTTTCACACAGTTTTGCCTTTTTGTACAGTTTTGTCTATTTTTGCCTATTGCTTATTATTGCCTTTTGACTGTTTTTGACCATTTATTTCTTTTGCTCTTTTTGGTCATAGCTCATTAACTTTGGCGCGTCGCAGAGCTTAAAAGGAGGTCATGCAGGTTTAACAGCCTCAGGGGCGACAGGGGACAACGAGGTGCGGTCAACATACGGTTTTAACATGTTCACGTGACACAAGCGAGACCTACGCCGTCCGTCAGGTGTGGCTACCAGATAGTCCCTGTCACCCACCTTTCCTTTAATCAAATACGGACCACTGTAATGAGCTTGTAGACTAGACCCAGGTATTTGCAGCAACACAAGTACCTGTTATTACCAAACTTTGTTCGAGGCAGTGGACCCACACAGTCTACAAGTACGCGTTCAAACGGCTCACACACAGCTGGGATTGGTTTACAGAGGAGCTGGAGGAATAGTTTGATTGGGTTTACCAGAGACCTGGCACCAGTGACAGGATCTACAATGACGCGTTACATCACCTTTTACTCCCGGCCAGAAAAAATGTCGCAGAATGCGGTGGTACGTTTTCTTTATGCCTAAATGGCCGGCTAAAGGGTTATCGTGAGCTAGCTTTAATATCTCTTCCCTATATGGAATAGGAACAACAATTTGTGACACAACACTCCACTCTTCAACAGGGGAGACATTTAAAGGCGTCCATTTACGCATTAGTAGCCCGTCATGAACAAAGTAACCAGTGGATATGGTTTCAGCTTCTTCATTAGCTACTGCGTCATCAAATAAAGATGCCAAGGACTCGTCTGATTTTTGGCTAGCTTTCTGGACAAAGACAACCTGCCAACCTCAGGAATATTCGACCCATTTTTCACCTCGCCATTAGCGGCTACCGTGGCTACATCGTTTGCTCCACCAGGCTTGCACAAAAAACTGTCACTCAAATCAAGCTCATCTTGCTCATTCCTACGCATGGAGCGAGTGACGGCACAAGCAGAGAACACTTTGGGATATTTTACAGCAAGTTCATCTGGACATTTGGTTATTGGGACAAGTGTTATTTCTGGAGTAGCCAAAACTTTACCCCCGGCTAAGTCGTTCCCCATAATGAAGTGGATCCCTTTAATAGGAAATTCGGGCCTCACTCCCACAATCACTTCGCCTGACACCAAGTCAGATTCAACACTAATTCTGTGTAATGGCACACCAACATCCTCCATGGCAAAACCCAACATGGGCACATCAGAACTGACAGCAGACTTTTCACTAAAGGCCAAAACACCCAACAAAATGAAGGACTGAGGCGCAGCAGAATCATGGAGGATTTTAACTGGGACACGACCATTATCACCGGGCAGGGAAACAACACCGTCCATAACAAACGGAGAAAAATCAGACAGATCACTGGACTTCTCACAAGGCACCACAGGTACGTCACAATGACTGTTTTGTTTCTTAATTAAAGCAACAGGTTTAGTGTTGCACTTCTTTAACACGGGGCACTGCGCAACAATGTGACCTCTCTTTTTACAGTAGAAACACACAAAAGATTCTTTTGTCTTCAGATCCTCTTTCTCAGCTTTATCCTGCTCTGAGCTCACCTCAACCACATTAGTAGGAACAGGAAAAGTCTTTGCTCTCACACTATTGAAATGCTCACCATTTTTAACACTATCAGAGCGGTCAGAAAAAACATTTTTGTGCGTAAGCACGTATTCATCCACCAGAACTGCAGCCTTAAATAAGTCACACACTTTATGTTCATTCAAATAAATTGCTACTCTATCAGGCAAACAGTTTTTGAAATCTTCCAGTAATATCAATTGTTTCAACTTACCGAAATCTTTGACTTCATTTGATGTGCACCACCTGTCAAAAAGGGCCTCTTTATCGCGGGCAAATTCCACGTAGGTCTGGTAAGGATGTCTCCGCAGTTTCCTGAATCTTTGGCGATACGCCTCAGGCACCAACTCATACGCTCGCAGGACAGCAGCTTTGACTTTTTCATAGTCCAAGCTGTCCTCGGCAGGCAGAGATGAATACGCCACCAGTGCTTTTCCACTCAGGACGCACTGTAACATTAGTGGCCACACACAAGTGGAAGCCACGCGCTCGAACAAGATAAAGAATTTATCTACATCTTTATCATTAAAAGGCGGGACAAGCCGTATGTTCTTCCCCACATCAAATGAAGATTTCGATGCAGTCTCAACAAAATGACATTCCAGTTTGCGCAAACGAATTTCTTTTTCAATTCGTTTGGCCTCTAACTCGCCTTGAATAGAGAGCTCTTTCTCTCTAACTAGGAGACGCTGCATTTCAATTTCCAGCTCTTTCATTCTCACTGCATCACCATCTACCTTCTTAGTGGTCACCTCAGGAACTTCAAATTGTTCAGGAGAAAACAAACCCTTTTCAACCAAAGTCTTAAATATTTCAGCCTTGATAATCTGTTTTTTATGCTGCCTAGAAACCTCAACCTCATAATGGCTAGCCAACAACAAGAGATTATCCTTTGTACATTTATTAAAGACTTCCAGTGAAGGTTCAGACACAAAATCCTCCAGTTTAAACTCTTTTTTTCTTTCTTTTTTTTTTTTTTTTTTTACCACCAAGACAAACAAACAAAGGCAGATACAAACCCTCAAAATTACAACAAAGCCACCCCAAGCCACAACAAAAGTTACCAACAAAATACAAAAGGCAACTTACTCCAAAGGCTACCAAACGGAGATGCAAAAAGGGTTTATTTGTTTAACGAGCCCCCATTAAATATGTTACAACCCAAAAGGAAGAAACATATTTAAAAAGGACACAGGAGTCAGAAGTTTCGATTTCAAGGTTTTTATTTATTAAACTCACGTTTATTTACTTTTAGATTTTAGTTTGAGTTTAACTCAGGTTTCAAAAACCCTCCCGTGCCCAAAAGTAACAAAATAAAAGGACCATAGTAGGCCGGCCAAAATAAATAAAAGAGGATGGGGCGATGACAGGCCAACCCTATACAGGGCCGTAGAAGCTGCCACCAACACCACTACCAACCCTACCCTAACGCAACACAACCCGCTACTGACCTGCAAAGAAAAGAGTAAAACGAGGTGACCGGTCCCACTAGATGAAACAAAAAGCTAAAGCTAACTCAAAAACCAGGAAGGCTGCACGCAGGCATGGCAGCAGCCAGCGTGAGTTGAGGAGAACCTCTGGGGCGCGCGCATGGATGGGAGCGCGGCACAGGTGTCTGCCGGAACTGAGCAGCGAGAGCAAGAGAGAGGGCGCTGCGCACAGGTGACCTCCTTTTAAGCTCTGCGACGCGCCAAAGTTAATGAGCCGCTCCTATGACCAAAAAGAGCAAAAGAAATAAATGGTCAAAAACAGTCAAAAGGCAATAATAAGCAATAGGCAAAAATAGACAAAACTGTACAAAAAGGCAAAACTGTGTGAAAAGGGTGCGCCAGCACCTAACACTCTGCCAATTTTGCATCAACTGCTAGCAACTACTACGGTAACAGGAAGTGTTGTTGCACGTTGTCGTCTAACTTCCGGTTAAAAATGTGGAAGTGGGAAAAAGGTCCATATTATAAAGACGTTTTTTATGCATGTCGCTACCATGGATGTGTTATTAGAACAGGATACTGAATTAAATAAAATTTTTTTAAAAAGGCCACCAATGGACGTTGCTCATTGGTGAACACCAAAAAAGTTCTGACAATTTTTTTTTTTTTTTAATTGCTAGAAATAGTTTTAGAAGCTCTTCTTTTCTTTTTTTCATTAAACTCTAACAATGTTAATAAGTTTATCTTAAAAAAGAGCAAGGCCGTGCAGAGAGCTACTGAGGGGCAGGGCCATAAATTTCAAAAGAGGCACATATATATATACACACAACAAAAATATAAATGCAACACTTGCAAATGTTTTTGCTCCCATTTTTTGTGAGCTTAACTAGGTCTAAGACTTTTTCTATGCACACAAAGGGCCTATTTTGCTCAAATTTTCACAAATCTGTCTAAATGTGTGTCAGTGTCGTTGGGGTCTCGACCTAACTTCACTTTGTTGTCGTAACCTGACTTGAGTGGGTAAATGCTCACATTCGATGGCGTCTGGCACTTTGGAGAAGTGTTCTCTTCCCGATTTTAACTGTACAGGGCAGATGGCAGACAGCGTGCATGGCAGGCCTACTGAATTACAAATTCAATTGGGCCAGATTTTAAAAGCATTGAACGTATCAGGGCCAACCATTTTCAGTGGCCAGCAAGTTAAACATTAATTATACATGTAATGTACATAGATATAGGCCAAGACAAATCTTTTAGATCAATACAATTGAGTTTAAGAAAGAAATAAGCAGTGGTAGTATTAGATTTTAAATTTTGTTCATCTCTTGGGAAAAAAAATCGAATAACCAGGTACATCGAAATGTGTTTAAAAATAAATACTATTGCAGTAAGAACCAGTAATAATAATAATGTCTTATTTTCAAAAAAACCAAACATTTTGGCATTTTGATGTCACACATAAGCAAAAATGCATAGATGACTAGAAATGTCAACAAAGGTAGTGCATAAACATAACTATTTTTAGTTATACATATAGTACACTGAGTGAACACCATAACATTTGTTCATTATTCGCTACTCACTCAACATTCTGTTGATATATATAGGCTCCTGCTAACCTGTCAGCTTTACCTGTCGCATCTGTTCCACAAGATCAGTGACAGTTTTATCTCTGCCTTGTAGTTCCATATTTAAATAATTTAAGTGGTTGAATAGGTCATTCAGAAAGAACACATCTGCCATAAAGTTGTTGTCCATTAAGCTGTTGAAATGTGTCTCTGCTTTTTTTTTTTTTTTGCTTGCTGTCACAAAGGAAGACTTTTATCTTCTCTAGAAGTTCACAGAAATGCTTGAGGGTGTTGCCTTTAAACAGCCACCTAATGTTGTTGTGCAGTAGCAAGTCAGGTGTTCAGCAGACATGTCGGAAATACGCGGTGTTGGAGGCTTGATATGGAGCAAATTACTTTTTTGTGGGTTAACAAGAATCACGTATTGTGGTGCTTTGGTGTTGCGAGTGTTGCATTCACCTGCTGTACCAGTGAAGGAAATGTACCACATATAATAGGGGCATCTTTTTTTCAGTGTTTCTTTGCTTTTGCCTGGTAGTGGTGGAACATGTGGTGGGCCACTTGTGAGGTCCCTTGCACATTTTAGAGTGGCCTTTTATTGTGGGCAGCCTAAGGCACACCTGTGCAATAATCATGCAGTATAATCAGCATCTTGATATGCAACACCTGTGAGGTGGATGGATTATCTTGGCAAAGGAGAAGTGCTCACTAACACAGATTTAGACAGATTTGTGAACAATATCTGAGAGAAATAGACCTTTTGTTTACATAGAAAAAGTCTTATATCTTTTAGTTCAGCTCAAGAAAAATGGGAGCAAAAACAAAAGTGTTGCATTTATATTTTTGTTCAGTGTAAAACAAGCGGTAAAATATGAGAGGTTTGCTGTGGTCACTGTTGTTGATACTAGAAAACTACTGTATATTGATTATTTACTTTTGTAAGGCGTCTGGGGGTCTCCTCTCAGAATAATCAAAAACTTACACATTAAGATTGCTCTCCATTCATTCTCTGTTTATTTGAATGGGTGTTATAGCTATGGCATATTTATTGGATTATATGTGATGCAGTAAAAAAATATGACAAAGTAGGATTTAAAATTAGCTAATACATTCAACAGTAAGGCCTAATTTACTTTGTAATTTGATAATAAAATGTAGAAAGAAAACATGAACATGAAAATTCCTTCGTTAATGCATTGTCCCCTAAACAACATGTGAACCCAGGGCTGGAGTGGGACTCATTTTTGGCCCAATTAATTTCTTAGACCAGGCCTTATTCAATCCTTCACTGGGTATTTTTATTTTTATTTTATTTTTCCAAAGAGAGATGATCTTTTATAAATTTGTATCATCAATAACTAGTTTATCATCAGCAATTTCAGTTTGATATGAACACAATGAAGCCACTGTAACTCGCTGTAAATTTGAACCTGTCCCATACAACATGCAGTTTACCCCAAAGGGCTGTATCTTTACGATGGTTCTACAGAGATCCATGTTTTTCTACAGCATATAGTTCTCTATATATGATAATCTTACATGTGGGCCTACAAAATAAAGCAAAAAAGTGTCATAACTCATGGACAGTGAAACTATAAGCCACTGTGTTTTTGAACTTATTCTTAGTTTTAAATGTTACTTTATACATTTGGTTGCAGTAGGCCAAGTTTTAATCGAGCCCCATTAGGGTTATTTCCCCCTGACCCTCCACATTGATCTGCCTCTTTACTGAGCAACAAACCCTAAAGAGACAATCAACTTTTAATTTACCATGGTTTACCTTGTTTTTTTGTTTTTTTTAATGTTTTTTTTCAAGAAATGTTTAGCTTTCTGGGCCACACAGGGGGGGCTACTTTGTAGTTTTTTAGTACTTTTTGCTTTCCAAGATGGTGAGGCTCTTACAACGCTGCATTTACATTACACTACAGACAAAGAGAGAAGACAAGCGAACTGATCCAATGAACTGAACTTTGAGACTGACACGGTACAGTATTATGACCAGACTTGAATTAATTTGTTTCAATACGACATGGCATCAAATTGTGTCCTTTAAGAATGTACTGTGATTGTTTGTAAAACTAACTGAACACCCTCTATCAAATTTAAAATTTGTCTGGATTTAGCCTTAGAGGAGTACTTCCCGGAGTATGGCCAATATTAATTCTACTCTGCATTATATTCCCATGGAAAAAAAGAGACAAAGGATTACCAGTGCATTCAGTATTGATTAGCTCTCCTGAATTGCGTGGTTGTGTGTAAACCTCTTAAAATCGTTGACGTTTGTACGAGTGTCACTTTCGCCTGTGTGTGCTGCATACAATCACAAGAGACCCCCTGCTTTTTCCATGGTCCTGTAGGGGTCATCAATAAATTCTGTAATAAGCACAGTCTGTGTCAGTCTATTGCTCAAGATATACCCTTTCCCCCTTTCCTGTGTACAGTTTTACTTTTTCCTCTCTCTTTTAAGTTGTTTGTTCAACTTTTTAAACCCACAGATCTATATTGCTTTATAATTGCTCCTTTTCTCTTTGAATATAACAGCAAGGGCAGCGTGGGCCAGTAACTGACCTGAGGAAAATCTGTGAAGAACTGATATTCTTGTCTTTATGTTAGATATGGTCTAAACACAGGGCAAAAGTAAAGGCTGTCTGTTAATGAACAATTTTCTTGCTCATGTCTAGCCTGCATGGGGGGTTTGAACAAAGAAGAATATACAGATGGAGATTTTGTAAGGGCTGTTAGGCACCCGCTTTCAGTGCCCAGAGCAGCTGTGCGTGTTCAGTTGAGATCGGAAAAGAAGACCAGGAATCAAGAGATTTGCGTCCAAAAATTGTATTGCCCTTTTACAATGTTCTACAGCTGCAGGGTTCAACCAGTACAAACAAAAGGCACAAGGAAGAACAACAGGAAATCGTGGAATACAGATTTTTATGGTACACCTTATCTAAGCTCCACCTTAGGGATGGGCTGTTATTGTTTTAGCAGTAAGCAAGCGTGTCTCTTCGTGATTTGCCCAGTGGCCAGTATTTTTCCAGTGGTCAGTTCTCTTTCAGTAGTATTTTTCCAGAAGGCCGTTGGTGTGGCCTTGAGCAATGTGGTCTGGACCACTCCCTGAACAGAGGAACAAAGCATGTTGTACAATATTGCGCCGCTACTAGTGGACGCCTACACAGTTTTAGCACAATGTATTAATATAAAACTTGTAATAAAATAAGCTGTTATAAAACATAGTATTAATGTATATGTCCCTTCATATTAATGTATATGTCCCTTCATATTAATGTATATGTCCCTTCATTCTAATGTATATATCCCTTCAGGGCTTTGGATGTTTTGTTTAAAACAACCTACTCCTAAAAGCTGTCCAATCAAATGAACCAATTGCTAGTTTGTTGTTTCTTGTAATGCCATGTTATGTCACTAGTTGGCACATGGATAGAGAGAGAGCAAAGACGCAAAGAAGAAGAAAAAGAAGAAGAAGAAAAAGAAGATGAAAAAATGGTGTAGACCATGGCTTGGTCTCAAAGCCCAAAATATACATCCACATCTCCTCCACTGAGTGAAGTGTGATGGAACACCCTCTTTTCAGGAGCATCACCTGACGTCTGTTTATGATTACATTTACACAACTGGGTCTGTGACATCTCAAATTAACTTCAATTTAAATTTTGCGTGATCTGAATGTTGGTCTAGAGTATTTGCTACATTTTAAATAAACATATTTTTATAAAGCTGTGCCATAGACATTTATTTCACCAATTAAGAGCATGTCAGGCTGGCCAGTGTCACATTTTGGTCTACTCGCCTGCCCAACGTGATGACCCCTGGATGGGGATAAGCCAACAGATACTAATTTGTTACAGTTAATGAGCAATCATCAGCATGGACAGTAGTTAGCCATGACGTACCTCAGGGCTCTGTAGTAGGTTCCATACTCTTTATGTTACATTTGCTCCCCTTTGCTAATAAAATCAGATACCACAGTATTAATTGTACAGTAATGCCAATGACACTCAGTTGTATTTACCAATTAAACCCAACAAGAACCATCCAGTAGGTTAATGAACTACTTATGGACCTGGATGACAGTAAATAATTTTCTCCTAAACACAGAAAAAAATGAGGTGATCATACTATGCCCCCAAACTCTAAGAGACCCACTATCAGACCAAATAGTGACTCTAGATGGTGTTAGTGTAGCTTCAAGTTACTACTATTAGTAAAAAGTAGAACTGCATTTTTTTTTATCTGTGCAACATAGCTAAGATTAGGAATATCTTATCTAAAAATTTCACTGAAAAAGTAATCCATGCATTTGTTACATCTAGGTAAGACTATTGCAATTCTCTGCTGACAGCATTGCCAAATAGCTCCTTGAAAAGTTTACAGCTCCTCCAAAACCCAGCAGCTAGAATACTACCAGGAACAAACAAGCAAGAGCACATTACCCCAGTGTTAGCCTCCCTTCACTGGCTTCCAATTGAATTCAGAATTAGGTTTAAATTCCTTGTCCTTACTTAAAAGGTCGATGAGTGGCTTATTGTCCCTGAGAAACCTCAAACTGCTGTACTACTGTCCTAGCAGAATGCTTCTTTCTTAAAATGCAGGGTTACGTTATGCACCTGCCAAGTCACCAGAGCTGGCTGCTGATGTATTCTCTGCATGTGGGGCGGATGTCAGACAGTGGCTCAATCAAAATCAGTTGGTGCTAAATGTTACAAAGACAGTTTCCACATGTTTTTCTATAAAGAAACTTAACCTAAAAGAAAGATTTAACATTAACTTACAGAATGAATTTTGTCATTTTGTAACAGAATTTAAAGGCGTTGGATTGGTCCTAGATGCCATTTTAAATTTGATAAACTTAAAGAAAATCTCAAAAACAATCCAAAGCAATCTTTTAAACTATTTCGAAATTTCATACCAGATCAGGCCACCCTGCTGTACATGCATGCTATGGTCTTTTCACATATTTCATACTGCATGACAGTTCAGACCATACAGCAGAACAGCTTTTGGACTGACAGCCTTTTCTTTTAAGAGCTGTAAGCTCTGGATTTCACTAATATCTGAAATTAAGATCATTTCTAATTTCAAAATGTTCACTTTCAGCCTTTAGGTATGGCTAAAGACAAACCAAAACTTTACTAATTTTTCAATTGTGCTTATTCTGTGTAAATGAGTGAGTGTCTGAAGAAATGTGAATGTTTTATTCTTAGTATTTTATATGCATTATTATTATGTATTGCACTGTATTAATGAAAAGCCCAACCGTGGACTGGAGTTGCAAATTAGCATTAGCAACAAACTTTACATCAGTTGCAGGTTTTATATTTGGAATTATGTTTGCCTGCATTGTCCCTGTTAAATAAATAAATAAGAAAAAAAAGGAAAAAAAAGACAAAGGTTAGCATACAGAACAAAACAATCTCGAGCCATCTCTGTTAAAGAAAAAAAAAACACACACAAATAAAAGTTACACACAATTAAAAAGGGAAACACATGGCCAGAAAAGAAAAAAAAAACCCAAACAAACAAACAAACCACAAAAAAAAAAATTAAAAAAAAAAAATCCAGTAACAATATTGAGTAATACCCCATATAAAAGAGAAGTAAAACAAAATGTGTATATAGCAGTAATAGCTAAAAGGATAGGTAACCATCAGGTAAAGTGACAATCAAAGTTGGAACGGCAGGGCAGTGAATTTGTGCGACTACTTGAACAATGGATGCAACTTATCAGAAGTGCCCCGAAGAGACATCCTAATCTTTTAAAGTTTAAGAAAATAAAGGACATCCCTTAGCCATTGTATAAAGGATGGTGACTGTGGTAGTTTCCATTTCAGCAGGATGATTCTTCTTGCAAGAAGCATCATAAATGCAAGGGAGTTACTTTCATAAGAGAGGGAGGACGGTCCCACGAAAATCACAAAAGGGCACTCATAGGATTTGGGTCAATTTGTTTGCCAATCACAGTTGAGATAATGTCAAAGATTTCAGTTCAATAACCATATGGTCGCGGACAATGCCAAAACATATTGTTGTGTCTCAAAGTGGTGTTCTTGAAGCTGTCATCCAAACTGTATTAACTAGTTTCTGAGTTATACTGGAATCAGAAAAATGATCTACTGTGGCAAAAATTAAACCACTGGAAACAGACATGCTGTAAAACAAAATAATGTATGACAGGGGTAAGAGTGGTATATGAATCATGGAATAATGACAGTAACAAAACATGAGCGACATTACAGTCATAGCAGCAACGGTTGCTTTAGGCATGTTTGACGTTCCAACATGGTCTCGTTAGATCAGTGGAGATAGGGAATTTGCGTCCATCTTGCACTTGCACTTCAACTGCTCACAGTGGTCCAGGAAAAAGTCACTTCTTGCAAGGTTCTCACAGGGTCTATTGTCCGTAGAGTATAATGGGACTATACGGTCCACTATACTGACGATTAATATATAATGACGATTACTTGAGGTATACATGTATTTATATGGTTGGAACAAATATAAACGTTTGTGTTGCCCAACTGCTGAACTCATTCCTGGTCCAGGTTAGAGATGTGGCCCCTCTGATGCTTGTTCAGAAAGGGCACCCAACTTTCCAGGCATTGTGTTTCCTTCTCCTGCCAGGCGGAGCGTTCTTCCAGCTTGGCACAATCCTGTTGCAGTCTATCATAGTCAGCCAGGCGATGTAGAAGGGTAGAGTTTTGTTTGATAAGATATTCCATGTAACAGGTCCTCTGTTGGATAGCCATGGTTCCTTCACGCCACGTAAGATTTTGCCATTCATTTTTTAGGACCCACGGGTATTCCGGTGGTAATAATTTTAGAGCTTCCCTCAAATCTCTCTGTGGGGTCCCAAGTACCAGTGTCGCGGTTGCGGAGGACGAGGCATTCCCCTCTGTAAATGTAGTCCTGTAAGAAGAGCCCGGGGGCACACTCTGCGTTACTGGCAGATGTTTGTCTATGACACCAGCATCACTACTTGAAGATCCAGGTAAAGGTGCGGTTACTCTTGTTTGGTCCAAAAGTGGGTTCATGGCAGTGATGGCAGCCAGAATTTTCTAAGCAAAGGATGAAGCCTGTACTTGTAAGACAGTGGTGGGTGCAGCTTGGATAGCACTTGAGCACTGTAGCCACTCCTCCAGTTTGGGGGTTACTGCCCCGAGTGCTCCAATGACCACAGGACCACTGTTGCCTTCACTTTCCAGGCCTTCTCAAGTTTTGTCTTTGGGTCCTTGGTATTTCCCTAGCTTCTCATGTTTTTTTTTCCTGGTGTTGTAATCGCTACGTATTGTGATGTCCACCACGACGGCTTTCCTTTGTTGTTTGTCCTCCACCACAATGTCCGGTTGGTTCACCATTACCATTTTATCAGTCTGTATCTGGAAGTCCCACAGGATCTTGGCTTGGTCATTCGCTATCACATTTGCGGGTGTTTTCCACTTTGACCTTGGGGTTCCCAGTCCATACTCTGCACAGATGTTCCTGTACACTGTACCGGCCACTTGGTTATGGCGTTCCATGTATGCTTTCCCTGCCAGCATCCTACACCCTGCCATTATGTGCTGGATTGTCTCAGGGGTCTCTTAGCACAGCCTGCACCTGGGGTCATGTCGGGTGTGATTTATCTTGGCCTCTATTGCTCTGGTGCTCAAGGCTTGCTCCTGTGCAGCCATGATGAGTGCTTCTGTGCTGTCCTTCAGTCCAGCCTTTTCTAGCCATTGGAAGGATTTCTTGATATCCCTTCATTTATCTGGCGGTGGCCCATGTAGAGTCTCTCCTCCCATGATCCAACCTCCAGCACCTCTTCCTCTTTATTCCGCTGCCTGAGACATTCACTAAGTACTTCATTTGTCAGGGCCATTTTCCTGATGTATTCCAGGATCTTGGATGTTTTGTCCTGGAGAGTGGTTTGGACACTTACTAGTCCTCTGCCTCCTTCATTGTGCTTAGTCTACAGTCTCAGGATGCTGGATTTGGGATGGAACCCTCCATGCATGGTGAGGAGTTTCCATGTTTTCACATCTGTGGTCTGTATCTCTTCCTTTGGCTAGCTTATTATTGCAGCAGGGTATCTGATTACTGGCATGGCATAGCTGTTAATTCCATGGACCTTGTTTTTGCCATTGAGATGACTCATTAGGACTTGCCCTACTCGTTTTATGTATTTGGCTGTTGCTGCGTTTGTTGTGGCCTCTTCAAGGTTGTCATTTGCTTGTGGGATTCCCTGGGACTTGTAGCTCTCCTCAATGTCTGCTATTGTGTCTTCTGGGAGTGAGAACCCTTCTGTATGGACTATCTTCCCTCTTTTTGTCACCATCTGACCACACATCTCAAGTCTGGATGACATTCCAATGTCATTGCTTGGATTCTGGTTGTATGGATCAGTGAGTCTCGCTCAGTCTTACCTCTCATCCATGTAGAGGAGGTGACTGATGGTGGCTCTGTTACTGAGATGGTATCCATAGCTAGTCTTGGTGATTATTTGGCTGTGGGCGTTCAGACCTGTGCAGAACAGCAGTGGGGACAGAGCATCTCCTTGGCGTATGACACATTTGATGGACACTTGCACAATTGGCTTGCAATTGGCCTCAAGGGTGGTTTTCCACAGCCTCATTGAATTTGAAATGAAGGATCTTAGAGTCCTGTTGATGTTGTATATCTCCAAGCATTCCATGATCCACGTGTGTGTCATTGAGTAATCAATCCAGGCGGTGCACAGATTGGTCTGCCTGGTTTTGCGATTGAGAGCAACTGTTCTGTCTACCAGCAGCTGACGTTTTGCTCCTCTGGTATTTCTACCACGACACTTCTGTACGGTGCTCATGTATTGATCCATATGCCCATATGCTCTTAGCTGCTATGATACCTGACATGAGCTTCGATGTTGTGGAGAGACAGATAATTGGCCTGTACTTGGATGGGACTGTTCCCTTCATGGGGTCCTTCAGGATTAGGATTGTCCGGCCTTCAGTTAGCCATTCAGGGTGTGTTCCATCCTTTAGCAGCTGGTTCATTTGTGCTGCCAGGCGCAGAGAAAGTGCAGTGAGCTTTTTTTTGCCAGTAGGCGTGAATCATGTCAAGGCCTGGGGCTGTCCAGTTTTTAATTCCTGGCTTCAATTTCTTTTGTGTACCTCTTTAGGTGACTGGCTAAGGCTTGGTAGCCTGGCCAGCCAGCCAGCTTTCTCATTGTATTACATACAGGAAAGTCAATCTGGGGTTTGGACAGGATTTCAAGGCAGGACCATGGGCGGAACTTATGCCTGCTGAGTAAACCAATCAGAGAAACCACGGACAAACCATAGCGTACACCAACATGGCTAGCGGGAGAGTAGCTTCGGTGATGAATGACTTCTGTTGTTTTTGTCAGAAAAATCTGAGGACACAGGGTGTATTATCGAATTCAGTGCTTATTTTCGATCGAAGTAAGCTGCCTGTTTGAAAGATTTGCAGACTTGGGCATGGCTCTGACTAGCAACAAAAACAAGTCGGTGCGTATGTGTAAAACATGTTTGGCGGTGGTCGGACGCTTAGAACGGGATTTGCCTACGCTTAATAAATGGAAAGAGGCTAAAAAAAATAGCTCAGAGAAATCAACAGCAGACAAAATGCCAGAAACTCTGTTAGAAAAAAGACCATGCAGAATGCCTTCCAAAACTCCAAGGTAACTGAAAAAGATTTGTTGTAGCCCTACGACTCAATCATCTGCGAGGCGAAGCTTTACACAGGTAATTAATGTAGTATACTTACAAACACAAATAGGCTTGCTGTTGTGGGGTTAGGCCCACAACCCACATTATAAGAGATACAAAGTGCATTTTCTGAAACTAGCCCATAAAAGCTCTATCCTACAATAGAACTATGAAGAAAATCAAACGGCAACCCCTTGACTCTATTAATGTTATATTAAAAGTTTTAATATAAATGTCCTTACAATCCAAGGTGCTTTATATTATTATTATTATTATTATTATTATTATTATTATTATTATTATTATTATTATTATTATATAAAGCAAGCCTACTTAGCTCACATTGTATTTTCTGTAAAAATGTTTGTGTATTAATAATATTCTTATGCTTTTCACAGGTGGTTACAAAGTTCCTAAGTAAATCTGTTGCCACAAATTCTAACCAGGCTGAAGCAGGAATAATCCAGCGTATAACGTATTCTGTTTCGTATAACAGAAACTGGAAAACAGCTGCAAATATAATTTTAATTACTTATTATAATTATTATTATTTTAATAACTATTTGCAGAGTTAAAGCCAAAATTACTAAAGGTTATCAATGACGAATGTCAGGGCCTGTGTAATCCTAACAATGGATTTACGCTGTGGAAAAGCTCACCTGAGGATCTGAGAAGATTCTCTTTTACTAATCTACTTCTGGACCTAGAACACCACTCACCATTCCTCTTGGGCATTTTTAAAGCTATCAGCAAAAATAATATACCTGTCAGTTGTGCAGCACTCTCTACAGCATTGAGATGAAGAGAGCCCCACGTCTGCCTTTGCCTATTACATAAACAGCATCTTGCAGCATGGTGCTGCTAAGAAAGCAGCTTATAATAGGCTTTCAAAACTGGCAATCACAACAAACTACAACAACGCTGTTGGAAAGCAGAAGGAAATTGACAAAATATGTGGAGAGTCTCTTCAAGTGTTGAAAGACAGCAATGAATTGTTCCTCAGAGCTTCAGTTGAAAGGCAATCTATGGCACAATTTATAAGAGCCTCGAGGACCTTACGCTGACAGATGAGATATCAGTTCACATAACAACATTAACCCTTTAACACATAAATATTAATATCTTTAAAATTATGTGTAACATTGATTATTTTTGTCCAACAGATGACAGCGTGTTATAGGCTGTTATAGTCTTATAATTAATTTAAATATTTGTTGCATTTAAGATCCATCACAAAATTTTCTTCAAAAAGACATCATCTATGGATCATGGAACACTCTTTGCCAACATGAATTTGCTAAGGTACCCTTTTATTACCTGTTATATTACTGCACTTAATGCAAACAATTAATTGATTCTATTAGAGATCAGTATTACAAAAGGCTACTGTCATGATTCTTTGTGCAGTACATATATCATATTATAAATATGTGTGTCATCGTATACATTTTCTGACTTTGTCTTTTTGTGCAGTGCAAACCAGTACAACATGAATTGTCTGGTTGCCCCATGAATTGATATTGCTGTTCTACCACCATGAATTTGGCACAGTCTTGATATGTCTGTACTGATTATTAAGATAAGTTTGACAACCAACAGACAAGTTAATTAGATATTTGTTATCCAAAGGTGCTCAAATGTGAAACAGGGTCCCATTGCAGCATGCAATGAGTACAAAAACTTCTTGAAGAAAGACACAACTGCTCTTTTCTTGGCTGCAGCGATGGAGCACTTTGGCCTTAAAGATGTGAAAGGTAATTGAGAATGTTCGTCTGTCATGTGTCTTGTCATGTTTGGGCAATGTTCAATGAAATAGAGCATCATGTACAAAGTACATTTTGTTTACAGACACTCCAAAAGACTTTTCTGATGATATTAGGACAGGAGGAGATGAGGGCCTGGTTACATGCAAAAACAACTGCAGTGGTTTGACCTGTTTGTCATGCTTGATCATGCTATGGACACAACTGAAGACTCACAAAAAGGACACTTTGAATGTCGACAAGAAGGTTGTGGGAAAAGGTACATCTATGAAAAAGCACGACAAACACATAGTAAAGTTGTGTCACCTTCTGAGTCATGCCCAGTCATAACCATTACACCCATAAGGATCATAAGAAAGAGCACTCAGAAGCAAGCCTTGGGTTTGGCTTTTTGTTGCTCAACATGGATGCAGTCAAAGAAGGAGATAGTGAATGTCTGCTGCGGCTTTACAAAGTTGCAATGCTCTTCTACAAAGCATATGGCCACAGCCAGTATGCTTATAGCACATTCCTTCTTACTTTACAGGTCAATTGCACACTGTCTCCACGAATGGCTCACAGTGCGACTTGGAATCAGTTTTGGAACGGCAGAGGAGGGAAAGGCAACAACATTCCCCTTGATCTTCATTTAGAACATTTAAATAACTATTTAAAGTCATTTCTGACGGGACTCAGTCCAAACCTGAATGACGATTCAGCTGACAGAATAAGCCGGGCCATTGGTATAATAAAAGAATTCATGGACAATACTGATAGGGAGCTTAGGGTCACAACTCCCAGTGGCCTACACCGTTCAGCTCGAGACATAAATGATGTTTTGACTCTGGTCTTTTTAAAGACAGTAAAGTCTTCAAATGCAAGCCACTAAGGGAATTTAAATCATTCCCTTCCTTACTTACTGGTGAAGTTGAAGTTGAAGTACAAGGACCTCTGTCACTGGATGAAGGGCATAATGAAGGACTGGAGAAATATCCCAATGTAAAAATATATTCTCTGATTGTTATCTGCACATTGCTGGTCTACTGGAATTAAATTGTGTCCATTCTTTTACATATGTTTGCCTTTTGTAGTTTGTTATTGCTAGTTTCCTAAAATGTGAAATATGTGGATTATAGTTTATCTCCATGACTGCATGGTTAACTTAATTTCAATTTTAGCTATTACAATGTGCATGCATAAAATTATATATACATATACATATACATATATATACACACACATACTCACACATTTTCTGGGCAAATATATTGAAATAAAGACAAGACAGAAATCAAAGTTTTTTTATTCACAGAAAAGGATGTAACAACCAATAATTATAGTATAGGTATCTCAACACATTTTCAATCTGAAAATTGTAAAGGAGTTACTCCTGATTCTGAATTGCTCTTTGATGGTGTTTGATGGGTTTCCTCTTCATCAAAATAACCAGTGTAATTTAAATCAGGGATAGAAATGGTTTTAGTGTGTGATGAAGTTGGACAGTTTTCAATATCCTCAAATACTTCTTGTATTATTCTTTGAATATTCTGAGCACGGTGCATCATAAATACTGGAAGGTGTGTGTTAATGTAGTCTAAATTGAATATATTTGTACTGTGCTCTATCACAGCCTCAATGAGTTCTGCACCAAAACCAGTGCAAACAAACTTACTAGTGTAGGTGTGTGCCTTCATGAATCAAACTACCCTGGTACTGCTCTAATAGGTCTCTTAACAGTACTTTGTCATCATTAGTCACCTCTCTACTGACAGTCACTGAAGACTCCTTTTTGGGGAAGTTCATACAAAGGTGTAGGTTCTTTGCAACCGTCTGGATGGCAGAGGCATTTTGAGTGACAGTAGGTGCAGCACAGATGACCAGGTTCAATAGCTGAGGAATCCCTTTCAAAATGACTGTACAGCGCTTTCCGAAAACATGTACTCTTGCTGGCATTTAGCAACTCCTCAATAGTTCCATCTACTTTAGTATGTTGTTTTAAACAATAAACAACTGCATGGGATTGTGTGCCATTTCTCCCCGCTCTACCAATCTCTGGCACATCAAGCAGTACCACACGGGTTATGTCTGGAAAATTCAAACCCATTCCCAAAGCAGTAGTTGCTACAACAACTCTACAGTTGCCTTCTCCACCAAATGATGACAGTTCTTTATACTTATTGGATGGAAGTGTTTTGCTGTGATACATGCCAATTAGCATGTTCTCAGGTTTGCATTCAGGATCCCTGCCAACCCATGCATCTTCACCTAACTCAGCAGAAGACTCTGCCAACATCTTTTAAAGTGCGACAGTAAACTAAAACAGGGGGCATAGAGAGTCCTTTTTCCTTGACCTCTTTGGTGATCCAGTCCAGGCAGTCCAGGGAAGGACCAGAAACATGACTAAGTCCAAGCCTAATTTTTGTCCTGTTGGGGCTCTCCGTCACAATCTTTGCATTTTCCAGAGGTAGCTGCTTCTTGACTCTGTCCCTTGCTTCCAGATCTGTAGAAGCCGTCAGTGCCAGTGTAGGTGTACCTAAAACAAAAATTGCAAAACTATGTTTCAGTTTAAAGAGTTATTAGGTACAACGTCTTCCAAGCTCTTTGATTAGTTCAATCGCATTCCCTCTGGGTCATTGTCTTACAAGTATTACTCTATACAATCAAAATCAATCAAAATCAAAAACACTTTATTAATCCCCTAGGGGAAATTAAATCTTGGTCCTCTTCTAATCTTCATCTGCAATAAGACTGATTATACAGTCTTATGGCGGTCGGGAAGAAAGAGTTCTTGTGGCGTTCTGTCCTGCAGCTCACTGATCTCAGACGTCCACTGTCTGCTCTTTGTAGTTCAAAAGCTGAATTCATGGGATGGTCCATGTTGTTCAGTATAGCATCCATCCTGTTGAGTATCCTTTTGCTCCACTATCTCAACCAGTCTCTCTAAACTACTTCGTATAGTTGAAGCAGCTCTCTCTATTAGTTTTTCAAGTCTCCTACGATCTCTTTTCCTGAGACTGCCCCCCAACAGACTGCAGCATAAAAAACAGAGTTGGCCATTACCGCCTGATAAAACATCTGCAACAGTTTAGTGTTTACATTAAAAGACCGTAGCTTTCTTAGAAAATATAGCCAGCTTTGGCCTTTCCTATAAAGTGCATCTGCATTTATGGACCAGTCCAGCTTGTTGTCCAGATGCACTCCCAGGTATTTATAGGTGGACACTATTTCAATATCTTCTCCACTGATGGTCACAGTTTGAACTGGGGGTGTATTGCGCCTAAAGTCAATGACCATCTCTTTTGTTTTGGAGGTGTTTAGAATGAGACTGTTCTCTTGGCTCCATCTTTAAAAGTTCTCTATAAGACTCCTGTATTCCTCTTCCTGTCCATTTTTGATGCAAGCCACTATTGCTGTGTCATCAGAGTATTTTTGAATGTGGCAGGACTCAGAGGTATAATTAAAATCAGTTGTGTATAATGTGAAGAGGAATGGAGCAAGAGCAGTGCCTTGAGGAGCCCCTGTGTTACTAATAACAGCCTCTGAGACACAGTTCCCCAGCCTGACATACTGAGGTCTACCTGTCAGGTAATCAGAGATCCACCTGATAAAGGATGAGTCCACCCCCAGACTCCTAACTTTTTCACTAAGTAAAGCTGGTCTGATGGTGTTGAATGCACTTGAATCTAAGAACATAACCCTAACATAATTACATGGTTCATCCCGGTGATAGTAGACCAGTGGTGGGCAAACTAAGGCCACATGCGGCCCATTGAGCTGTGTAATGTAGTATTTATAATTGAATATAAGACAGCACATATTTGGCCATTTCCCTTAAATGCCTTGTGCTTTTGCTAAAGCTACCATCATATCTACATACAGAATTCACATTCACACAAGTTTTTAATATGGAGTGGACAGAGATTTTTGACAGAGATTATTGACTTAAGTCCAGTCAGTACCATATGTCTTATTTGCCAAGAAACTGTGCAAGAAATGGTACAGGTTTTCTAATGTAATTAATACTAGTAATAGTAGTTATTTAATACTAATAGTTTAGTGGTCCGGCCCGTCTGTCAGATTTTAAAACCCAGTGTGGCCCTTGAGCCAAAAGGTTTGCCCACCCCTGTAGTAGATCCTATGTAACAGATATAGTATAGCATCCTCAACACCAATATGTTTGTTGTAGGCAAACTGTAGAGGATCTAAAGCATGTTTAGTCTGTGATCTTAAGATTCTCATTAGCAACCTTTCAAATGTTTTCAGAATATGAGAGGTAAGAGCTACTGGTCTATAATGATTTGGTTCAACTGGGCGCCCTAGTTTAGGTACTGGTACTATACAGGATTTTTGCCACAAAGTAGGGACTCTACCTAATTGTAGACTCAGGTTAAAGAGCTTCTGCAACGGCACACAGAGTTGACCAGCACATTCTTTAAGAATTAGCCTTGATAACATATTACACGTAACCTATGACCTAAAATAAACGTGTAGCTTAGCTATGAGTCTTTTTATCTACAGCAGACACCAAGGATAATGTAATACAAAGTAGTAGTTGCAATTGAACGAAGGAGCATTTCTTGACACGAAATGACACGAAATGACACGAAAATACTCACCAGCTTTGACAAGTGATCGCAATTCTCCCAGTCTTGAGAAGCTCTCTCTAAAGGCACATTTCCCTTTTTCGGCCAGGCCCCTAGCAAAAGAAAAAAACTGTTAACATGTTCAGCATGCTGCATTTTAACTGTAATATACCCATGGCACAAATTACTTACCATTTGTAAGTCAAATGAACCTCGTCAACGACAATGCCAACAAGATCAGTCAGCCTGGACAATAAGCGGCACCACTTATTGTTTATTGCCAAGTTCTGAAGAAAAAGAACATTACACCTGTGGCTCTGATTAAGTCAAAAGCCTTTTGTTATGGACGGGTTCGTGTCGGGATACAGCAGCCTCTCAGTCATTTATTCTTGAGGGGGTTTTACCACTGAATAGCGACACTGCTGTTGGTTCTAATGTCCCTGTGCGTGGTTTTGATTAGCAGTATATTGGTGTTCCCCTGCACAGGATTGTAGTTCACTCACATCTGTGGTCAGGTGATGCTGTGGTTGGTGTGCGTCCTGGTTTTCCAATAAGAGGGGTATCTGTAATAATGGGAAATGACCTGGCTGGGGGCAAAGTGCTAGTTACGCCAAATGTGACACCTGTCCTGAATAGTGATAGTGTTAAATCTATGTCAACTGGTTACTTTTTGTCTGACAATATTCTCATGCATAAATGCCAGCCAAGGTATGTTTCCCCTGGTGAAGAGTGGTGCAGTGTGCCCCAGATTGTGGTTCCGGTGCCATACAGGAAGCAAATCCTATCGTTGGCACATTCCCCCTGCGTAAAATCACCACTCCTGCTATTGTGAAGGCTTTAACCAAATTTTTTTCGCTGTTTGGCTTGCAGTAATTTCATGTCCCGTGCTGAAACACCTAAGCATTAAACATTGTTGTTCCAGGGCATATCATCCTGAGAGCCAAGATGCTCTTGAGCGTTTCCACCAAATGTTGAAGTCCATGTTGTGCACACACTGCCAAGAGTTTGCTAAGGACTGGGATGATGGCGTCCACATGTTAATGTTTGGTATTAGAGAAGTGGTTCAGGAGTCTTTGGGGCTTAGTCCGTGTGATTTAGTCTTTGCGCACACTGTGCGCGGGCCTCTAAAACTTCGAAAAGACCAGTGGTTAAATGACGAAAAAAAGGAAAATCTCTTAGACTTTGTCAGTACTTTTCGGTCCAGGCTGCGCCATGCGTGTGACTTGGCTAAGAGAAATCTGGAGTGTGCCCAGGCAAGAATGAAAACGTGGTTTGATAAGAAAAAAAAGCAGAGTTTTCTCTCCTGGTGAAAAAGTTTTAGTCCTGTTTCCAACTGTTTCTGTGGTCCATACGTGGTTAAAAGCAAAGTTGGTGACCGGGATTATTTAATCTTCACTCCCAACCGTTGCTGTGGCACGTGCCTGTGTCATATAAATATGTTGAAACTATATTTTGATCGAACTGACGCGCCCGTTGATTCCGTTCACTTAAAAAACCCTGAGGCGCTGCCTGTTGTATGTAGCCCCGAGCTGTCTAATGCTAATGCTAATGCTGTTCCAAACTCCAGTGCTGAATGTCCCGGCCGTGCGTTAGTCTGGTCACCGACAGGCCGGAGCTGTTTAGTTCAGCACCACTGGAGAGTGACAGCTTGTCTGTGGCTTTGACTCAGAGAAAGTTTTCTAATTCGGAGGCGTTGCAAAACTTGCCTCTCTTGTTGTCTCACCTTGATAGATATACGACATTGATGTGGGCGATTCAAAACCCATAAAAAAGCACCCTTAAAGAGTCAATCCAGACAAACGACACCGTTTGAAAAAGCAAGTGGATTACATGGTGGAACATGGCATTGCTGTGAGGAGTTGTAGTACGTGGAGTTCGCCTTGCCTGTTAACCATTAAAGCCAATGGAAATGACCGTTTTTGTACTGATTTCAGGAAGGTTAATGGAGTGACTAAGCCCGACTGTTATCCGCTGCCTCGTATGGAGGATTGTGTGGACCATGTTGGTGCCGCTCGGTTTGTCTCAAAACTAGACCTGCTTAAGGGGTATTGGCAGGTGCCGCTGTCAGAGCGTGCACAGGAGATATCTGCTTTTGTCACCCCTGATGACTTCCTCCAGTATACGGTCATGGCTTTTGGTATGTGTAATGTGCCGGCCACCTTTCAAAGGCTAATGAATGTGGTTTTGTCTGGTTTACCCTTTTGTGAGGCTTATCTTGATGATTTGGTTATTTGTTCCTGTACTTGGATTGAGCACTTAATTCATTTGGAGACTGTTTTTGTGCGTCAGAGTGAGGCTAAGCTGACTGTAAATCTTTCAAAGTGTGAATTTGGCCAAGCTATGGTGACCTATCTGGGAAAACGGCTGGGTCCTCCTGGACCAGACTTTGTTGAATACAAACTATTTTTGCAAGGGTGCAGCAGATGTATCCCTAAAAGAGTAAAACATAGTTAAACATACATTCGTTGTTGCACTTAGGAGTTTTGTTTACTGTACTGATGTGTAAAAGGTATATTTCTGGAGAACTTCTGGAGAAATCATACAATTACAGCCTTCAACCAGTGTAGACAAAATGCAACTATTGGAACCACACTGTAGTGCCCTGCCCTCATCAAATATGAGGAGGTCTAAATGAGAAAGACACTGTGAAGTAACTGTATTACAGTCCGCATTGTTTCTCCAGGTACAGACAGAGTCAGAGACCTGTAGCTACGTCACTAGAACCTTGACAGAGGACTGCCAGCTCCAATGTCTGTGTTCACAGCTGAACTGCACTACATTTACACTTAACGTAACATGTCAAAAAATAGTAAATTGGATTTTAAAAAGTCTGTGCTGATAGTAAAAAGAAGTGTGACCATTTCTACGTATAAACGACAATCCAGTTCTAGTCAGCTGTACCTAACAACGTGATTATTAAAGTACTGACCTTAAAATGCTGAAAACAAATAAATACTTTATATATCATGACACTTTCCCCCTTGAACAATGTGTAGCCTGTATATTGTCTGGGTCTGGAAAGCAAGGAGTCACAAGCCATTGAACTTCTTGTGCCAGTCCTAATCCCAGATAAACAGAGAGGGTAGTATCAGGAAGGGCAAACGATGTAAAACCTTTGCCAGGGCGTGGATTAACAACAAACACCATCGGTGCTGTTGACCTACCGGGTACTGGTGGAAAATGAGATCCTGTCAGCAGGAAGAGATAGAAAAGGAAAGGCAAGAGGAGACCAGGTTGAAAGGTAGCAAGGCAAGAAGTAAGTTGTGAGTTAGAAAGAGAAATTCTCGAGTGGGTTAGATGAAGTGATGCAGAGTGTTCCAGAGGAGACGATGATGATCGGTAATTGGTGAAGACTTGTTGGACATGTTGATGAAGGAAATAGTGGTGAGGAAGAAGTGATGGGCAGCTTTGGTCTTCAGGAAAGGAACTCAAAAGGACAGAGGAAGGTAGACTTTGCCAAAAATGATGGAGATGGCTGTAGTGAATACTTTGTTTAAGAAGAGGTATGAACAGAACGTGACATAAGAGTGGAGGGAGTACACAGGTGGACTATATCGTTGTACTCTGGAAGAGATCAGTAATTACAAAGTAGTGGTAGGAGAGTGTAGCTAGACATCATGAGGAATGAAGAAGTACAAGAGAGTATTCAGAAGAAGAGGTTTGCTAAGATAAAATGAAGCAGAGAGAGGAATGAAGAAAGTAGACAGGAATATACAGGGGTGAAAGTAGTTTTAAGTTCTTGCTGGTACTATCACTTAATCTTAATGCAAGTCAATATTTTTATGCTTTTTTGGACTGGCCTACTATATAAAATAGAAACACTTGGCATTGTGTTAAAAATGTTTATTGTTCATGGAGAAACCTTTAACTTGAGCTGTCTATATTTTTTCCATAAATTTTATAATTTCATTTCATTTCATTTCATCTTCTACCGCTTATCCCACTTTGTGGGGTCGCGGGTGGCTGGAGCCTATCCCAGCTGCTTTGGGCCTTAGGCGGGGTACACCCTGGACAGTGGCCAGTTCGTCGCAGGGCTGACACTTAGATGTACATTGACAGACAACCATTCACTCTCACATTCATCCACTAGGGGCACTTTAGAGTCACCAATTCACCTATACATGCATGTCTTTGGACGGTGGGAGGAAGCCGGAGATCCCGGAGACACGGTGACACGGGGAGGACATGCAGACTCCTCACAGAAAGACCAGAGTTAGCCAATGATGTTTTTTGGGTTGGCTACAATCGGCCAACGATGTTTTTTTGGGTCGTATTGATTAGATGCCTAAACTAAAAAATGAAAATTTTCATTCTCATCTCTGTTCTTTCTCTTAAACATCTGAATAAATGTTTTCTGCATCATTCTTGTATTATATTGGTAGATATTAATGTGTTTGTTTTTCTGCCTTTAATTGTTCCATTGTTTTGTGAAATTACTGCAACAACTCAGCATGAGACAAAGTCACGTAAGAGGGATTTACATGTGCACTTCTACCACTCCACAGACTTAGATTATAGTATTGATAGAAAATAGTAGTGATAACTACCATTTTACTTGAACACACCATGTTTCACTAAACAACAGTGGTCATGGCATCAGACTAGAGCACTATGGAACAGTCTAAGGATGGAAATATACTAACAGATAACAAGAGTGTGATGGAAAGATGAAAAGAGTACTTATTGATGAATAAAGAAAATAAGAGTAAAAGAAGAGTTGAAAATGTAAATATAATGGAGCAGGGGGTAGAGAGGATTAGAAAGGGTGAAGAATTAGATGAAGAGTGAAAAGGTGTCTGGTCCTGATGACATGCCAGTGGAAGTGTCGAGGAGAGTGAGAAGATGCCTGAAGAACTGCAGATATCAGCCCACTGTTTCATGTCCCAGTGATTACTCAGTGACGTCAAAAATATTATCATTTTGCATTGCATTTTGGGAAGTCCCTGCCATAATGTGAGGGCACGCTATGCCATGAGTTGCCAAGGTCACTTCGACAGTGAGAATGGGTAATAGCAGCTTGATATTTGTTTAGTTATTTAGACATTTGTTTTGCACTTTAGTAATATGGCGCAGTTTCCTATGAAGAAATGGAAAGTGACTAAGTAAAAGGACAAGGGCTCTATTGGTAGAGACGGAATAACACCACAGAGAGGCGCAGAGCTGTTAGGAATACGGATTATTCTTATCTTTCATTTTAGCTCTGAACATAAATATTTACACCCTTCATGGTGTTTGCAGGAAATAGACATAATTTTATGTTCCTGCATGCTGATTTGACTTTTCCACCATATTTTTATATTATTCCCTGCGTAATGTGCCAGGTTAGCATGTAAACAGGGTGGCAACTGCTGCTTTAGTGCTCATTTGCTTGAAATATGCAAATAAACATATTCTAAAAGCTGACAGAAGCTGATCCATTTCTTAATTGCTTAACATTGTCATTGTAAATATTTACTTTCAAATGGGCATAGAGGGGAATTCAGTGGACAGACAACAATATGCTGTTGTTTTATATTTATATTTTATTTCAACTGCCTGAATGATGATGTGAGCAACTGTGGCTGGTTCTATGCCCATATGAAGGCTGGCAGTTTCAGAGTAATGTGTATGCACACAAAAGCAGAGTGCACAGTGGCAGTGCTACAACCCAATTTAAAGGTCAAATAAATTTAAACACTGAACAATCAGATAAACTGTTTGAAGTGGAAGACGAGGTGCCTTTAAAGGATGACATTGAGTGTGAGTCTGTAGATGACATGCAGGACTTCAGCTGGAACATAACCTCGCTTCATTATTTTTTAAAATGTAAGCAATCCTGCACATATCTGAAAGCGCTGCACAAGAAGCAATCCAGCACAAAGTCAGACAGTCAGCACGGTCTTGATGTGGATAATTCCATAGTACGTGACATTGCAAGTGTAGTGTCACAAAATAATGTCCTGTTGAAATTTATCGGTGCAGAAGGATCCCTGTCAACAGCGAGCAGGAGAGCATCTTATTTGCTGCAACAATTTTTATATTGTTATGCCAATTGAATTTGCTCTTGATAAAGATCACTCAACTGTGTATGTCCCCATACTGAAAATGTTGCAAACTTTGCTAAACAATAAGGATATTTTGGATAAGGTGTTGATTTCACCCAAAGGATACCACTCATTCAGAGACAGCTCTAATTTTAATTTAATTTTTTGAATGTTGAAGAATGTAGGATTGCCTCTTGGGCTCTACATGAATTTATTTGAAGTTGGTAATCCAATTGGAACTAAGTACCATATACTGGGTACTTGCTAATCTTGATTCCAAGTTGTATGTGTACTCAAGATAACATGCAGGAAAAGGTCAGGTCTGGTCTACTTCAGTCAAGGACAAGAGACAACCATGAAAAACATGTGCAAGAGAATTCCCATGACCATACAACGGCAAAACATCATGGAGTTAAAAGAGGATGTCCACAATCTGAAAAATTGGCACACTTTCATGTGGTGGATGGTTTTCCACCTGGATTTTTTGGAGGGTATAGTACCAGCAGAATTGTCACAATGCCTTAAGGATTTGATTGCCAAAAAATACATTTCTTTGGAAAGTTTTTAAAGAGGGCTATAAAACAGTTCCCTTACACATTTCCTGATATAGCTGACAAACAGATAATTCCAAAAACCTCTCTAGAGGAACTACTGGGGGAAATAGACAAGAAAATTGGTCTATTCTGAGGCTGCTTCCTTTATTGATGAGGCTGCAATATCCCTGAAGGAGAACGCTTATGGGAGATACTTTACGAGAAGAGGTGATCCACTTCTTGGACAGAAAAATCTCAGAACATCGTGAGTTACTTCAGGACACTTTTCCAAAGTACAGATTTTGTCCCAAACATCATTATGTTGAACACAAGGGAAGCACAATTTTTTGCAGAAAATGATGGCCTTCCATTTGGATTCATCAACATTCTTCAAGCCTCGCTTGCAAATTGATAAAGTCAGATCAGTTATGGTCACATCCTTGCTTGAGAATGTTCAGAGTTCACTACATCAGCATTACAAGCAATCTTCAGTGCTGGTTGCATCCTCTGCATGTGTTAATGGTGTCAAATACTGTCATTTTAGTTGGTCAGGTCTTCCAGAGTTTAGACAAATAACACAGCTATAAAGTAAGACTTATTCTAACAGAACAGGAAATAAGGAAGTTGTCACAGGATGCTAGACCCACAACTATTGAAGAGCTGATGATAGAGCTTATGAGAAAAAAGTGATTTGCAGTGTGACTTCAATGTGATTCAGACTTTGACAATGCCTTCTGCAACCTTGAAGACATAAGTGACCTACCAGCTTCAAGAGCTACAGTGAAGGTAATCCTATTGCTTGTTACTGCCTCAACCACCAACACATCTGATGACTCCAGTATTTCAACACACAGCTCATCCACAAGACACAGTCCATGGCGAGAAGTTTTGGCATTCCAAATTTTTCTGTTGATGTGGAATTCAGACTCCGACAGGCTAATCTTACATATATACAAGACCAGACGTACCTCACTGTACCAAGAGACATGTAATATAGTATTTTGGAAAAGCTTGCTGAAACTATTTATAAATTTGATGCCTATCCAAATGAAGAGCGGATCAATTCGGTGGCACTAACGCTTAAGCAAGCATCCCTGTCATAAGGAGCAAGGTTCACTGGATGGATGTTGTAGCTGGAAGCATACACAGTCCCAAGCCTCAGTCACTCTTTATTTTATGTATTTATTTATTTTTGTTTGTGTTGTAGGTGTGTTGTAACAGTATAGCCACCGCAGACCTGCAGAGTAACTTTTATGGTGCAAATTATATATAAAATAGAGTGAATTTATTGCAGTCTTACTTTTATGTATTTTTGTGAGTTAATAATGGTTTTGCTTATAATCTATCTAGTATTTGTGTCAGTTTTTTGAGTCAGTTGTTTGTTTGTTTTTTTAGTAAATTTAACTTTTAGAGGGTTATTTCACCCCAAATGATGTCCCAAACCTCTAAGCCTCTAACCTTTTTTTTTTTTTTAATCAAAATCTGACTTGTTTCTTATCCTCCATTGACAGCAAGGAAAATTATTCCTTATTATTATAAGGATTAATTATCTCATGTGACTCCAGTGGTTTAATTTCACTTTCATGATGCAAAAAAGTGCTTTTCGTAAAAAAAAACCTTGAAAAAACTTTGAACTGTATCAATGTCTTATATGTTTTTCAAGTTGTCCAGTTGTACATGTTATCTTTATACATTTGTGAACCTATTTTCAAAGATTTATAATAGATGATTGATAGCACTTACATGTTTTTTTTCAAGGCAATCAGTTTGCCTGGTTTTAACAAGTAAACTGGATTGCTTGAAGTAAAGTAAACTCTGTAATTCCAAGTTGTACGCTGAAAACCTTAACCTAAGCACAAATTGCATAAATGAGTAGATGGGGATACTCACAAAGTGTATTTTACTTCAAATGATTGAGTTGTCACAAATGGTAACTCTTGAAAGTGTACAATACTAGACAGGCACTTGTGAGTACTTACTTACATACTTACAAACTTTTCCTATTTCACGTTATTTGCTTATTTCAAGGCAATTGGTTTGCAGGCTTTTTTCAATTAAGGTTAACTATTTGGATTTTACAGTGTAGTAAAGTATTCTTTTGGGAAGTGGGACAGAAGGGAAGTGGGACAGAAGGACAACTTGTGAATTTGTAGGTAGAAATGTTAACTGATGTTGTAAACACAATGAAATTATATAAAGAGGACAGACAGAGACAGACAATAGAAGCTCAGTGTTTCATACTCCCCCCAGACTCTAAGCCTAGAGTGATTTAGCTCATCCAGAGATGGCTGTGCCTAATTATTAACTGTGATGTCATATCCATTCCTAAATGTCCTGACCCTTAGCCCTCTCAAAGCAGAAGGCCTTAAGTCTAACCTTGAATGTGGAGACTGTGCTTTCCTCTCTATAGTGAGACTGAACTGTTTTCAGAAGATCTGAGCAGATCCCACTTCTGGAAACCCTAGGAATGAATAGTACCCCTGCATTTTTAAAACAGAGAACTATTAGGACGTTACAACACTATGAGGCCTCTGAGATTGGACAGGGCCTAACCACTGAGGGCCTTGTAAGTTCGAAGAAGGATTTTGTACTTCATTCTGAATTCAATGTGAAGCCAAAGATAGGAGACTAAATAAATAAAAATTTTGAACCACATGTGACAGAAATAAGTCTTCTGTTCTACTTATATTAGCATTAAAGCTATAGTCTGTAACTTTTTCAAAATCTTCAAGGATTTGAATGATCACAGTAGTGATGTGCGGTTCATGAACGAATCGTTCAAAACTCGAGAGTCACTTTACTGAATCAGGAGTAGTGATTCTCCGCCTCTATTAACTCGTTCACTGACTTGTCCCTGTTATTGCTTGCTAAACTACGGTCCTGCCAGCCATGGTTTGTTTTTCTGTTGTCTGGTTAGCTGCCGCTATGTTTAGAGCACTATTACACCACTTTTTACGGTAACAGCGGATGATTGTTGCTGTAATGAACGGTATGTTTGCACTAAAAAATTACGTGCAGCTCATTTGACCACAGGGAGATGAAAGTCCACTCGCTTGACTGCAGTTTGAAACACTAATGGCAATAAAGAATCAGACAACAACAATATTGTGATATGTATAAATATATCAAGTTAACCGCTATACTAGTTATGTGAGAGAAGCCACCACAGTGCTGGTTCATTTCAACTCCCCCTTCTCCTAGCTTTCTGGTTGTATGAGCTGTGAAAGAATGAATCAGTCACTCAATTGCTCACAATAGCCCGGCCTCTGCCCAACTCAAAAAATCGAACAAATCATGAGTTACTGGCAGGCAGCAGCAGCAGCACACTCAGACTGGTTCCTTAGCTGAGTTGAAAGTCTTCTCCTTTGCTCCGGTTGTCTCGGGGTGACAGCAAATAAACAAAACCATTCACTACACACTGTTTGTCATGTAGATATAATCAGTAGGCTAAATAAATAACAACTGTGTCCACTAAAAAGATAAACAACTCTGGTGTGTATCTCTCTACAGTCTGCATGCTGCATTTCCCAATTCCCACGCTATTGAGTTCCGCCCTTTCAAAATAATTTACGTTATAAAATAGATTATTTTCATATGTGAGGAGAAAAAGAGTATTAGACACATTAGAACAAAAATCTGAAGTTAATTATTTTTAGTCCATATTATGGAGGGGAACAGGGAACTATGCTTTTTTAATGCATGGAATAAATTTGTGATACACCACAATTTTGGTACAATTCAGTTACACAAGTTAAAAGGAAAAATGGATCGTCGCAGAAGAAGTGAAATTTGGATGCATTTCGAGATTGCAGGTCCATCATGTGCAAAATGCCAACTTTGCAAGGTAGTTTTATCTTTTCAAGGCAGAACCACCTCAAATATGAGAAGGCATCTAAGCAGCAAGCACCCCACCGTGGTGTTACAACTGCGCAACCAAAACCCAACAGCGACCCCACAGCCAACATCAGCAACAGGAGCAGCAACAACGACAACTGCGACCTCTTCTGCTTCTTGCAGCTCATCTGCAACAACTCAGCAAGAAAATACCAGCACACAAACAACAGGGCAAGGACAAGAACCAGTACAAAGGAGACAGCAAAAGCAATGGGGGGAGACTGGGGCATCAAGAAGAAAGGTGAGGTTCTTCTCCTTGATGCCCGTGAGGTTGAGCCACAGGTGCCACTCTGTAGCGACCAAAGCAGCCATAGAACGGCCAATAGCCTGGGCCGTCTGCTTTGTTGCTCGGAGAGAGAGGTCAGTGGCTCGGTGCAGCTCTAAAAACGCCTCCTGATCTACAGATCCCCCCACTTTCAGATCCTGTAGCAGGTCAGCCTGATACGCCTGCAACACAGTCATAGTGTGCAGCGCAGCAACAGCCTGACCCGCTGCTTGAAACGCCTTCCCCACCAGCGATGATGTAACACAGCACGGCTTGGTGGGGAGGGTCGGTTTGTGGAGGGAGGAAGATGTCCCAGGAGAGAGGTAGCCCGCGAGCGCCTCCAACCTGGGACATCGCCCCATAGCCCCACGTCTCCACCCCAACAACGAATATGGATTACTCCACCAGTGAGCAAGCTCCTCGGGGAGATCATAAAAGAAGGGGAGAGACCGCCGTTGAGATCTCTCCCCCTGGCCACTCAACAGAAACCTATCATCCAGTCTGGAGAGTTTGGAGGAGCCCTGGTCCTGCGGCCAATCAATATTGAGCCGCACCACCGCCCTGGTGACAACCTCGAGCAACTCCTCAAACGCCACATCAGGGCGGGAGGAGCGCTGCGAGGCAGAGGCGGAGGCTGTTCACAGACTTGACTGCACAAGACACAAGTGATGCGGTCTGAAGACAAACAGATCTGGGGACTGTTCCAGTCACATGCCTTTTATACCTTCCAGCCCAGTCTCGCAGGTGCTGTTGATTGAGCACAAGGTATATAAGCAGGCCAAATCCCTTTGGCGTGTTTGACACACGAGCTTCACAAACGGTCCGACAAATAATGTTTCCCATAGCGTATGCTACACAGGATCGAAGTTTAGCTTTTGAAGGGGAACAGTTCATTGCATCAAAACACCATAGTTTTGTTTAATTCAATCAATTCAGTTTTAATTCAATAAGAAAACATTATAATAACTGAAAAATGAACTTCAACTTAGAGTTAACGCTGCAATTTTAAAACTGTAATCATAATGCTTATGCAGTTTTTTAGTTCTGAGGCTGAATTGAATAGTGTTTTTATTTTTACAGGCCATTCTAATGGCAAGAGGACTCCAGAGGGCTACTGCACACCGGCAGAGAAATCCATTCATCCACCAGCCAATACAAGACATGGTTGACATCCTTATGACAGAACTGACCAAACAGTTGGGGGGGGGATTGAGCAAGTTAGCCTGTTTGCAGACACAACCCTTTTAGATCCTAGGTTCAAGAAACATGCATTTGTCCATGAAAGAAGTGCAGAGGATGCTGTGACAAGGGTTGTGGGAGCAGCATCA
This sequence comes from Rhyacichthys aspro, assembly GCA_036850595.1. Taxonomy (NCBI): domain Eukaryota; kingdom Metazoa; phylum Chordata; class Actinopteri; order Gobiiformes; family Rhyacichthyidae; genus Rhyacichthys; species Rhyacichthys aspro. Next base: position 1,083,709 of record CM072169.1, read on the forward strand.
AGGTTAGTAAGAGCACTACCAACAGCAACACCCAGCACAGAGGAAGAAGCTCACCCCGATGTCAATCATGAGTCAATGCTTTGGGCTGATTTTGAGGAGCGGGCCGCCTCCTTTAGGCCAGGTGTCCAAAACCCCTTAACAGAGGCAATGCTGGCGATTAAAGGGTACCTGTCTGAGCAGCTCCTACCCCGAATAAGCGACCCTCTGGAGTGGTGGAGATCTCGCTCCACTGTTTTCAACACTTGTGAAGTAATGAAGACCAGACTCTGCATTGTGGCCACATCGGTTCCATCAGATCGGATCTTTTCAAAAACAGGGCAAATTTTAAAGGTCCTATATTATACTATTTTGAACATTATACAGTGCATTTTGGATACATTTAGGTTACCATATCACGTTTTGCAACATGAAACACACAATAATGATCTTATACAAGCGGTTTGAATGAGCTCTCATCATGAGTCCAAAGTGAACGGTCTGATTTGGCGCTGTCACTTTAAGGCTCAGCTCTCCCGTGTTGGCTCCGCCCACTCATGACGTCACGCTAAGCTGTGCTGGAAACAGACTGAAGTAAACACGGTACATAGTAGTAATAACTTTTATTTTGAGAGTAACTGAGCCGTATATCTTCGACCCAGAGTCTGACTCTGAGTTCGAAGAACATGAGCAAACACAAAAACCTCGAAGGCTTCTACAAGACATTTCTGCTTGGTAAATGAGAAACTATTTATTGTGTATGTTTCTATGGTGTAGCCCGTAGCATAGCGCGTGTTAACTGCTTCTGTTTATAGGTGCACATGTGGAAATGGCTGTACAATGCCTACTGAAGTTGAGACTGTATGCTGCCTGGAGACTCCTAAGGTAGCTGTTGTGCAGTATATTGAAAGAACTATAATAAAGTAACCTAGCAATATGTAGAGCTATGCAGTAATACTTGTTAGTAATACATGTTGCTGATGGTAAGTAAGCTAACACAGTAGCAGCGATGCTTCTCTGTGCGTCTGAGTTGCATAGCACGGCACTTGTTGACAGTTCAGGAGAAAGGGGCTGGAGGAGTGTGGAGGAGCACTTCCTGGAGAGGAGTGGAGTACATATTGACGTCATTGCGTGAAACAGCTTGTTGAAAGGACTGTAGCTCAAACTAACTAAATTACTCAAACATGCGCGAATGAAACAAAACACAACTTTAGGTATGTGTTTGAGGTAGAAACAACGTTAGAACATGGTTAAAAGCTCAGAAAAGTCGATTTAGCATAATATGGGACCTTTAACTGACAGGAGAAACAGGCTCACTCCAGGAAAGGTCCGTGAGCGTGTTTTCCTGAATGCCAATTTGTGAGCAATTTTTTTGAGGATTAATTTTGAAAAAGAGAGGACTAATTATTAGGGCTGGATACTGTTCAAATTTTTTTGATACCAATATTTAAACAATACCTGGTTTTCAATACCGGTACCTGAACAATGCTTTTTTCAATACTTATTTTAATTCATCTTCTATAACCATTAATGTTACAAAACAAAAAAGTATTTAAAAAGGTCATGAGGAGTACAGTGTTATCAATTATAAGTGTTGCATTGCAGGAATATTAAATAGATGATTTATAATAGTGGATTATTGACTGTTTTTAAATATGCCTAAGGTTACTTTGATGTCTTTAGGTCAAAAGTAATTGTTAAAGTTTAAAAAATTTTTTTTTTTTTTTTTTTTTATAAAAAAAGGGGGGGGGGGGGGGGGGGGGGGGGGGGTTGTGGGGTGGCCGGCGCCCCCGCGCCCCCCCCCCCCACAACCTTTTTTTGGGGTCCCCTTTTTCTGTAACCTTTGGCTGACAGAGCAGGGGTTTTTTTTTTTTTTCTTTTTTTTTTTTTTTTTGGAGAGGGGGGGGTTTTTTTTTTTGGGGGGGGGTTTTTTTTTTTTTTTTTTTTTTTTTTTTTTTTTTTTTTTTGGGGGGTTGTTGTTATTGTTATGGTTTTTGGTTTTTTTAGATTTTTAAGTGTTTGTTAGGTAGCTTTAGATATTTCATATTTGCATAAATCCACAGGTCAGCCTCCTGCAGTGTTTGATCTGAGGACACAGAAAGTAACAGTGTTAGTTATTGATCATACAGGGGGGATTATTCCTAGTTTTGACAAAATATCAGTTTATAACGACATCTACTCCAACGTGTATTTAAGTGATAATACAAAGCTTAAATGTTGCAGAGCGATATTTAGGGAATAGACCTGGTGCATAACTTTTAAGTTTTCCCAGAACATAGACACTATATTAATACAGTAACTCTAACAAAACCAGTCAGAATGGTGGATCTACAGACAAGGTAACATACATTATGAAAGTATAAATACTTGAGACAAGGAATTAAAATAACTCTGCATTAGTTTGGGGACCTCTGTGACAGCAAACACCCTCCATGTTGGAAAAAGCCGATCAGCAGGTCTGTGATTGGTGCTTTTGGTCGGCGCCTGTCTTAACTTCCAATTGCCGTAGAATCAAGGGGAGGGATTTTTCTAAAATAATAATTTTAACAGTTTACCTACTTTAAACCATAGTATGATGAGGTCAGGTGGTCAGTTTTACTCATTTTAAATATTTTGCACAGTTTTAGTAATTTGGAAAACTTATGAACCCCAGCTTTAATTATCAAGGAAAAGAGAAGAGTCAAGCATCCCATCCATTTGCATCTTGCTTAGGAAGTAAAAGCAATGCTTATTCTTGTAATAGCATTCACTATGGCAATAAAGTAATCACTGTTTCAGCCTGCATTCTAATCAAAAATCAGACAAGACCATAAAAATTGGATTTATTTGTGAACATACGGTGACATAAAAGCTGAATTACCATCTGAATAAAACATAAACACGTGCAACAATCCTCTCTTTACTTACACATATGAAAGCTTACCCCACACTGAATTTATTCATGATGTTTCCAAGAAATTCCTGGGAATAAATCAATGCCTCATTCCCTGAAACCTCTCTCCTCTGGCCCCTGTCTTGCCTTATTTCTCTGGAGCTTTGGCTCTGTGCAGCAGCAGCAGCTGCAGCAGCAGCAGCAGCAGCTCACAGGGAAAGACTGATAAAGGGCACAACAGAAAAAAAAGAAATGAGAGACCTGGAGGTGGAATTAGTTATCAAATCTTGAGTACAGTAACCATTGGTGGCTGATTTGCACTCGGAGATGGCCATTAAACCAGATGACAGAAACAGAAAGAGAATGTTTTTGGTGAAAGCAGGCATTCCCAATGTTATAGGATCCTTTTTATTAGGGGTTTGAATTTGAAAGGGGGCATAAGAAAAAGGTATAGCAAAGGTACAGAAGTCATATTCATTTAGAATAAATAAGAGTCAAATCAAATGTGTTTTCATAAACGGACAGGTGTCTTTTGTCTTTGAGTGTTTGTGTATTTAGTTTGCCAAAAGTGCTGTAGAGCAAACACTGAACTAATTTTGTCAGCACTCTCTGCTTACACAGAAGGTATAAAAAATTTTTGTAGGAGAAG